>JAWNLP010000356.1:600000-1137985 GCA_035042265.1 Drosophila imparisetae | reverse complement strand
GTAGTTGTTCTTCTTGGTTTCTATTGAAATTGTTATGTCTATGTGAGATTTGGTTGCGGTGTGGCTTTGGGACTGCTTCAAGGGCTGCATTCTGTATATTTTTATATAATATATCAATAGCATCCTCGATGTCATTCCCTGAATTTATTTCCATGTTTAAGTTTATGTTGTCATTTAAGTGTTTTTAGAATTTGTCTATGTTAGCGTACCGTGGTAGTACGCTTTGTGGTTTGGCAGGCATGGTCAGTGGCTGATTTGTACCCATAGTTATGTGTATGGATAAGTGATCACTGTCAAGATCAGTTGAGCTGTGCGTTTGAAGTCTTTCGGTTGGGATACCTCCATATATTGCAAAGTCAATAGCAGAAGGTCGTTTACCCTGTGCGTAAGGACAGTGGGTGGCTCCTCCTGTTGCTAGTATGCTGTATCTATTACTTTTGTATATGTTAGCCATTAGGTCCCTTCCTCGGCTGCAAGTCTTTACGTTGCCCCACCATGTGTGCTTTGCATTCCAGTCTCCACATAGTAGGATTCCTGAGTTAGCGTTTCTTTTTAGTAGGTCCGCACAGCTCAGGAATTTAGCAAATTTATTTGCGTCCCATTTATGTTGGGGTGGGCAGTGGTAGATTAATTAAATCAAATAAATCAAATTAAATCAAATCAAATTAAATCAAATATTAAACCAAATAATAAATAAAAAATTAAAACAAACCATCTAATAACAACAAAAACAATAGCTCAAGCAACAGAAACAAGAACAATAAATGTAACCTAATAAATAAATAAATAACATAAACAAACACATTATGCGAATGGTTATACAACATACATAAAAACATTTAATAACAAAAACAAAAAGGAAATATATACACACATGCAATAATAATAATAATACTCACCAGATACTACTCACCTGATCCACCGGCGTATCCTGCGCACCCAGCTTGGCATGTTGTCCATCAGCGTTCATTCCGTCTACAAGTACAAAACAGCTGTTGCAGAATTACTTACACAGAATCCAGACGACGCAACAAGCACCGACTACACCAGAATATGGCCAGCTCTGGCTGTGTCAGACTGTTAAAATGTTAAAATACCAAAATGAACTTATACAATTTTTTTAATATTTAGAAGGCTGCCACTTGCCAAAGCCTATTATAGTATTAAATACAATAAGCCATTTTTATTGTTACCATTTAAATTTATAAAAGTTGCCGATAGGAAATAAGATGAATTGAAATAAAGTGGCCATCAGAGATTGATGTGCTAAAGTTTGCTAACAAAATCCTGCTCCGTCTCATGGCCTGATCATCTTGTAGAGATTTGATCGTCTTGTGGGCACTAACAAAAATACAAGGATATGATGCCCACACAATACAATGCCCATCACTAAACCAACGAAAAGGGGCAGTAGCTATACTTATTCTCAAAGGCATACAATATATAGCACTCGCACCAATCAAGCTGGAAGCAATCCAAATGTCACCAATAATGATAACATTGAAAGAAAACAGCTCAGTTATCATTTCCCCAGTTTACTGCCCACCCCAACATAAATGGGACGCAAATAAATTTGCTAAATTCCTGAGCTGTGCGGACCTACTAAAAAGAAACGCTAACTCAGGAATCCTACTATGTGGAGACTGGAATGCAAAGCACACATGGTGGGGCAACGTAAAGACTTGCAGCCGAGGAAGGGACCTAATGGCTAACATATACAAAAGTAATAGATACAGCATACTAGCAACAGGAGGAGCCACCCACTGTCCTTACGCACAGGGTAAACGACCTTCTGCTATTGACTTTGCAATATATGGAGGTATCCCAACCGAAAGACTTCAAACGCACAGCTCAACTGATCTTGACAGTGATCACTTATCCATACACATAACTATGGGTACAAATCAGCCACTGACCATGCCTGCCAAACCACAAAGCGTACTACCACGGTACGCTAACATAGACAAATTCTAAAAACACTTAAATGACAACATAAACTTAAACATGGAAATAAATTCAGGGAATGACATCGAGGATGCTATTGATATATTATATAAAAATATACAGAATGCAGCCCTTGAAGCAGTCCCAAAGCCACACCGCAACCAAATCTCACATAGACATAACAATTTCAATAGAAACCAAGAAGAACAACTACAGAAATTCCACCCACCTACAAACAACGACAATAATCCCAGCAACCACAACCCCCACAATAAACCAAGAATCAGTCGGGAGACACTGGGCCAGCTCAAATACAAGAGGCAATGCAAAAAAAAGAACATATGTCTAGGTACAGCCCACGCACGCAGTAAATACAGGCAGGCACAAAACCAGCTGCGAAAAATGCTAAAGGCAGACAAACTCAACATGATAAATAAACAAGTACAAAGCATTGACCCAGCAGACAGATACAAAATGCAAAAACTCTGGAAAATTAATTAACATTAAAAAACAGCCAGAAATAAACCTACCGCTAATCATCCCGTCAAATTCAACACAAACCAAAACCACATGGACTAAGGCAAGCAAAGAAAAGGCAGAAGTGCTAGCGACATACATGGAAGAACGCTTCAGCCCTATCATTACAAATACCCCTGAACAACAAAAACAAATCATCGACCAAATTAATCAACACGCCATAGAAAATACAGGTGAACAACAACAAGGAGAACACCACCAACAGTCCCAAAACCAACAAGAAACCTCAGCAACAGTCAACACCACCAATAACAACAATATTAACAACAACAGCAATAACAATAATTAAAACAATAACCAAAACAAATTCAAGTCATTTACCTACCAAGAACTCATAGTTGAAATTAAAGGACTATTAGCCAACAAGAGCCCTGGAATGGACATGATGGACAATAGAGCAATTAAAGCTCTACCACACAAGGCCATCCTATTCTTAGTCCTAATATACAATTGCATAGTTAGACACGGTCACTTCCCCAGACAATGAAAATCCTCAAATCTTGAAAGCCGTCTGAAAAAGTCACCTCGTACAGGCCGATAAGCCTATTGACAGGTTTCTCCAAAATTTTCGAAAGGCTGCTAATGTACAGACCATATGAATAAAAGGACTTTGCAAATGCTATCCCCCAACACCAGTTCGGATTCCGCAAGGAGCATGGAACTGAACAACAACTCTCACGAGTTACGCAGTACATGCTTCAAGCGTATGAAAATAAACATACTGCTCAGCTGTATACATTGACATATCTGAGGATTTTGAGGATTTTGAATATGGTAACTCAACAAGCTTCTACCATATACGCTCAGCCGAGTACTTGCGAGCTACCTGACGAGCCGCAAGTTCCTAATAAAATGCAATGACGGAATCAAATCCAGAATTGGCACCATTAGGGCTGGAGTCCGACACGGAAGCGTACTGGGACCCATACTCCACACATTTTATGCCTCGGATATGCCATTGCCAATTAACCACAGTGAAAATTCTGGCCATATTTGCTGATGGCACAGTAATACTGTGCGCAGCATACTCACCACATGCAGCAGTTGAAGCAAATAAGAAATACCTCAAACAGCTTAGTATTTGGACCAAAAAATGGTGCATTAGAATTAATGACACCAAAAGAGCACATGTCATGCACACAACTCGAACCTTAAACCAGCAGCAGAGAGCTCTATCACCAGAACTAAATGGCCAACTCATACCAAATAAAAACAGACACCAATACCTAGGGATCAACCTGGACAGCAAGCTACAGTAAAATTCCGCTTGACTACACTAAGAGGAAGATTAGCAGCAACATACAAAAAGCTTGAATGGCTAATGGGGCCAAATAGCAAAATGCCCACCAACACAAAAATAGGCCTGTACAAATAATTAATAGCCCCAATTTGGAAATACGCAATCCCTGTATGGGGTGCACTTGTGAGCGACACGCAATTCCAGCGCAAAATAAAATAATCCGTAAAATAGCCAAAGCCACCATAACACCATACACTAAAAACACTGCAATAAAAGAATTATACAATATTGAGACAGCAGAAGAGGCCTACAATAATGCTAGTGCCAGGCTAGCTGCCTCATTGGCCACCCACCAAAACCAGTATGCGTAATCTGGTCACAAAACCATTCATACCAAACAGACTAAAAAGACCAAGATACCTAACTCAACTACAAAAACACATTAAACCATTTCAACAACAACAACCAAGGGATAACAGAAACAACGGATCACAACCACCAAAAACAAGCGAACAACTACCAACACTGCTCAGACTACAAAGAGAAGAGGCGGATGCACTACAAAAAAGAAAGCAACAACAAAAATTCCTAGCACAGTCGCCTCCAACATAGAGATTTAGGGAAGGGATGATAAATGCATTAAGATGACGGCTGAAAACTGGACTTACATCACTAGAAAACGCCCGACACTTAATTAAAAACCAGCCAATACAAATAAAAAACTTAATACTGCCTGAAGAAAACCCAATAAGCAACAGAATGCGAGCAAAACAAACTTCAACAACGGCTCAGCCCCTAACCAAAACAAAACCTGCAAACAAAACTGCAGAGGAATTGCTAGAGGATCGGCTTCAAGTCCTAAGGCAACAGCTTGAAAAAGAACTCGATGAAGAATATGAAGCTGACCAACCACAACCAACAATGAACACAACACTAAACAACACACTGACAAACACAACCTCCACAACATGTAGTGCGCTTGCCAAAGCCAATTAAAGATTATGCCTAAAACTAGGCCACCGTTTTCAATTGCCAAGCCAAGCTTTTGCCGAGCTTTTGCCGACGCCCCCTAGAGGGTAAATTATTACAACGTCGAGCCGCTTACCGGCTTGGCTGACAACAATTCTAATCGCCAGAGCAGTGGGATTCTGATTTTGAAGGCGATCGGCTCGGACACCAAAATTTGTTTGCGTTTTTTTTTCCTTCTCACCTCGAAGTGGTGGGAAAAAAATTAATAAGAAACGAAAAAGCACACGTGGGTGGAGTTCGTGTCTAACCCAAGATTTTTTTTCCAAGTTGATAAATGAACTAACAGTGGAAAATCGTGGTTAACAAAATTTTTTTTTCAATAAAGAAAAAAAAAATGAAAAAAAAAATATAATTGTTTTTGATGAGAAACAATATTCACTTTTTTTGTGAATCGGCGCGATATTTGTCGCACCAGGCGATGCGATTCCCGCCACCAAACAATGGAATAATTAAAATACACATGCCATCGAATTCTGGAGGACAAAGCAAAAACTGAACGGCCCCGCACCGCCGCACTGGTCCCTCAGCCAAGTGGGTGCTCCGTCGACCACCAAACCAGCAGCTCGGCGTCTTGAAGATCACACGCCTAAAGACCACTCGTCTAAAGATCGCCTAAGCCCTGAGGATGTATACCCAAAAATAAATCCAAGAAAAAAAAAATAAATTTCTAAAAAAAAAACCCCCGAAAAATGCCCTAATATAAAATTCTACAATTTATACTCAACCTAAGTAAAGCAAATTTTTTTTGTTATAATTATTAATATCATAAAATTATTTAAATAGTATAATAAGAAATACTAAAGTTATCTAAGCAAACAACATTAAGAGAAAATGACACACAAAGAAAAAGTGAACAATCACACAGTGGCAAAAATTCATACACCGGCATTAAAACATTAAAGCTAAAAATTTACCCTTCTCAAGAGTCTAGAGGCGCCACCTGCGAAAGATCTTTTGGATGTGGATAAGACAAGTAAGTGTACCTGCTCATTAATTTGGTAGGTTTTTTTTTTTGATGTTTAATCCCGGTGAATTCTTCGATTTTGAAAGGTGGTAGAATGTAGAGTTAAGTGCACGTGCAAAATCTCTCTTGCAATTGAAATAAGAGGATCAAAAAAAAAAAATGATGACGAGAGAACTCACTCAGCTTAGCCAAGCGTAGAGAGAGTGAGCTTATTGCTCACCCTAAGATCCGTGAGAGGGCTTTTGGATAAGCTGAGCGAGCTTTGAATTAGCTGTGCGCATGGAATAAGGTCCGCATAAAAGTATGCCGCATTTTCAGAATCGAAGAATATTAATTGCCTAACCCAGCCCCAGCAAATGAAGTTTATCGTGATTATACATGAATTAAATAAATACTTAATGTTGTTTGCTGGATTGCTCCTTGGATTTCAAGGCACATTTTTTTTCATTTTCATATAATATTTTCGCGATTTAAGTAACCACGGTTGAATATACATATATATCGATAAATAAATAAAATACTCGATTAAAAAAAACAGGGAGAATAATACTATGAGATATACATGTACATATATTAGATAAATAATTAAAATAGGATGACATTAAATTTTTTTATAAGTTTATTTTTCTATTATCTTTCTTTGATCAATTCCTTGAGGAAGTCAATATTGGTTTTAGAAAAATTAGATTAAGACTTAGAAAATAATTATCCGCGAACGAAAATGGAAATAAATGAATTTGTTAATTAGTATACTATGAAAAATGAATAAGTAAATTCTAGTTATTGGGGAGTCATGCAACGCACGGTAGCTAGAGAAGGATTCGAATAGTCGTTGTGTTTAGGGATCCTCCAACAATATTATGATTAGGTGCCGGAGGATCATGGTAGGGTGGGCATCGGCTGCGGCACTACACCAGCCCAGCGCACACGACGACAGGAAAGGAGTGTCTATTAAGGTGTTAAACGGTCCACTTCCCCCTTCCTCCCTTCCCCCTTCCCAGAAATGGGTCGAATTTATCCCGCACGCGATATTTTTTTTAATTATCATTGTATAGCACCGCGAGCCAGTAGCGCCAGAGTGATTTTCCTTTGAACCCCGACCGACCTACCAACTCATACAGCCGGAGCCAGCGCGTGCACCTCCTTTGGAACGCTACCCCATCACCTGCTCAAACACAACCAGTTAAATGCTACAAACAGACCAAGCCAAAAATAAACCAAACACAAAAGAAAACAAAACACAAACAGCGACTAACCAGCAACATATGAGAGAATGGCAGTGGAGCAGAACAGCATCACATCCGGCCCCAGGCAGCAATATGGCAGAGACCACGGATGCGACTGGAGAGGCGAGCCAAATTGACGACTTGGCGAGCAGACGAGCCAAATTGACGACTTGGCGAGCAGACGAGCCCACTGCCTCACTCCACCCAGCGAACGAAGGCAGCAGCAGTCCCGGTGCTGCCGACCTGAAGTGAGAGATGCAGCGGCGGGTGCGCAGGCACACGCTCCACAGCTGGGGAGCCAACGCCAAAAAAAGTCCAAAGTGCAGAAGCGCAAAAACAGCCAAACCGGTAGAAGTAAATATAAATATGTATTCAAATAAAACTAACATTACTTATAGATACAAAGCCCAAACTGATGAGAGCACTGATGGTTCCAAAACACGCAAACGGTCACCAGAACGGCAACGAGCATGGCCACATCCTTCAACGTCATCACCTCCACATGCTCAGCCGCAGACGAGCCAAGCAAATGGCAGTCCAGCGTCGGCATCCTCCTGACCATATCAGCAGTGGCACTGATAAAAGCTAAGGGGATGGCCTCCAACCTTCCAGCTGGCACAACCAGCAACGCCAGTCCAATACGACCCCGCGGCGCCTGCGAGCCGATTGCCCGCAGCGGTCCAGCAGGGCAGCCGGGCCAATCAAACAAATGGAACAAAGACGAACACAGAAAGATGTAACACCTCTATTGTGTGCGGTCGGCAACCTCAGCTGGCTCAGATTTCTCAGGGTGGGGTAACTCCAACCCTGCCCATAGACGGTACAGATATCGAAACAAACTGGACCTTCACAACACCACATATCAACCTACATGCACACACAAAAATAACGAAACAGTTGGCAGGCCTGGTGTATATGGCCACGACGTACCCGCCCTTCCTGCAATGAACCTAGGAGATTTTTGTGGGTCCATCGCCCTTATATTGGAGTTGGCAATTAATCTACTCCATACTCCCGGTGATTCTCCCCTCCCAACGAATCTACTTCCGTTTCATATTTTACTGTATTTTATTCACATTTATCATTAATTTAATATCTATCACTTAGATCTAAGAAAGAAAAAAAATCGTAATAATATGTAGCTCAACTTTTAAATTTAACCACCATGTAAGTGGAATGGAAGAGTAATTCAGTGGCCTTTCCGCCTTTTTTCCACGCCCCTTTTTTTTACTTTTTCGTCGGCCTCGCGCGTTTGCTGCATCTAGCATGCCACTAGGTTTGTGCTTAAGCCACTTGGGAATTGTAAGATAAATTTATATCAAAGCAAATGCCCCAAAGTAGGCAACACAAAAAACACAATGAGAGGTCTGTCGCTTGTCCACTCTTGTGTGTTCGACTGGTGCTATCGACCCTCCACGACGAATGCAACAAAGATGACGCGAAAAAGAAGAAGGCACACAATATAAAACATGCTGTCACAACGCTATTAAACATAATTAATTTAAGTTGTAATTAAATAACGTAAACATTCCGTTTGCAAAATCTTATCGCCTCTCGATAAGACACACAATATATCGATGCACACGATGAATTGAAATAAAACCTAACACCGTATAACCTATCACCTAAGTCTGAAACCAGGTTCTGAACCTAAATAACAAAAACGAAAACAGCCTAAGAATATGCTACACTTATATTAATCTATGTAGCCGTTACAGTCCTAATAAGTTTTAAATTTATTTGTTAGCAATAAGAAAAAATAAATGGACAATAAATATTACATTTAAAAAAAAAAAAAACAAATTTAAAATTAAAAACTTAGAAAGAAACGTTTGCGTGGGCAAATCGTCTATACATACAAACGCATGTTTGTTCGATTCCGTTGAGAATAAAGAAAAGAGAGCAGGCGTAAAAGATAGATAATTTAGTTTTGACGACTGCACAATCAAATCACGTTTAGAGAACGTTTTATTTTTCAGGATGCTCACGCGAAACCACACTGCACCAATGTGCTAGCACACACACTATTTCATTCTAATTGATTTTGCTCCTGATCTTGTCACTGTCTCTGCTTGCCAATTGTATTAAAAGAAGAAATAATTTAAGTACAACATACATCACTCGTAGCGGGGACAGTTTTGGAAGTTGTCATGAGAGGTTGGCCACAATGTGCACAAATTAAACTGTTTGTCGTGCAATTTGGTACCATGGAAACTTTATTCTTATACAAAAAAAGAACTTATATATTATTGAATGTACACACATTGAAAACAATACACTGCAATTATACATATTTTGTTCTACATTCTACAAGAGACCTCCATCTGGTCAGTTGACTGTGCGTCCTCACACCCATCATGACCTAAAAATAAATAAAATAGTAATTAATAATTGTCAATAAGAACTTGTAAAATGTAAATGTAAACAATAGTAATTGTGACCAGTCTGCACTATACTCTTTTTGACAACACTGGCGTGACCGGTTTGTTCAAGTTCAAGTTTTAAGCTTTAGTATTAAAAAAGGGCGTTATTTGTTTGTGCCAATCGTATACAAAACAATAGGCTAACATTTATTATTGTTGTAAATTGAATTTGTAAAAGTTGCCATCTGGTAATAGGACAAATTAAATAAAGTACCCGCCAGTCGTAAAGCTGGCAAGCGAGTATTACCATTAAAAAAAAGCTGCCATTCACAAACGACGAGGGATTCATTGGAGGCTGTCAAACTTGCCTAGTCTTATACTTAGACTTATAATTTGAAGTTAAGTTTTTGTTGTTATTAAATTCAAATAAGTTGCCAATAGGTAATGATTGTATAAAGTCGACCAACTACCGAGCAAGTTAATACATTAAAAAAATACTTATTAATTACCTGTAAGCAATTGTAAATGTAAATGTAAGCACTAAGCACTGGGTGACACACCGTGCGATTTGTTTTGTGAGCTGTCTCAATATCGATAGCTTTTATTTTAAGTGATTCGGTATTTATGGCGAGCAAGTTAAAAAAAATATATATATATATATCATCAGTTGCTCTAATTAAAAAAAAAGGTGGGTTGCTGCATCTAGCATGTCAATAGATTTGTGCTTAAACCGTTTGAGAATCGTAAGATAAACTTACACCAAAGTAAATGCGCTAAGTAGGCAACACAAATGCGTCGTTACACATACCGGAGCTGGAGTCTCATTGCAATATCTAAAATCCCATTTAAGGTATTATATTATATTATTATCATATTGTGTGTCTGCCATGGCCACAGAGAAAGAAAGACCCTAGATTCATTCACAAAAGTATGATCCAAATTATCTTTTGTGGAAGGGGGAAAGATTAAAGAAGATTCTGATTTATTCAAGAAAGTTATTCAGTGAAAGTGAAATTGGTGACATTTGAATTTTTGTAATATCACAAAAACAGGGTTAATTATGTCAATGGCTTTTAGAAAGTCTATAAAAATGTTTTGCGCTGAAGCGCTTTACGCGACTCCCTTCGCGGTTTACGTTTAAGTGTAAGTTGGCTCAACGTACGTCGCATATGGCACGGAGCGGAACGCGCTTTTCGCGACCCGCTTCGGGGCTTACGTTTTATTGTATCGACGTACAACGCCACCTTGTGGAATGTGCTCACATTACATTGTAGAGTCGCCGACCCTGCCAACCCGTTTCTTTATTTCAAAGATCTGGCCCTTTCTTTTCTTTTCTTTTTTACTTTCGATGGTTTGTTACGCGTCGGTTTGTCCGTATGGGGCAGCTCCGGCCAGCCAGTGCTCAGTTAGGGGTGGGTCTGCGCCTGCCCGCCGACCGCACAATAAACGAGACTACACAAAATCTACACATCACTTAAAAAAAACAGCTGCTCTAACGGACAGTGGCAATTCAAAACACAAAACAAAAAAAAAACGACTTTACTCCCGGCTTCCGAAGGCGGCTTTGGTGGTACTGCCGTAGCGCTCCCGCCCTTCCTGTGGGGGTAAGTAAATAATCTGGGCCCCCACCCTTTATTATCTTCAAATCACATTCCTTCCGAACCCACTTTGGGTTCCCCTCCCTCCATTTATGACTCTTAGCCTTCCATTTTTACTGAACGTTATTTCATTATTTGTTCAGAAAATGAGGCCTTTATGCCAGCATTTAACGAATTAATTGTTTAACAATGCAGCATTATAAATATTAATCTTAACGAAAACAAAAAAAAATTAAGTAATACAAAAAAAAGTAACATAAAAAATGACTAAAGCCAAAAAAAAAAAAAAATAATAACAACAAAAATAATAGTAACAAAAAAAATAATAACAAAAAAAAGTAACAAAAAAAATTTGTTCATCCAAAAAAAAAATAATAACAAAAACAACAAAAAAAAGTAACATAAAAAAAATGCTTAATACCAAGAAAATAAATAATTCCAACAAAAAATATTAATGCAAAAAAAAAAAATGTTAGAGTCCGACCGCTGACGTCTTTTCTTGTTCGCAGCTTAATACAGACTGATCTTGACATTCCCTGACCTACATCACTCGGACAATATTTTGACTTTCGTTTGCCCTTCACGTTCTCGATCATTCTGTTATCCTCTCTCGGATAATACTCCGTTATGTTGAAGCTTTTGGGCCGGCGCTGTCTTTTGAACCTGGGGCTACCACTTGTTTTCGCTGGGGGCAGCCCCAACTATCGATAACAAGGGCCCCGCTGCAACACGTTGTAGGGGATAACTGCATATGGATGTGTACCACAGATGCAAATTAGTCGTAAGCAATATATATTTATCTAATTTAATACTTGGCTAGTAGTAGCTAGTTATTAATGTGTGTGTTCTATTTGTTTACATATCGGTATGCATTTATCGAATACCACCACCAAAAGGGGAAAATTATAGGCCACATTGCAGTGCGAAAAAAACAGTTTAGCATGGTTAGCAGACCACAGTTTAAAATGACCACATTCCGATAGGTGGCGTTTTATGGGGCGAAGAGTTTGGCATATGAAAAGTGAGGCAGGTCAGTTCTTGGCGCTTAAATTTTTGTGTTGTCCGAACGGGGATTTTAATATCTTCGTCTTTATTTTCGGCATTGCAAAGGGGCGTGTGCAGCATTGCACATTTAAAGCGGTGAATTCGTTCCAATACGGAATTAGTGTCATCACACACTCCTAAATTTAAGTCAACAAATCGCATGGTTCGATATATATACAAATTTAATTGAACTTCGGATAAATTAAACGCATGAGCAAAAATAAAATATATTGTCATGCTCTCATTTTAAAACGCGTTTACAAATTTAAGATTAAAAACTTAGAAAGAAACGTTTGCGTGGGCAATCGCCTATACATACAAATGCATGTTTATTCGATTCCGTTGAGAATAAAGAAAAGAGAGCAGGCGTAAAAGATAGATAATTTAGTTTTGACTACTACACAATCAAATCACGTTTAGAGAACGTTTTATTTTTCAGGATGCTCATGCGAAACCACACTGCACACACTATTTCATTCTAATTGTTTTTGCTCCTGATTTTGTCACTGTCTCTGCTTGCCAATTGCATTAAAAGAAGAAATCATTTAAATCCAACATACATCACTCGTAGCGGGGTCAGTTTTGGAAGTTGTCATGAGAGGTTGGCCACAATGTGCACAAAATAAACTGTTTGTCGTGCAATTTGGTACCACGGAAACTTTATTCTTATACAAAAAAAAAAACTTATATATTATTGAATGGACACACATTGAAAAAAGGCCGTTATTTGTTTGTGCCAATCGTATACAAAACAATACCTGTTGTCTGAAGAACTAGTGGGATGGTTCGGATGGGGCTGAGCTGAGGCCACCAGGCGGGTCGCAGGTTGCGGATTGCGAACGGCCTCCCTTTATAGAGGTTAGCTGCGAATAGCGTGGCAAAAGTCCGGACAAACAGCGGGTACGGCTATTATTAACCGTACCGACAGGGCGCTTGTGTTGCCGCCTCTTAAAACATAGCCTCACACAATCCCCCAACACTACTACCTACCCCCATCCTATCCCCACACATCTCACTGCGGGCCGGACTAAGGTGTCAATCGGACCGTGCCGACAGTCAACTTGGCTGGGGGCCCGGACTATCAAATAGCCCAGTTATTAACGGTGAGCTCAGGCAGATGGCGACCGCCTTTTCTAATCAGCCTTACCCGGGTATCGCAGATCTCTGCCCGGGCGGGCAATACTTTCTCTGCAATTCGTGGGATCAACATGAGTAAGAATAATGAAACAAAAATTCCGCAGGATCTCCCTGCAATCGAAGTTGCGAGACTAATGGAGGACCGAGCCCTGAACGGGGGAAGGTCCTCCTATGTGGCAGAACAGCCTCCACAACGACCCACTCCAACACCAAGGAGGGTGCCCTTTGCACAGCAGGGGCAGAGCCAGCAGGCACTTGCCTCGAGAGAAGAAGGTGTGGTCGAAACATCTTGACCACCACATCCAACAGCGAGAACTGGTGGACAAGCGGCATATAGGCCGAAAAAGAAGTGGGACTTCCTCCCACCGAGGGGCCAACCTGGAGGGCTGGACGACCCGAACCGCAGGAATCTTTGCGGATCACGGGTTAAATGGTACCTAAGGTACCTCCGGCAATGGATGGCCCCAGATGACGCCCTCAAAATGGGTAAAGAGCCGAGGGACACAGCGAGTGCGGCACCAGCCCCCAAAAGAACCACTAGTGCTCTGACACCGCCGACGGCCACCGCTAAAAGGTGGTGTTCGACGGTCACGAGCGCCGATTAGGAGTGGTCAGGAGGAACTGGACACGCGCCCGAGCACATCACATGCAGCGGCCAACATGTCCAGCTCAGCTGGACCACAAGGGCCCCGCCTTTCATATGCGGCGGCTGCCAAGAAGGTCAAGGTGGCGGTATTGCCTGTGGACTACCCCCAATGCTCCCAATGTTCCTTTGAGAACACATCTGAAAAAACCGAAAATAAAAACAAGTGAAAATTCAAAAAAAATAAAAAAAAATGAAACTGAAAAATCTGAAAAAACTGAAACAAAAACTGAAACTGAAATGGAAAATGTGAAAACCTGTAAATTGGAAAACAAATTCGGAAAACGGAAGAACAGGAAATATTGTGATTTACTTCTATACTATGGGCGGATTATTTGACGACTTTGGAACGTGCGTGGTGCCTCAGTGTCCGTAAAGGATGGTCGGCAGCTTGAGAAGTAGAAGGAGTTGCGTGGCAGTTATGAACCACGTCTGCCACCTTTGGTTACATCCATATCTTGTTGGTGGCCATGCCTAGCAAAGAACACACCAATGTTATTCAATGCCCTGGAAAGAATGGAGTGACAAACCATGATGACGAACCATGCTGATCTTCCTGTGAGTATGTGAAGTCCTCTTCCAGTTTGTACCACCCCTGTGTTGTCAATAAGGCTTCTATGCCAACAATATATGTCAATGATGTTTATATACGAATTATGCACTCGCGGTTTCTACTAGCCCTGTGCTGTCAATAAGGCTTCAATGCCAACAATATATGTCAATGTTTATATACAACATATGCACTCCCGGTTTGTATCACCGCTGTGTTGTCAATAAGGCTTCAATGCCAACCAAATATGTCAATGTTTATACACAAAAATGCACTCGCTGTTTGTACCAGCGCTGTGTTGTCAATAAGGCTTCAAAACCAAGAAAATATGTCAATGTTTATACACAAAATATGTGTTGTCAATAAGGCTTCAATGCCAACCAAATATGTCAATGTTTATACACAAAAATGCACTCGCTGTTTGTACCAGCACTGTGTTGTCAATAAGGCTTCAATGCCAACAATATATGTCAATGTTTATACACAAAATATGTGTTGTCAATAAGGCTTCAAAACCAAGAAAATATGTCAATGTTTATGCACAAAAATGCACTCGCTGTTTGTACCAGCGCTGTGTTGTCCATAAGGCTTCAATGCCAACAACGACCGGGCAATCATCCGTCAATCGTCATCGATCTGTCGGAAGACCTGGCGGAAGATGAAGACTTGGCGGATATGACGCTCGGCCCCGAAGAACTTGGTGAAGTGGAGGACGGGGACGCAATAATGTCCTCGCAGGAGATAAGGGAAGAGTTGAGAGAGGAGGAAGAAGCTGACGTCACACTGACGGGCAGCGGTGACGGGTGCAGCTCCGGGCCCCAACCACCAAGCAGGAGCCCCTCCTCTAGTAGATGACGGGAGTCATCACAACCCATCGCAGCCTCGGCTGTCCTAGCGAAGATGTTTACCAAACGGCATCACAGGCTAGCCCTTGTGCAGGAGCCATGGGTGAACAATGGCATTAAAGGCCTGTTCACGGAAAGCTCAAAGGTAATATGGGATCAAAGACACCCAACGCCGAGAGCGTGCATTATGGTAAGGAAAGAAATTAACTTTACTATCCTTTCAGAATTTATAACGAGGTACTGCGTTCCCATAGCCATACAGGATAAGGGAAATGCCATCCCCCTGGTGATAGCATCGGCCTACTTCGCAGGAGATGAAGCCTGCCCACCAGCGGAAATAACTAAGCTGGTGGAATACTGCCGAAAAGAGAAGATGCCGATAATCATCGGATGCGATGCCAACGCGCACCACACTATATGGGGCAGCAGCGACATCAACACGAGAGGTGAGTGCCTCACAGATTTTATATGTAGATATAATCTAGAACTTGCCAATGTCGGATCTACACCGACATTTGTAACCAGAATCAGGGAGGAGGTGCTAGACATTACCCTCATCAATCGGTCCCTTCAGCCACACCTTAGGGACTGGCATGTATCTCAGGAAGAATCTATGTCTGACCATAGAATCATTCTCTTTCGAATAGAATTGAATACAGGTAGCAGCGTACCCTGTCGCAACCCCAGAAAGACGAACTGGGAAGGGTTTAGGTCAGCTCTAGAACTTAATCCCAGTAGTATATCAAACATACCCAGAAGTCCACATGAACTAGAGTGGGCTGTAGAAAATCTCAACAAAAGCATAATTAGTGCTTTTGAGGAGAATTGCTCGGTAGGGAAGAAATTCAAAGAAAAAGACGCCCCCTGGTGGAATGAAAGCCTGGAAAGGCTGCGCCTCACCACATGTCACCTCTTCAACACAGCGAAGAGGGACGGTACATGGGAAAGATATCGCGAGAGCCTAACCTCCTATAACAAGGAAATCAGGAAGGCTAAGCGAGCGAATTATAGGAACTTCTGCGAAAGCATAGGAAGTACCAGCGAAGGTGCCAGGCTCCATAGAGTGTTATCTAAACGGACGCCTGACGCAAACGTAGCATTGAAACGAAGGGATAACTCCTTCACAAGCAACAATGAACAAAAACTGAAACTGCTCTTCGAGACGCACTTCCCAGGCAGCATACCACTGCAGGAAAGTGTTATCGAAATGACAGGTAACAGAGGTAGACCATCTGCCAACGAATGGGCATGTGCCAAGTCAACGGTCACTCCGGAGAGACTGGAATGGGCAATTGGAACTTTCCAGCCCTTCAAATCTCCTGGACTGGACGGAATATCGCCAGCTTTCCTCCAGCAGGGACGAGAAATACTCCTCTCCCCTGTTAGGAAAGTACTCATCAGTAGCTTAGCCCTCCGATATATACCGAGAGCATGGGGTAGAGCTAGGGTGGTCTTCATCCCCAAGGCGGGGAACAAAGACATCACCAACCCAAAGTCCTTCAGACCCATCAGCTTGACATCGTTTTTATTGAAAACGTTGGAAAAGCTAGTCCGCTGCATCCAACGCAGCATGCATTCAGAGCAGGCAGGTCCACGGACACTGCGCTCTACCAATTGCTACGCACCTTAAATGTGGCAATGGAAAATAAGGAAGAAGCATTGTGCGCCTTGCTAGACATAGAAGGCGCCTTTGACAACACATCTCATAAGGCAATTAGGGCTGCCCTCTACTGGAGGGGCCTGGACTCCATCACCAGCAGGTGGATAAAGGCTGCCCCCAAGGGGGAGTACTGTCTCCGCTGCTCTGGAGTCTGTTAGTGGATGAACTACTTAACAGACTTACCACCAGAGGCATTCAATGTCAAGGTTATGCTGATGACATTGTCATCATGGCGCGAGGCATATTTGAAGAAACACTCTGTGACATAGTCCAGTTAGGGTGACAAATAACGAGTGATTGGTGTGAGGAGGCTGGACTCAGCCTGAATCCCACAAAAACAATCATCGTCCCCTTCACTAGACGATATAAGTTGCAGAGGATGAGACAAATAAGGCTATCAGGTAGCCTAGTAGAAATAAGTAAAGAGGTAAAATACCTCGGAGTCACATTTGACAGTAAACTAAACTTTGGTACCCATGTAGAAAACACTGTATCAAAGTGCTCCAGGGCGCTTTATACATGTCGCAGCATAGCCGGCAAATCATGGGGCACATCACCAAAGATAATAAGATGGCTATACCTAATGGTAGTAAGGCCCATGCTAACCTATGGAGTAATAGCATGGAGGGACAGGGTGCGGCTAACAACCGTGCAGAAACAGTTACAAAAACTGCAAAGAATGGCCTGCGTATGTATGACAGGGGCAATGCGCACCTGCCCTACAATAGCCCTGGAAGCCTTAATGGAGCTCACACCACTCCACCATACCATAAGGCTCCAACAGAAAGCAACGCTTCTAAGGATGTCAGTTGAGGGAGTTGGGGGCAATCACATCCTAAGCCACAAAGGTGCCCAACTTCTAGCAGATGAACTTCCCCTGATCATGCAACCCAGGGACGAAATGTCAGCCGAGTATCTATTCGAGCGGAATTTCAAGGTTCATATGAGCAGCAAAAGGGAATGGACGACACTGAACGAAGTCCACCCTATGAAACCGCACAACATAAAATGGTATACCGATGGATCACTCACCACGCAGGGAACAGGCCTTGGAGTGGTGGGTCCTCGGGTATCATACCATGAGTCCCTTGGGAAGCACACTAGCATATTTCAAGCAGAAGTGTGTGCGATAGGGAGATGTGCGGAGCTTAACCTGAAACGACACTATCGGAATGTGGATGTATCCATCCTCTCCGATAGTCAAGCAGCAATAAATGCTCTAAATGGGACGAAAATAACATCTAAAGTAGTCCACGAAGTACGATCCAAGCTTGACCAACTCGGAAAACATAATAGGCTCACCCTAAGATGGGTTCTGGGGCACAGGGACATAGCGGGGAACGAAGAGGCTGATAAGCAAGCAAGAATGGGGGCAGAGAGACCCATGATAGGCCCTGAACCGTATTGTGGCGTAGGAAGACACACAATACGGCTACAAATCAGGGATAAAGAAAGACTGATGCGGGAACGGAGCTGGGCAGATACACCAGGACTCCGACAAGCCAGAAGTCTCCTAGGTGGCTATAATAAAAAGCGATTTAAGCTAATTATATCCATGGGGAAGAATAGACTCAGAATACTCACAGGTCTATTGACAGGACACTGTAGACTGAGAAGTCACCTAACCAAGTTAGGTATTTGCAGCAGCAATGTATGCAGGTTTTGCAGATACGAGGATGAATCCTCGACGCACATCCTAACAGAATGAGTCGCCTTTACCAGGAAAAGATGCAGCATCCTAGGGCAGCATATCATGAGGCCCAAGGACATAGAAACCCTCAGGAGTTGGGATTGATGGAAGAGCTGTAGGCTCAGTAAGGGGGCACAATAGACCTCATAAGTCGCAGTGCAAACTTTCCCCCCAATTATAATAATAATAATACAAAACAATAGGCTAACATTTATTATTGTTGTAAATTGAATTTGTAAAAGTTGCCATCTGGTAATAGGACAAATTAAATAAAGTACCCGCCAGTCGTAAAGCTGGCAAGCGAGTATTACCATTAACAAAAAGCTGCCATTCACAAACGACGAGGGATTCATTGGAGGCTGTCAAACTTGCCTAGTCTTATACTTAGACTTATAATTTGAAGTTAAGTTTTTGTTGTTATTAAATTCAAATAAGTTGCCAATAGGTAATGATTGAATAAAGTCATCGACAGTCGACCAACTGCCGAGCAAGTTAATACATTAAAAAAATACTTATTAATTAGCTGTAAGCAATTGTAAATGTAAACACTAAGCACAGGGTGACACACCGTGCTATTTGTTTTGTGAGCTGTCGCAATATCGATAGCTTTTATTTTAAGTGATTTGGTATTCAATCGGCGGTGATTGTTAGCCCTTGTATTTATGCAATAAGTTGTTTTTATTGTTTAAATTTAAATTTGTATATGTTGCCTACTGGTAAAACACAAGTTAAATAAAGTACCCGTACCCGCCAGTTGTTTAGCTGGCGAGCAAGTTTGAAAAAAAAATATATATACAGTGGCTCACAGTTCAACTCGAGCATTGTAAAAGAAAAAAAGTAATTGCCTGCCATAAGCTAATTATTTATTATTTTTCAAAAATTCCGAAGACGGATGGTAGGTACCTATATTAACCACCAAAATATATATATGACCCCAATACACTGGGGTTTCCCCACCACCACCGTCAGTTGCTGTCATTAAAAAAATAAGAGCGGTTGCTGCATCTAGCATGTCAGTAGATTTGTGCTTAAACCGTTTGAGAATCGTAACATAAACTTACATCAAAGCAAATGCCCTAAAGTAGGCAACACAAATGCGTCATTACAGATACAGGAGTTGGAGTCTCATTGAAATATCTAAAATCCCATTTAAGGTATTATATTATTCGGGGTTTACGTTTTATTGTAAGATGGCTCGACGTACAACGCCACCTTGTGGGGTCGCCGACCCTGCCAACCCGTTTCTTTATTTCATAGATCTGGCCTTTTCTTTTCCTTTCTTTTTTACTTTCGATGGTTGTAGGGGATAACTGCATATGGATGTGTACCACAGATGCAAATTAGTCGTAAGCAATATATATTTATATAATTTAATACTTGGCTAGTAGTAGCTAGTTATTAATGTGTGTGTTCTATTTGTTTACATATCGGTATGCATTTATCGAATACCACCACCAAAAGGGGAAAATTATAGGCCACCATTGCAGTGCGAAAAAAACAGTTTAGCAGGGTTAGCAGACCACAGTTTAAAATGACCACATTCCGATAGGTGGCGTTTTATGGGGCGAAGAGTTTGGCATATGAAAAGTGAGGCAGGTCAGTTATTGGCGCTTAAATTTTTATGTTTTGCGAACGGGGATTTTAATATCTACGAATACGAATACCGTCTTCGTATTTATTTTCGGCATTGCAAAGGCGCGTGCGCAGCATTGCACATTTAAAGCGGTGAAAAAGAAAATATATTGTCATGCTCTCATTTCAAAACGCGTATACAAATTTAAAATTAAAAACTTAGAAAGAAACGTTTGCGTTGGCAAATCGCCTATATATACATATGCAAAGAGAGCAGGCGTAAAAGATAGATAATTTAGTTTTGACTACTGCACAATCAAATCACGTTTAGAGAACGTTTTATTTTTCCGGATGCTCACGCGAAACCACACTGCACCAATGTGCTAGCACACACACTATTTCATTCTAATTGTTTTTGCTCCTGATTTTGTCACTGTCTTGCTTGCCAATTGCATTAAAAGAAGAAATAATTTAAATCCAACATACATCACTCGTAGCGGGGTCAGTATGGAAGTTGTCATGAGAGGTTGGCCACAATGTGCACAAAATAAACTGTTTGTCGTGCAATTTGGTACCACGGAAACTTTATTCTTATACAAAAAAAAAAAACTTATATATTATTGAATATACACACATTGAAAACAACACACTGCAATTACGACAAAGACGACGTTTAGAATCGAACTGCCTGCTCTGACGAGCTGGCTCTTAATTTATATAAAATGCTTAAACCTAAATACATATATAATATTATGCAGCCGCTTGTAAGGCGTCCGCATCGGCGCCTAACAGCGGCAGACGGTTGAAAATAACGGCGAAAGTGCTGAGGAAGCGGATGGATAACGGCGACCGTCGCGACGCCAGCTATCAGCATCTCAGAGCGTCTCATGTTCATACTCGAACACCCATCGACCATATGTATATTGTTGAAGGAAAAAACATCAAAATTGTAAAACGCCAAATGTTGGGTACTTTCATAAGTATTATTAATATAATGTAATATCAGAATTTTATATATATATTTACTTGCAGTAGTTATAAATGTTGTTGAATTGAGTTTATGAAATAAATTGTAGAAAAATTAAACTTAAATGTTTAAACTTTTGTTGGTATATTGTTTGCGATTTGTATTATGTGTATTTATTGTGTACTATTGTTTACTTTATTATTTATTACAATGAGTACATATTCACATTGTTTTTGATACAGAAAGTTGAAACAAACACTTAAAGTGTCTTTTACTTATACATATTTGCAATTTGGATTTTTCTTCAGATACAAATTTAACTACTGTGGTGGTGTGTGTGGTTCTAATTAGGTATAAAACCTATTAAGTATGTGAATTTTGTTTAAATAAATTCATAGGTAAATAGGTTTACCACAATTATTGTTTAGTTTCTAGACAGTTATAGCATGAAAGAATGAACGATAATTTGCACTTGTAATACTTTATTTAAGAATTAATATGCGTGCCAATATGCAATTAGATAATTAAAGTAATAGGTCTTAATTATATACAAGTCGCTGATTATTATAATTGGTAAATGTAATGCAAGACCTATACCGGAGGAGTAGATAATGAGTCACAAACACTTAGACTTAAATATAATTTAATAATAACAGTGCCAACACGAAGAATAATCTATACTTTATAACATATATACATATATACACATATATGTATATATCATATTTTGTTTTTAATTAAAGTCAGTCCATAGTTTTGGTTCATCAGATCGGCACGTTCACTCAGTAGATGATTTAACAATCCATTCGTTTAGATTTTCATAAAAAAACCGTTATCATAATACGCCATTGGTGTAATATTGATAGCCGTCGTAGAGTTTTGTTGACAGGCTTTTGAGCGAGTCATGCACAAGTTGTTCAACCTTGCGCTCCATTTCTTGCTCAGTTAAATTCATATGAAATCGTTTTCGGAGATTCTGTACTGTACCGGAACAGCCATTCTTAAAACAGGGTAAATGTGCATCTGGAAAAAGAGAGTACAAAAACACGATTTCAAAAATATTAGTTATATGCTGAGTTATAATTGTACTTACTACTGCGCATGATTTCCACAAAGTTAATGATGCGATCCATATGCTTGCGCGCAGACATCATGCCGACAAGCAGAACGCGATTGAACTCCCGCCAATGTATCGAGTCGGTGAGCTTAAAAGGTGATTGCTCGAAACCGGGAAGAGGCAGAATGGAAATAATGTTAATTGTGCAAATGAGTTGCAATTTAAATACCCAAATTTTTGTGAGATATGCATAGAATAAAGCCAAAATCTATTGTATTATATGGCCATCCGATTGAAAGAGTATATTGCCATTATGCCTATTGATGGTGAAAAGCAAGTGTGAATGTAAAAACAGCTTGAGCACACGTCGAAGACTTACCGATCCTTAAACTGTAGGAGATAGGATATTAAACAATATGCCGCACAGCTTGTCTGCCAGCTCAGCTGCAGCAGCTATATCTTGATTTTCTGCTGGATTTAGGCACACTCAAAGACATAATTGTATTATGCTTAAAAAAACAGATCCCAGAGCCACAGAACCACACAACTTTTGTACCTTTGCCTTTGTGTCTGTCGCGAAATCGTCTGATCTAAAATAAAGTCATTCACATATTTCAATTTGACCTATTTCCTTTCGTTACTTAATTTAGTGGCTCCACTTGGTTTCCGTCTCTGGTCACTTTCAAAAAGTAATCGCTCCTCCGGGAAACTAATTGTTTTTTCTGTTTTTTTTTTGGCACTGCGAGAAAATCGCTTTATATCTCGACGATGAATATTCATAATTATGCATTAATCATTTTTTATCTTAAAATCATAAAGCGAAGCGCACAATTTATTGTATCAAATTTAAGGGCTGCATTTCGCATTCCCTTAACGTATCAAGGAGTTCGATAGCAAATCCTTCGATTATCAAATAAATTTATCTTTAACTAAAGTACGTGTCAGAAAACACAGTGAAGCAGTTGAAACATTATTATAACTAGCACGTGTTAAAATTAAATAGTCAAAGTCCTGAAAATAAAATAATATACCATAAAACTATACCTTACCAGTATCGTTGTTATAAATAAATATAAATACGTTGCTCGAACCCTCAGTTGAACTGAGTTAGCTTTGCTTATATTCGGAAAAACTGATAGTTCCTTATAAACCAAAATGTTCTCCTTACGGAGTATCATCAAAATTTATGCTTGACGTCCCTCAGTTTTATCGAGCATATTAAAACTATTCATAAACTATTTTCACATGATTCTCATTAGTATTCGAGTTCTTTTATATTTGGATGTTTGCTTATCTCAGCACTTACCACATTATGTATATATATATATTTAGATGTATACTATATACATATATGTATGTACATACAACTTACAAAGATACGAAGGTGCAAGTAAAGTAAATCTTTCATATTTGTTTTTATATTTACATTAATGATCTTCATTTATCTTTATATTTATAACCTGAAGTCACTAACAGTATTTCAATGTTGTAGTAATTGTAAACAAATATATGCGTTAAGCGAAATTACACAAACATTTAATTAATATATGGATACATTAAATTTCGTATTGATAAATAGAAGTTTTTTTATGATTTAAGAGACAGGTCCGTAAAGAACATCATAAGTACGTTTTTACTCTCATATAACTTCCATTGAAACGGTCGGTTTGTTAAATTTATCAAAATGTTAATGCAAGCTTCATTAAAAGTGTTTTTCATAAAAGATCCACACGTGTTGTCTAAAACGCCTTAGGCAAATTGTAGAAATAAAAGTATGAGCTTGAAAATCAAAATGATCAATGATTATGTCGTAATGATTGCTATGCATTAGAGAATAACTCACTTCCACTGTCCAAAATGGCGTTTTGTGTGCATTGAAAGATACTATCACCGAGCGCATTATCAATGCGAACTATTAGTTCAATTTGTGGAATTTTGGAAATCTGCCTGATCGACTAGGATATAGAATATATATAATAGCAGCATTCTGTCCGTGTAACCCAATCTTTTCGTTTATTAAGATATTCCTTTGAAGCCCTCTAGGTAATACCAAATAATCAGCGTTGAACTTTTATATATATCATTTGGCGCCCATAGGTCAATGACTTAGTTCTCTTCAGATCTCCGTAATAATAATATAGACATCTATTATATTGTTTCAATTATGCACATATTTAAGTGTATGCTCTAAAGATTCGAATTGATGTACACAAGAGTCTATTATTTTATATATTTTAAAAACGATTAAAACTAGGTACAATATTATCTAAGCCATCATTTACTTTCCAGTACATGTATCACTTACATATATGTATTGCTAACAAACATTCAAATTAATTTTTTTTTTTTGCATAGTATACATACCAATACCACACATCGTGAACACAGTTTTATCAAGGTGTTGTACCGAAGAGTATTTTATTTAATACTCTCGAAATGGAATTATTTTGTACATACGTAGTACCTACGTACCCCCACTTTGCGCTTTAAAATTCAACGTGCATACCATTTATATCTTTAAATATGTATATATACATATATTTTTTAGTATTATTATTATTTCTTTTCAACGACACTATGCTCATTTTATAATTTTATGCTTTGAATAAATTTAACCTAGAGCTAAGCCGGCATCAATTGGAGACCGACGAAAACAAAAATAAATCGCAAGGAAAGAATTATTCACAAACTATTTAGCATGTTTGCATATGTGCATGTATGTATGTAGGTATGCATGTATGAAATTTGTGGATTTTTATAAATCAAAAATCAATTGTAATTGAATAAAGGAATTGTCCACTAACCTTTTCATTAAATATATGATTGTACACAATTTGTAAAAACAAATTTTAATAATCAATTTCTGATTTATTAACCACTGAAATCATCTGTTAAGTAATACATACACAAGTATACATCAATATCTAGGTAATTTTTTTTTTTTTTTTAATTTTTGTTGTCTGGCTTAGTTGTTATAGCTTTTTACGATATTTTACTCATTTTTGCTACATAATCATTAATATAGTAAGTTTAAATTATGATGTCATGAAAAGAATACGAGATACCACACCACTACACATGCAAGCGAGACCGTAGGCACACAAGGATTACAAGGATTTGTATTCCCATCATCATTAATTGCCGCCTACAACAATCTGTGTCCAAATATACATAATCAAAGGCGATTGATTTTCGAATTAACTTCATTGGTATTTTTTATTGTGAGCTAATATGTATGTTTGTATGTTTAACCGAACTGTTTTCGGTGGGAATGCTTTGTGAAAGCAAAACCGTAATTGATTATAACTTCCTATTATGTATATAACACAGGTCATTTTTTGTTTTCATTTTTTGTCCATCCATAAGATTCTTGTGGAAATACAAAAAATAATCAAATTTTCAAACTCATGAATTGTGTGTGCATACATGTTGTGGGGGACGACTTATACACAAACAAACAAACCGAAATGCATGTGGCACATGCATGTCTACTTTTTTTTTTGTTTTTTTTTTACATTCATTCATCATATACTACGTACATACATACTTGTTACGTAGCTGACTTTGACCTCTGACCTCTGACACGGTGCTAATCATCCATTTTAATTGAAAGTCAAATTGTAAGAAATCTGGATACTGAACACTTGTATACAATGGAAAGATAGTTGTTGTGTAGGTATGTGTAAGTATGATAAGTAAATAGTTCAAGTATTATATTCAAAACTTTGTATGTATATCGCATTTTTTTCTCTTACATATACAACCCTAAACACTATGAACGATAAAGAAAAATAAATCTACAGGCATACAAAATTCTAAGTCCATTCGTTTATCAGTCGATCCACTTTATGTACTTCATATATAGCATGGTTTTTCCTTTCTATATTGAATCATTTTGAATCTAGAGTGTTTTCTCTGTGTGGTTGTGTATGTATGTGTTTAGGTGTGTATGTGTGTCTTGATTCAAAGTGCTGCCCATGGTCATATTTTTATCAAACTAATCGTCAACTATGGAACAAACGAATTGAGATATATAATCATAGTCGGCTTCCCTACCGGGTGGTCTATTTTGGCCTTGTTGCAAGACTTGGTTTGGGCCAGTCTGTCGCCATGTTGAGTTGTTGGCAGCTGCAGCCGAAGTAACGTTCGATGGGCCGCCGCCTGCCATAGTTATGTTGTTGCTACCACCACCGGAGGTAGTCGAAGAGCTCTTGGCATTGTTGCCGCCGCAACTGTTGCCACTAGATGAGGCACCACCATTCACAGACGAGTTGACAACATTGTTGCTGCTGTTGTTGCTGCCGCTTGTGCTGCTGTTACCGACCGCACTGCTGGCAACGGAGCCCACCGCACTACCACTTGCAGCACTGTTGGCTGTACCGCCGCCGCTGCTGGTCACACCAGCAGAATTCGACCCACTGTTGCCCCCGCCACCGTTGCCATTGCCGTTGCTGCTGCTGTTGCCCGAAATGCATGCACTTCCAGAACTGCCGGAACCGCTGACGCTTGTGTTGCCAACACTACCGACGCCGCCGCCGCTGCTGCCGTTGCCTGCGCTGCTTGACGAAATACCCGAATTTGTCGAGGACGGTGCTTGAGGCAAATGCTGTAGAATATTCTGCACCTCATTCTCGCTTGGCGATTCGGCGAATATTGTCGTATTGCCGAGAACACAGTTATTCAGAGCCATTTGTGCTTTGTTAGCCTCCTCTCGCGTTGCATATTTACACAATGCAATTCCTTGGTTTAAATACGGGTGAAAGCTAACAAGGGGACCATGCTGCATACACAAAGTACGTAAGGTTGGGCCATCAATCTGTAATCAAATATATATATAAATTATACAATATAAACAGGTATAATAGAATCTTAGTATAAATCGAGCTATACAGGTAGTCAGCGACTTAAGCGTTTTAATTGTTATCAACGTGGAATTTCAGTCCTCTTTAGTTATTTTCTTCTTCTGGCAACCCTAACTTTAACACAGTTGGCATCCTCCAAAAGACTATTCTTTTTGGGAACGGAAAATCGCAGTCTCTAGCCAATCATACTATTTGATCTAATAATAAATAAGTTTTTTACACCCAAACTTAAATTAGAAAATCATTAAAACTGCGGTTAAGACCCAACAAGAGATAAAAGAAGATAATATTAATTTCCATAATGAATATACAGTATTGATCTGCGATTCTTTAGTGATTTTGACGAACATCTTACACAGTTAATAACTTTATATATTCCTACAGATATACGCAAAAGTATTTTCAATGTAATCAAAAAATATGTTGATCAGTTTAGGTTTATTCCAAAACATACCTGAGCATTTAGATTTTTGAGAAGCAACCAACAAGAGTTCCAGGAAACATTAGCTCCAGTCCATGTTGTGTTGGTGCTGGGGACACTTCGATTGGGCAGCCAGCCGTTTGAGTTCCCGGCAACCGTAGGTGATGGGGTGGTAGCAGTGACACCTCCAGTTTTACTTGTGCTCAATCCGGGCGGAGGTCCTCGAGATGAACCTTTGTTTAGAGGACTGGTCCAGAGTTCTGAGGTGGCACATTGTTGAGTGTTATCAGACCAACTATATATTCAAAGTATATTTTAAAATATTATATAAAAATATAACCAAATGGATAGTATTTTTTACCTTGGAAAGTTTTGGTTTGGATTAAAACTCCATGTTGACGACGATAAGCTTAATGATGGCAAATCAGTCGGAGAGGTCTTGCCGGTGTTTGCGAAAATATCAGCATCTTTTGGCGTCGGATTAATGGACAATGGAGATCGAGCAACGCTGCCAGGAGTTATGCTTGGATCATCTTCAATGCTTTTGATCTGAGAACCCTTAAAAATAAACTTCTGCTTGGGTATGTTATTGGAAGAAGACGTATGCCTACAGTTACCTTCCACGGTTTGCCTGGTTCAAACTCCTGTACCAAGTCGGAATATGCAGCTGCAGTCGGAGCAACTGACCAGTCTTTGTTCTCGTTATCAATCGATGGATCCGGCCAACCGTGTTCAATATTACGACCGGTTGACCAAGTTCTACATACAATACATAAAAGAGGCACAATTATTTTAGAGAAAAGTTCTTCATTGCTTCTATCACAACTATCACACACAACTGACCCATCATTTTGCAAGCCCAGCGGGCCCATGTTGTTTGAGTTGCTTGCTAAATTCTGTTTTGTAGCACCCGGAGCACGTGAAAAGTCCGTGCCATCTGTAGCCATGCTGTCCTTTTCTAATACTGGAAGTTTCCACTGATTTAAGCGGGATTGCTGATTGGGCGCAGCCTGATATCCACTTGGCTAAATGGATACAAATACAAATTTCAATTGTTTATTATGTAATTTCCAAATTCGTAACATTATTAAACTACAAATTGTCTCTTAATATAACTTATTTTTTACTTTAAATTTATTATTAAATTTGCACATTTTTTTCCAACGATTATAAATAAATATAAATGGTCAAAAAACACATTAAAATAAAAAACAAAAAAAAAATTTGTTTTGTATAATCGGATCCCTTAAATTATCCGGTAAATTTAATTGACTGTATTCTTATTTTAGAAACCTAACGAAGTATTACACGCGAAATGGACAGGGAAAGTTTTTTAATATACTTTTTCAGACGACATTTCACGGACTTTAGTTATCAGAATTACTACAATTAGAGTACGTACCTTGTTAAGATTGAGCTCAGAAAAGTTTCCTTGAAGTGTAGCTATTGCATCATGATTCCTTAAATAGTCATTACCAGAGGTATTCATATGTCCTCCGGATGGGTGTTGCTGCTGCTGTGAGTTTTGTTGTAAGCTCGGTTGCTTAATGTACGCAGCCTGTTGTGCATTTATTTGGTTTTGTAAATTCTGAATTTGTTGCTTGTATTTCGCGATGGTTACATTGACAACCATTGGGCTAGCGTTGCTGCCCCGAGAAAGAGATTGCTGCGCTGCCTGAAGATGCTGTGGCGAATGTTAACATGGCATATAGATAGATATATAAATATATACATACATACGAATGGATATGAATATTAAACTCACCTTTATAGTGCTGAGTAGTTGATTCAAAAGATTTAAAGTATTTTGTGTCAGAGGCTGCGTTAAGATTTGGCTTGATATAAAACCGCTGTGTATAGCCAATTGAATCTGCTGGCCAAGCATTCGAATATGCTGCCCAGATGGTTGATTATTGGCATTCGATGCAATATTGACCGCTGGAGCTGCATTCGATGCGTTCTGACAAAAGGCGACCGGTGCATTCGGATTGACAGACTGTGGTCCACCGCCGCCAATGGCGACACTGTGCGGTCCTCCTTGGCTCAAATATTTTTGCACCTGCAGCGTGGCCATATTGGGATTATTGCTACCAGTGACGGCTGTACCGCTCATATTACTCATAAGGTTATTCTAAAAAAAAAAACCACAAACAAAAATAATTTCTCATTTGATCGATCAGATAAGATTTTATTTGACCAAAGTGATCTTACCGGAGGGAATGACATCGAAGGTTGTGCGCCACTAACTGGATAGCGTTGTGGGAAGCCGCCACTATTCGTCGTGTTCGAATGATCGGCATAGGAACCAAGGCCTTCGTCGTGACGACGCCAGCCCTCCACCATCGCCAATGATGAAGTTGCGTTAGCACGCAGCATATCGGCCGCCTCCTCAATATTCATATTGGCACTCAGTAAAGCTCTCTCAACATCCTCCTTCTTGAATCCATTCTCAACCAAAATTCGATATTGCTTGCTTTGCTTAACAATCTCCGAATTCAACACACCAACATTAATGCCAGCCAATTTCTGCTGTTGCTGCTGCTGTTGCTGCTGCTGTTGTTGCTGTTGGGTTTTGCCAACGATAACACTGTGCGACCAATCCGAAGAGATGTCACCACCCTCCACATTGCCAGCTCCTCCTCCAACTGTGTTGGTATTGCTCCAGCCCGAGGAAGCACCGCTCGCTGACGACAATTTACTTGGCTTATTACCGCCCCAACCGCCGCCGCCACCCGTAGCTGAATCACTCCATGAATTCGAAGTACCGCCAATTTGGGCGAGACCTGCATTCGTTTTATCATCAACCCAATTGTTGCCGGCAACAACGCCGGCAGCGCCTACCACAACACCACCCACATTGTGACTATCGTCGCCCCACGAGTTCACCACTTGCGCATTGCGTCCGCCAGCGCTATTATTTTGATGCACCCACATGGCCCCGGCATCGGGTTTACCATGCTGCCCACCAACACCAACACCACTGGGTCCGCCAATTGGGTTGGTGAGGCGAGCCTGTGGACCAGGACCCGACATTGAATTATTTGGGTTGCCGCCGATTGCTGGCACATTGCTATTACCCGCGATGCTGCTGCCAACGATGTTGCCGCTTGGATTTTGGGTGCGCATCAAGTGACTGCGACCAATTGAGTCTGTCATGTCTTTCCACTGTGGCCCACCGCCTGGCAGGCGTGTCTGTTGCCCCCAGAGCGAAGTGCCATCATCATAATTGGGTATGTTACGGCGTTGTGGCGGCGGAGATGGTTCTTCCCAACCGGTGATTTGCTTCGATATATCTTTGGGTCCACCGACAACTGTTTGTGCTGGTCCCCATTGGGCGCCGATATTGCTAGAAACGGCACCGACACCACCGGGCCCACCTATATTTGAGCTTACCACATTTGTACCCGAGGCGCCGCCAACAACGGGCCCGACCATTTTGTTTATATTCTGGATCTGATTATGAGCGATCTGGGGATGGTGTCCCCACATCTCGGATTGACCATTGAGTCGCCCAGATATTCCACGCGGATCGCCGCGTATAGGATCGCGCGGATCAATCATGCGTAAATCTCGCGGATCTCCAGTGGGTGGACCGACACCACGCATTGGAATTGAATCGCGCGGATCGACGTTCCGTATGTCCATGGGGCCACCGCCTGCAAGCGGGCGTATGTCTCGGGGATCTCCCCAGCCATTGCCAGTACTGCCACCAACGCTGCTGCCAGCTCCGCCCACGGTTCCAGTGGCCGTCAAATTGTTGCCACTATTTCCACCTATATGTGAATCAGGTTTTAACATTCAAAAATAAAAAAAAACAGAGCTTAAAAAACAATTTTCAATTTAAATTGTAATATTTCAAGTTAATATTCGGTGGGATTAACTCAGTTTTTGCAATATTAGTTTTTATAATCAATTTTTTAATTACTTATTCGACTAACCCATATATTTTTTGTCATTAATTGTTATAATGAATGTTTTTATTAATGGAAACATATCTTGTAATTTAAAGTTCACATTAATTGTATGATCATATTTTTATATTCGGGGGAATTAAGCCACTTTTTTTTGTCAATATAAACTATCTGATTCTCATTAATTTTTAATTACTTTTTCCCCGTCGATAATAATAATCATTCATGAGCCTTTTCAATTTGCCAACTCCATCAATAAAAATTGCGGGAGATACAAGCTATAGAAATATACTTTTCAAGTTGGCCAACTCTAGCTCCAAAATTTTGGTGCCCATTAAAATGTTGTAAATTTAAGAACGATTTTCCTAAGTTTGATAATTTTAGCTCTCAAATTCCAATTTAGCTTCAAAATTATGGAAATTTAGAAATGTAGGCATTATCGATTTATTTCTTGTATTTGGTATTTTTTTCTTTTTACTGCCAATTTATCGTCCAAATTTAGCGACTCAAAATTATATCGATCTTTAGTGGCTGAGAGACTGTGTGCGTGTTCGCTGCCAAGCGTTAAAGGACGTCCTTATCAAGTCAATAGCTAACCAAATTTAGTGACTAGCTTTAAAATTAAATAGTCATATATAGTTATTATCGATTAGCAAGTAACGATTATTTCGATTTTCTAACCTCCAAGTGGATGTAGCAACAAAGCCTTTATCAGTCGGACAAACAGCATTGAAATAATAAGTAAAAAGTCTAATTTGATTTATTTGAAACCGAATCAAACCACGCCAAATGCAATTGTTTAATGTTTTTCGCAGCATCGACTTTAATTCGATAGCAATATAAATAAATATGTATATAAATATATAATGTGTATATATATCATGATAGTAGGTATGTATAATACTTACATCCGGGAGTGACCACTGGTAAGGCTCCTGTGGCCGGCGAACTGTTGTTACCTGTAGCGCTCAAACCAACGCCGACCCCAACGCCCTGGGGCCACTGGGGGCCACCGCTGGCGCTCCCAACGCCTGAGCCAACGCCTGTAGTATTTACACCGACAACGACACCGGATGCGGCGTTATTGGCTGATTGGCCTGTCCAAACGCTGGTGCTGTCTGCACCGTCATCGTCCTCGCCCCAGGTGCCACCCAGATTGGATGAGGGGGTATGGCCCCAAGATGGCTTTGGCACTTGTTGGGCTGGTGGCTGACCGCCGTTTCTTAAATTTGATTCCCACAGATCTGTGCCATTGTTAATGTTCGGTTTCCACATTGGCGGCCCTCCCGACGGATCCTTATTGGCCGGCTCCGGTGAACTGGGTACCTCCCAGTTTGTATCTTGGTTAACATGCTGGCAACCCCAGCCATCCTGAGAGAAAAGGGCCTCGCGCATCGTGTACAACTGTTCCAATTGATGTTTAGCTACACTAGCTGTGAGTGGCGCATTCCCATTCTCAGGTTCAACTAGTCCTGCATCAACTTTGCCGCCGACGTCATTGTCATTAAATGAACTCGTATGGCTGATGGTAATAATCTTGTTTTCAATTTTTGTTCAACTCGCTAACAATATAATATTATTGATAGTTGTCGTTCTCAAAACGGCTTTTACACAGTGATTGTTTTATTATATTGCCTACAATAATAGAAATGTTTTGTATTAATAATATTTGGAATTTTATCAAGAAAAAGTTTTCTAGTCGTTAGATGGCCGACCACGAAATTGATACCCCGTAAAAGATATACACTTTAAATATAAAATTATTTCTTGCGGGAAATTAATTCAAAGATAAATTATGTTTCCATTGTCCGACCATCATATAATATTTAATATATGTAGATAGTACTAAAATATGTGCGAAATTATAAATGCAAATATTAACACCTCCAAAATTGGTTATTTGCAATAATGGGGCGATAATCGGGAATTGTGTCCAAAAGGTGTCTAACTTTTGAACCCAATTAAAAAAAAAGTGTAAACATTGAGATCACAGATCTATTTAAGCCAAAAAAGAAAAATTATCGATAAAAAAAAAGCAAACAATTATTTCCAATTTTATAATTGTGAATTTGGACTAATTTTAAATAAAATATTAGTTAGTTTGTCAACTTATTTGCTCCTTTTTTAAAAGATACATCGAATAATAATTAGAAAAAGAGTATACAGAGTAATTGTTGATTTGTATGGGTTGTATGTGTGCGAGTGTTCGAAAAGATACTTGACAACTCTGGACAGTAGTCATTGACGCAATCACCCTATTTAACTCTGTACTTTTGTTCACACTCACACACACTTACTCACACAGATACACAAAAACACCCATACGGACGAATCAACAAATATGCTATAAAACATACACACACATAGACACACGCATACTACACACAAATCGGATATTTGAAAAAATATCCGAAATACAATTATTAAATCTATAAATTTATTTTATTGATATACATGTTTAAGAAATGTTTTTCGTGGATTTAAATTTTGCATATTTGAATTTTTGTAATTTATATTTGTGTGCAGGTATTTGTGCGTTTATGAATTTTATTTTCAATTAAGTACTCACTCATACACACTTACATACATACATACACACATAAATATACATACATACATATTAATGGTTTTAGTGAACAAACACAAGAATTTAGCAATTTAAGAACTTGCAACTTGCATTTTTTTTTGGATTTATTAAATAAATATCAATTCAAATATAATATTCCGCACAAATATATTAAAATATATAAATGGAATTTACATTCGCATCACATACACACATCACACACTACATACATACGTACATAGATACATGCATAAATATGCATGGTTGTATTAAGCCAAGCCACTACGACGATTTCACAAAAGTATGCATATGTGTTGTGTGTGTGTGAACTTATGTCAAATAAAATTCTTTATTCACAAATTCGTTCGAAAAAAAATAACTCATCACTTTGCAGCGTCATTACGTATGTGCATTATGGCAAAATAATTAAAAATATACAACTATTTTAATGCAAAAAGTTTACTTTTTCGGTGCGAAAATCTATCAAACCACACGTTCAACGGGACGGGACAATTTACTACAGTACAAATGGCTGCTTGCGCAATGTTGCCACCTAGCCATATTTTATGCGAGTCAGCCAACAAAGTTTTTCACATATATTTTCCAATTAAAAAATTTACGCTTTATTGCAACTGCTGAGGGAAACTTGTAAAATGTAAATAGTACTTGAAATTGTTTAGCATTTCACTGCGCTTTTCTTCAAATCATTGTCTTATGTAAAATACTTAAAACGTGGCAACTCTTTGTTTGAGATTAACACACACAGACGCACACATTCGTAAGAATGCGTGTGTACATGTGTTTAACTTTCGGTAAGCAATAACTTTTGCGCGTACGCACATTAAATGTGGTATCTCATGGAATTAAAAAAACTTTAAGCTTTGCATAACTGTTAGTCCAAATCCATTGGGCTAGTGATTGCTTAGTGAAACCTAATTTTATTTTTCTTTTACCTATTTAAAAACGCACTTGTACCGATACGTTGCTCTCGCTCACTCTTTTCTGCAAACTGGTGTGACCGTTTGCGACGATCATAAAAATACCCAAGAAAGTTGTGAGTAAAGTGTGCAAACAAAATGAGTAACGTAACGCAGAGAAATGTGCAAAGAGTAAAAAATGCTTATCATAATGCAAAAATTCACCTTAAATGTGGCATCTAAAAGTTCATCTAAATGTGAAATAAATGTTTATAGAATGCTACTGAAGCATATTTAATGTTAGAAATGTTAACTGTACATCTGTTAGCTTTAGCAGACTGTTAGGAAAATGTTAATGATTGCTGCAAATAAAATCGGTACACACATATGAACGCATTCTGCGTAAGCATTAAAGAATTAAGAAATGAGTATGAAGTAATTAAATTCTTCCCTCTGATTGCATTGCAAAGCAGACATGAAAGCAAAACCTGAATATCCTAATTAACGGCTTTTTTAATTTAGTAAAATATAAACAAATTTATATAAAAATAACTAAAATTGCTTCAGGAATATTTGAGGAAATTTAATAGTGGTTTCTGAGACAGCACAGATAGCGTTGCCACACTGTTCGCCTGAGTGCTTGTTTGAACAGCTGATCAACTTTACATTGTGACCGTCAAAACAATTTCACATATTTTTACGATAACCGCTGGGAAAAAAAATGCAGATAGGAAAAATTGGTGAAAAGAAAATTACGCTAATATTAAACAATAAATTGAAAGTCATATTTGGAACCTCACAAAAACATTGCGGCTTCTGCTGCAATCACAGGTACCACCAAGATGTCTGCGCTAAAGCTAAAAGCGGCAATGTAATAAATTGAAAATGATATTTGAACTTACATTCTGGTTTAACTCCATATTAACTTCATATTAAATAAGTTTTAAGGATTCTTCACACTAGGCCGCAATTTTGTTTAGAGCCGAACACATTAGTATTTCCGGTATTATTATTTTATTTAAGCCCAGTTCTCAGGTCGAAAAAAAGTTATCGATAATGAAAAACTCCATTTAAGAAAAAGTTGTTTATTCACAGCGATAATTTCTGAACAGCTGTTCGGGTTTCGCATGTATCTGTAAAAAGAATGAATGGATGGTAACTTACCGGTGGTTGAAAAAAATATAATAAGAAATTCTTAGCGCTTAATTCGGTTACAATGTTTTAATATAGAGTAATGGCAGTGTCAATAAATTTTTTATCACAATATTTAAGCTGCGAATATTTTTTTGAATTTGTTTGTAAACAAACGAAAGTTAGCAACAAATAAATCTTTCTCAAAAATAGTCTAGTTTTTTATTATACTTTAATACCGAAGGTATCATAGTATATGGTTTTGTGCAATATCCATCATGCTGTCTGTCTGTCTGCTTGTATGTCTGACTTAGAGACAGAAAACCCAAATGACCAAAGCAATCACATAAAAATTAAAGAGAACTAAAGCACAGATATATTTTATATTAAGCAAATTTAATAACAATCTCAACTGGACACAGCACCGCAAAAACACAACCGATCAAAGCAAAGGCTAAGACAGCAAGCATACGTTAAAATTTCGTATGAGGACGGTCAAACAAATCCTATCGTTCTCTAGGAATTACGGATCATTCGATCATGATGCCATGGAAGAACTTTCGATGAAAGTTGAAACTTTGCTATATCGTGTTGATACAGAACTATTGAGTCTATAAAAAAATAGGGGACTTTTTCACATAACCGTACCTAGCAGGTGGGGAAACTCCAGTTTATTGGGGTCATATATTAATTTTGGTGATTAATATGTGTACCTACGATCAGTCTTTGGAATTTTCGAAAAAAATAATGTTTAATTAATATGGCAGACAGTTACATTATTAACTTGACACTGTTCGCATTAAGCTCTGAGCACAAAATTAACATACCATTTGTATATTATCCACTGAACACAAGAATGATCAAATAAAATTAAAAAACGTTATATAATACGTTTTTTGATAAAAATTTGGATATTATATCATTTATATATCATATCATTTAATATAATATATATTCCGCATACACTTCCAACCTCCACAGCATGTGGATTTTGTGTTTTATTTATTAACTATATCTCAATCGAATTAGAGATTATGTTTAGTGTTCTGTTTATTGAATTTTCTGTTAATTTAATTTTTTGTGAACAATACAAAATGAATAGCTCTACAAATAAATACATGGGTATGCAATGTATAAATAATACTTGTTATAGTCCAAATCTCAAGATATAATCAACCTACAATAAATGCAATGCTTCTGTTATTAAGTATAATTCTTACATATATATATATATATATGTATATATATATATATATATATATATATATATTAATGTATATAGAATATAGTGTAATTTTCCATTCTGATACTAACAGATATTAATCAAAATTAATTATGTACTTGCGTTTGAGTTGTATAATAAAACATTTGTAGTAAGGTATAAAATATGTTTAAAATTACATGCGTTTTTGTATGTTGTGATCGTTAGATATATGTATATGTATATATATATATATATATATATATATTTATTTATATACGTATATATATGTGTGTATATGCGCGTATGTATACAAATGTTTGAATATAAACGAATTTAATCCAATTTCAGCCTCAAAAGTTAGGAGGCATATGTATATGTATGAGTATTTGTATTTACATTACACATGTTTGTTTTCTTTTGTTTTGTGATAAAACGTTTATTTTTTAACTTGTATTTTATAGTTAATATTTTGTTTATTTATTTATTTGTATGGACGCTGCACATTTATGTATGTATGTATATATGAACATATGCATAAAGATATATACATATACATACCCACATGCATACATTTAATATACATATACATTACATATACATATACATATGCATATAAATATACAGATGGAGAATGCAAAACCACGTCTATGACGAGGGAAAAATGTATTATTAGTGACAAGTAAAAGCGATGCCTTTAGTCAATCAATATGTTTCTTACATTAATAAGAGCATACAATGCTTTATTGCTGGTAACAATATGTACGTTCAATAAAATATTTCGATTTAAGTCCGCTTTATACAGTATTCGTATGTATGTAATCTTAAAATGCATATAGGAAACGATATTCTCATTTCTTGAAATCAAAAATATAAGTAAACATAAATTGCGTAAGCAGAAGCCTGTATCTGAAGCTTGTGTGTGGGTGTGTGTGCCTATATAGAAACTTACAGCTAATAAACTACAAAATTTTAATTAATATTGTTATTCTAAGTATATTGTGTCTTGCTTGTTTTGTTTTGTATCTCACATAACTTAAAGGGTTATGTTATGTTTTTCTCTTACAGCGTTTGTGCTACACTTAGTTTTGCCAAATCATTAAACGAACGGATTCGGAAATGCATTTATAAACACAAATTCATGTATTCGATTTTCTTACAAAACTTGACTATGTAATTTCAAATGTGAACCACTTAACTTAGCATGAAAACAATGAAATGGTGGGAGGGTGTTTATCAGTTCAGATTGTGAGTTTTGATTTTAATTTTGATAAACAAAAAAAAAATCATAGCATGAGCGCAATATTTATATGTTATATATATATTGTTGATTGTATGTATGTACATCTTAAAGAATACGCTGTTTATATTATTGTATCCAGCTGCCGAGCTTGGTGTAAAATCTTCTTCTGATGTCCTACTAAAGTTATACCCATATCGGATAGCTGTTGAGCTGTTAACCTTGAGATCTGTGGATAGAAATTAAAATATGTTTAGAGGATAGTCAAAGTGCATAAGTAAGTTACACACATACCTGTTGAGCACTCACTAAATTAGCCTCTCTAAAGTGTTGACTGTATCTTGACATTTTGATGTTTTCGAGCCATAAATCAGTACTTATAAAAATGTTATGACCACGCTGTGAATCAAGAATATGAGTACTATCATTTTCCGGTGAATTTCGCGTCGTTAGCAGAGACTGCGGTTGTCTGGCCAAATTATCGAGGGTCGACACAATACTGGAAAATGTTGGCCGATGCGTCCGCTGCTTTTGCCAGCAATCCAACATCAACTGATACAGAGCTTCTGGACAATCCATCGGTGCAGGTAGGCGATAGCCTTTCTCAATGCTCTTTATTACGTCCTAAATCAAATCAATTAGTCAACATCTTTTTGTTACATACACGGATTGGGATATATACACACTTGATTTGACCAGTTCCAATAGGGACGCTCCCCATAGGACATGACCTCCCATAAGACGACTCCATAAGACCAAACATCCGATGCGGAAGTAAATTTACGAAAAGCTATAGCTTCCGGAGCAGTCCAACGAACTGGAATTTTACCACCCTGCAAAAAGAGAAAAATATAGAATAAATAAACCAAGGAAAATCAACGAAAGAACAAATGTTCTTTAAATGTATTGTGCTGCCTACATATGAAGTTATTGTTTTGTGCTACATCTAATCAATATAAAAGATAAAGGTGCATTCGGATGTAACCGTCGTTGCAACCTGTATAAGGCCAGCTTAGAACAAATGAAAAACAATCTCATTGTGGGCCTGGAGAAGGCGCCTAGAAGGTACCTCCACCATTAAAATTGTGGATTTCGTGATTTGCGTGCGAGTGAAAAGGGTTTCATAATACCAGGTAACTTATGTAACTTATATATATTTGGTTTGGCTTTCCAATTCTGATTTTTTAAAAATAAAAATGTTATGTATTCTTTAAAAGTAACTCATAAAAATAAAGTAATAATAATAATATAACAGTAGCGTCAGAAACGAGCAGAAAAATTGGAAGGAAACTCTTCCACCATGTAAAGGAAGGTTTTTTCGCCACAACATTTTATCATTAAGAGGAGAGTTACACTGAGTCTACGAATATGAAAAACGAGGGATAGCAGATTTTTTCAGAACAACCATCAAAGGAAGTCGAAGTTTTTGCAACTCAAATGAAAATAAATTATATGCAGTATCCATTTTGGTGTACTTATATGCACTTAGTGGTATAAGACTATCCGTTAATACAGAAGGACAACGTGGGACTACTACATAAAATTGGTTTTCCATAGAACAAATAAAGTGAGCAGGGATATAATGTTGAAAACTTTTTGATATGCAGAAAAAAAATTTTTATTGATTCTAATTAGACTGAATCCGTAACTAGTGCATTTTTAAGTTCATGTAGTTTTGGGGTGGTTTGCGATAGCCACCATCTAAATATAAGCAATTTATTATTTGACACAGTCGAACAGCTGTTCTTTGTAAACATTGTCCACACAAGTTGACAATGAGATAACGGTAAGTATTGGAAACAAAATGGAAACATTTTTACAATTGGTTTTTTTAATGTAGTTCTTAAAAAATTAAAAGAGACGAGTTGGTCGTATGTGAACAGCACTTTAGACTTGTCTTACCCGTGTCGTGTAGGCGTCGCTAGCATTTTCGATTTCGCGAGACAGACCAAAGTCAGCGATTTTGCAGATTAGCTGGGCATTAACGAGCACGTTACGTGCTGCCAAATCACGATGGACATAATTCATGTCACTCAGATATGACATTCCGCTGGCGATGCCACGTAGCATTACGATCAGCTGAAGCGTTTGGAACTTGCCATCATTGACGCGTAAGAAAGTATCCAGACTGCCATTTTCCATGTACTCGGTTATAATCATGACGGGATTGGAGCGCGTTACCACACCCTGAAGGTATATAACGTTCGGATGGTCAAACTGTCCCATTATTGAGGCCTCTGTCAGAAAATCACAACGTGCCTTTTCCGAAGAACCTACGTTAAGATAAGAGATAAAAATATATATTTGTATACAACATTGGTGATATTATCAAAACCTTATCAATAAAACAATAATATTATCGTTGAGAAAGTTGAGAAACCATAATTATGTATTTTATTAAGATTACGATTTTTTCTTTCATTACCTGGTTTTAATGTCTTAATTGCCACATCAATGTCCTGAACAAAGTTTGGCGGAATTTTGAGACGACCGCGACACACATCGCCGAATTCTCCGCCACCTACCAAAATACTTTTGATTAAAAGTGTTTAGAAAGAATTTAGCGATATTAATTACCAATAATGGCCTCGATTGTGATGTAATTAGCATCAATTTCACGCGCAAATTCCCTAATTGCCTGATTTGGATCTTCATAGGTATGAGGATCAACGTAGCTTCGGCTATTACCAAATAGGGGCGTCGTCACTGAAAAACAAAAAAAAATTACATGGAATAGGAATTGGTATATGATGTAAATGAAAGCGGTGTTCATTAAAAAAATTAATGATATGTTCATATGGATGCGCAGTTGAAAATGTTGCTTTAGTAGCCATAACGGTGTATAAGTAAGCATTCAGAATAGGTTTGCTTATTTCAATAAAAGACTCACACCATAATAATCAGAAAATCAGAAAACATAAGCAAATTATATACCATTTGAATGCAGAGTCTTGACAATTGGAGTTGTATCCATGGCATTTACTAAAAGTAAAGATAAAAACACATTGATCACAAATTTAACAAAAATATATATTTAAATAAGAACAAATAAGTTAAAACTGAAATATCGGATATGTCGGACATGCCGTCCACAAAAATTAGTCTGTCTTCAAGAGATCGAATTTTGTCTAAATTCTGTCAATCTAAATACATAAATAGATGCTCACACTTGATTAGAGCGCGTTTAAAATTATGAATGCATATAATTTAAGTAAAATAGAGTATTGATGTACCAAGTATTGTATGTGCAAGCATACATGTATATGTATAATCTATAGCTATATATGATATTAGTACTTTGAGGAATTAAAGGTTAAAAAACTTACTATATGTCACAACCAGTCCTTAAAAAGAGATCGGTATCGGTATAATAATGGATAGGGATATAAACAAATATCAAGTGATTATTATGAATATAGGTTCGTAGTAAATTACTTAAAAGCACACAAATCTTACTTAATGCTATATTCAGCTTTAGGCGAACATAAATATTTTAAAAATATAGAAAGCAAATGTTATTAAATATGTAGACTACAAATATGTCCCTCTTGGATTCACATTTGCAAACAATTTCAACGTTATTAACGACCCAGTAATTCTGGTGGAAAATTTTAACCTTGGTAGTTTACAACAGCGACTTGTCAGAATTTTTTTTTGGTCTATGTCTCAATAACTGTCATTTGTCTGCGCGCTTCTCCGTCTGACTTTGTCTACGTCTGTCTGTCCAGGCTTGCAATATAATTATATTTTGAAGCCTTCCTTTGCATCTCCCAGCATATCCTTTATATGCTCAATAAGTCTCAGGTCAGGTCAGGTCAGGCCAGTACATTGGCGGAACAAAAACGTCTTCAAATCAAGCCCTAACTTTGGGGCACTCAAGTTTTCGCCCAAAATATTTTTATAGATGCTCTTCCAATTTCTGACCAGCTTTGTACTCCCTAATAAGTAATTATCAGTCGCCCTGCTTCACAGTGAGAATTACGTTTTCCAAGTAATGGCTTTACCTCCTTTTCTCACCCAATTATAGTCAGAATCCTTACTGGATAACAATATTAATGAAGAGTCTGAATAATTTGGACTCGTTATGTTTTAAACAATGCATATATTTGTAACGTTTTCTTATAATGCAAATTACAAATTAAATGCCACACCCACCTAAGTTTTTGAAATAGCGTATTGTATTGTACTGTCGAAACCTATTTAAATTCTTGAGCAAGGACTATTCAGGCTCACTCTTAAACAATTTTGAGAGATAAAATTATAATATTTTGAAAAGTAGATTACAGTTAGGGGTGAAGTTATCAAAAAATAATAATAATAAAATAAAATAAGAATGATCTGCTATTTGTAGAACACTTATAGATTCAATTAATTTGGAGTTTCTAAAGCTTGGCAATCTGGTCACGATCGTGTCGGCGGTTGCCAGAGCTAAAGAAAACTCGATAAGCGAAAACATCTGGCAGCACCTTGTCACTAACATTTTAATAGCAACGCGCCTTACTATATGATGTCAAACATTTTAGAGGAAATGTTAAATAAAGAACGCAGTTATAAAATGAACACAAAACAAGTTAGGTGATTATATTCCATATATATGCACAAAAATGCAGCTGAAACTCAATGTTGTTGTCTGATTTTTTGAGAAAATAATATAACGAATTTTGAGCGACCAGATTGTCTAAAAACACATTTTTCCCGCCTTGCCATATATATATATAAACACAAAATTAACTCTAAGCAGAACTGCTGTTATTTTTTTGTTATCACCCAAGTTTAAATGCGCATCAATACATTAAGAATTTCTAAGTTTCTAATCGATCAATAAGTTAAGATTAGTTAAATTGTAAACTGTCAATCAACTAACAACATGCCTTTTATTCTTGACACTCTATTCGCTCAGAAAAAAAAATTCGCGAATTCAATCGATTCTGAAGCAGTGGATTAAAAATAAGATTGGTTTGGAAGTTGATCCCTGCCATAAAGTCTTTTATGCATATATAAATAGAAAAATAAAGCTTATACATCACTAATTACCTTCATTACTTGCGTAATCCATTGGCAAGGGAAGATGGTTAGTGGACTTTTTATCGAGCTCGTCTTGATGTTTGGATCTCATAAAATAGACAGTCGCTACGATAAAGATGACCAGAAAAAACACACCCGTCACTATGGCCCCAGCAATAAATCTTATTTGAATGGAATCGTCATAAACTAGAATCAAAAATTAAGTTATATATTTGTGTTTCGGAACATTTCATTTACGATTGGTGAAAACAATACCTGAACCAACAGATTGATGGGTCTGAGCATAGACCATATTGCTATAGGTCCCAAATCCATTGATAGTTTTACAGCGCACTTGAAAACCGTATTCAGTATTCTCCATCAGATTGCTAATGTGAATTTTTGTCTCCTTTGTGGTCAACGCCGTTTTATTGATCGTGTCCAATTCGGATTTGGGAAACCAACGAACTTCATACAACTCGATTGGCGTTTCACTCTGGACAGGTTTGTCCCAAACAAGATCGGCGTCATTGTTGGTTATGGCCACTACGCGTAAATTGAAAACCGTCGTGAGCATAACGGACTCCGTAGTAAATACAATTTCAGCATGTTTCGTTTTAATTTCGCTGAGATCCAATTGATGACTGTTGCCACTCGAAAAACTAGAAGCGTTGACAAATGGACTCTCAATATTCGTATATGTTTCGTTAGCGTACTGCTCGACTAAAGTCGAGATGCCATTTGTCGCATGAATTTGTACTGTATATGTGGTCACCGGATCCAGATTGGTGAGTGTTATTTTCGTTTCATTAAATGTGTCTGTCGATGGATTCAACATAACATTCGAGCTGCACATGCTACAACGCACTTTATAGACGACATTAGAGCGGTATTTATCTACTGTATTTGCTATATACAAATCATCTTTGGCTGGAGCACTCCATGATATTATTGCGCTTGTTTGATCGACAAATAATAGGGTGAGATTCATCGGTGCTCCTGGCGGTTTATAGCAAGGCATATGTCTGCCGTCCGCAGGATGTCGATAGAAGCCTGGCATGCATTTGCACATCGGCGAACCCGTCTTAGTGCTATTCGAATTGGGTGGACAATGAACACATTTACGCACCTCAGACGATCTAAATGTGCCTATAGGACACTCTGAAATGAACAAGGATAACGTTTAATTTGAGTCAAAGAAATGTGTAAAAGCGACTCACCTTTACACGTATTATTCACATCATTTGCCTCAAAGCCGACCCTGCAACGACAGCCTCCCGTTAGAATAGTCCATTTACCATCGCCCTTGCATAGGTAGGTGGGTGGCTCATAGGCTTCGGCGTTCTCGACACATGTACCATTTTGTTTCTCAATTATTGTAATCTCGCGGCCGGTGGGCGTCTCATTGAAATGGGCAAAGTTCTCGGTGACCGCCGGACATGTGATGTAGTAGACTTTTACCGCCAGAACACTTATGCAAGCGCCCTGATCCCGGAATGCGAAATATACACCCTTCTTGTTTACAGCTATACTCTTCACTTCGGTATTTATATCCACATCGGAGTTTTGATTAAAGCGCCCTTCACCAGCCGCAATTCGAGCGATCAGTTTATAGCTGTCTGTCTGCCATGGCGGTGGCTCTCGAGTTGCCGCATCGAATTCATAAAACAATAAGCTAAACGTCTCCTTACAGGACAAGGCATTTCCTAAAAATTAATTTCATTTTTTTTAAGTCGCATTGTGAGATATGTCATAAGTTTTATACCTGGAAACAATGAACAGTCCCGAATGGTAAATTGTATTTCTATATAAAGACGGTTAGCAGGTCCACGATCAATAAAAGGGGACCAAAGCCAGTTGTTAACATTGTGATAGGCAACATCGCAAACCACATAGCTACGCCAATTAATGCCCTTCACAAAATCTGTAAATGATTCCTCTACCCACTGAATCAAGTGGGTTTCATGGAAAACATATGAAAATTATTATATATATTGAGTTATTACAACTTTTATAAATATGATACATTTTGTAAAAACGGGATCTTGCCGATCTTTTAATCACTTTAACAATTTTAGACAAAAATAATTTTACTACTTAATAAAATGACATATATATATTTATATAAATTTAATAAAAAATAAAAGAGATATACGTATGTATGTATACAGTGGCTCACAGTTCAACTCGAGCATTGTCATTCATGTAAAAAAGTAGCCTATTTTGAGGAGAAATTTTATTTGGAGCAGTTACATTGCGGACACCTGGGTGCCATAAAACCCGGATTTTTTACCTAAAGTTGAGTATTCGGTATTTTCGGTATAAATAGACCAATCCTTCGAAGTCAGTTTAGTTTTATCCTGCATCTCGGGTGCAATAAGCCAACAAGGACTATGGACAAACAGACTACCATTGAACTCCGGAAACTCATCCTGGAACAGCACAAAAACGGATATTCACACCGCCAAATAGCTGAAATGGTCAATCTGAGCAACTCAACTGTGGATAACATCATTCGGCGCTTCGTCGTCGAAAATTGGATTGGGGGCAAGGGCAGGATGGCACTAAACAAGATTTTCACCGAACAGGACGAGCTGAGGATCATCAGGAAAATAAAGGAAAATCCCAGGCCATCGGCTCCAAAAGTGACTCAACAGGCTCAGGATGAAATGCGGAAAAAGTGCTGTGTGGAAACTGTGCGCAGGGTTCTGCGCAAACATGGTTTCAATGCCCGAGTACCACGGAAGAAGCCCTTTATAAGCGTGAAAAATAAAGGGACTTGGATGACGTTCGCCAAAAACCACTTGGACAAGGATCTGGAGTTCTGGAACACTGTTATATTTGCAGAGTAGTCAAAATTCAACATTTTTGACTCAGACGGACAAAATTGTGTGTGGCGACATTCCAATACTGACCTGAATCCCAAACGCGTAAAGGCAACAGTCAAGCATGGTGGAGGAACTGACATGGCATAAGTATGTATCTCGTCAGCCGGATTCGGGAATTTTGTGATTTTTGAAACAACAATGGACAAGAATGTGTACCTCAACATACTAAAGGAAAATTTACTCCAAAGTGCCGATAAGGTAGGAATCCGACGTACTTTCTGGTTCAACCAGGACAACGATCCCAAGCATAAGGCCAAGATAGTACAGTCCTGGCTCATCAGGAACTGCCCCCACATGATAATTCCACCTGCCCAGTCTTCAGATTTAAATGTTATTGAGAATTTGTAGGCTCTGCTGGAAAATAACATCAGCCAGCACAGAATATCCAGCAAAGAAGACCTCAAAAATGCTCTGCGGGATGAGTGGATCAGAATCAGCCCAGAAGCTACCAGGAAGTTGATATCTTCCATGAATAATAGGTTAAGGGAAGTTGTTAAGGCTAAAGGATATCGTACTAAGTATTAACATCCTTATTTCAGTTTTTATACGGAAAATATATTAATTTTTAAGACAGCTCGAAATAAGCAGTAAACAAAAAAATAGGCTACTTTTTTACATACTACTACTACCTAGCAAGTGGAGAAACCCCAGTATATTGGGGTCATATATTAATTTTAGTGGTTAATATATGTGCCTACCATCGGTATTTGGAATTTTTGAAAAATAATAAATAATTAAGTTATGGCAGGCAATTACTTTTTTTCTTTGACAATGCTCGAGTTGAACTGTGAGCCACTGTATATCATATACTTACGCCTGGAGTTTGAGCCTGGGGTCCATAGGGATACCTCGTCCATTCTAGTGTAGCTTCTCTCGTTGTGTCAAGCAAAACAACTATAAATTCAGATTCATAACAAAATAATCCGTATAATGCAAGTAGATAGATCGGTGTTATTTGGTCTGCTTACCTTGATCAGCGTTTACAATTTGCAAAATATACGCGATGGCAATTAGCCATATTAATTGAAGAATTTTCAATTTACTGAGTTGTGTAGTGTCAACGTATCGGAGGATATGGCATTGCATCGGCCTCTGATACTTAACTATTGGCACAGGTAATTGTGTGGAAGCCAGTTTATTTTTTGTGGAGCAAGCTGCATCATCATCATCATCATCATGTCGACCCTTTTTCTTTTTGAGAAGTCCGAATCGCCAATGCGTTGATTGCATTTCGCTTTTATGAAATGTAATCTCAATCGCCGTGGAAAATTTGATTTAAATCATGCGACATATACAATGTGCTGGCTGAACTGTTGATCCGAACAAGATAATACATAATATATCAACACAATTCAAATGCTACAAACATTAAATTCTATTCGAAAGAATACACAATTCATAACTCATCTAATAACTCAATATAATCACATTAACGATCGCCGTGTTCGGTTTCGAGGTATTTTTGTATATCGAGCATTATAACCTTAAATCTATAAATTTTATAAAAACATGTACAGTTGCTGTCAAAATAATAGTATGCAATGCAAATACTAGTTTTCATAGCTCCTTTCAAAATCCTTTCGATGTTATGGACGATTTTAATCTTCGATATATCTACTCATATCCGTTTTTTATATTTTACCTATGCCTTTTGTTTATCTTGTTTTTTTGGCTGTTTTAGTCTAAATAATATTATATATATTATAATTATTTAATATTATTATATTTAAAATTGAACAGGTATATTAAGAGATTTTTGGGTATATATAGTAATATAATATACATTATCTCACTCGCTTTAAAATATAGCTAATCTTTTAAATGGGAAGTGGCAAACGTAGCACTGTTGCAATTCGTCACTTTTATGTGTGAACTACTATTATTTTGACCGTAGTGGTATATAAAATAAAAAAATAAATTTATTTTAAACTATCCGTGTAGGGACAGCTTTTGAACAGGTGTCAAAATGTTTAATGATAATATAAGACCTTAGGATAACTATAGGAATTTCAATAAACCAGCCAAATCATTTCGGCATCAGTCAATGATCAAATTATCAACCAATTTGTCGCTTCATATAGTATCTCTTCAGTTTCGTGTTTCTTTTGTTTGCCTCATGAATAGAATTATCGCATGTAGTCAATATAATTTTTAATTATTTTCTTTTTTGCGTATTGATGGTTTTTCTCCAATACAAATGTTAAATATACAAAAAAAATATTTATAAGTTTGATTTTTTAAATTCAGTGGGAAATTTGATTTTGAATTTAATTTAATCTATTTATACTTTTTGTATTTTTTTCCTTGCGTCGACTGACAATATAAATAACAAATTAAATATGAAATGTTCGCTGAATTTTTATTGCTCGCACTAAATAATTAATTTAAATAAAAGGTTCTCTCAGACTTAAATGTATTTGCGATCGCTCCGTTTTAATCAATTAATATTACATTTTATTTTTAATTTAATTTAATCTATTATTACTTTCTGTATATTTTTGTGTCGACAGACTTAAGTTGACTTTAAATAAATAAAAAGTAAATAAGAAATACTCACTGAATTTTCGTATACAGAAATATACCAAAATCTTATATTTCTAATTTTTTAAATTTGATTTTTAATTTATATTTATATATAGTTTTTGACAAGGAAGAAAAATTAGCCGAATTTTCGTTGCTAATGGTGTGAACGAGTTGAGTGTGATGGCTTGATGTTAACTAGTCAATCAGATAGCAAATGATCATTTTGAGCGTGTAGGCAAACACGATCAACATATCACGAATAACTATTCGGGGTTGTAATTGGAAATCGGTTGAGTTTTGCAGCTCTTTTAAACACATATTGAGCCAGTTAAGATTATAATATCTGGCATTTTTATTAAACTCCCAATAAAATATTTTGATTTATTATACGTTGCTCCTGTTTATGATTACAATCGGATAATTGTATTTATTTTTTGTTTTTTTATTGTTTACCTTACGTCCGAAAATTCATTCTAAGGCACAATAAATAATAAATTTTGCTCAAATTATTTATTTTTAGTTTTTTATTTAAATTCTTTCTGTGACCACAAAAATGTTAAATTGAAGCGCACAAATACATAAACCATGCATATACACGCATATGCACACACATACACACACATACACACACACACAAATGTATGCATGCGTCTGCTTGTCGCTCTTGCAGTGATAATGAGATTTGTGTAAAATTACTCAAGAGATAAATTTTATGAATAAAAGCTGCACTTACAACGATCAGAAATTGAAAATTGTCGATTGAAACACTTGAAAAATGAACTCACGACGCACACAGTTATAGACCTACATATATATTTATATGTAAATAAATACACACACACATACATATGCATTTACATATACACACAATCGCTTTTTCAGTCGTCCACATGCACATTTATTGAAAATCGGATGCAATTTCTACTTCAAATCACATTTTCAATTTTCACATAAAACAGCACATCTTTGCAGTTTGCATTTGGTCACTTTTTGTTTTTGATTAACGATACAAAAAGTATATGTATACATTCCACAGAAAAGCGACAGTGCTACCACACTTTATATTTCTCAACAATGTTGAGTAGTTGACTCTGTAGAATTCTTTTCAACACTGGTATGCTACATCATTGAACCACTTTGTCAGTGTGGGCATTCCATCCCCAAAAAAAACAAATCTAAAATATTAATTAACGATATCTGTAAAATATCGAATGACCTAAAAATGTTGAACTATCGACACTATATAAATGCTGGCATTAATTGCACTGGAGAACCATCAGAAAAAACAGGCAAATCTATCTCAAATTTTTAGTAAGTATTGATAGCTGTAAAGTTTCGAACGCACTCGTAGTTGTAAACTATCGACAATAAATAAATATTGAATATTCAATATTAACGTCCTTGTAACTTAAAATATGAGAAATCGTTTTTGTTCTCTTCTAAAAAGAGAATTTACATGCGCATAGCTGTTGAAGTTATATTTTAATTATTTATATTCCTATGTTAACTCTTCTATGTATATCTTCTGAAGAATACATTTATTTTTTAATTCACCATCATATCACATCAAATATAATTGAAAAATCATTAAAATAAGTAAAGAAAAATAATCAAATTAAATATTTTGGAAAAACAACAAAGTTCCGTTTTCCCCAAATCAATACAACATTTTTGTTTTTGTATTTATTTATTTTATTAATAGTTGTGCACAAGTACATAATAGGCAAAAACATACTTGATCAAAATCAATAGCTAGTAGATCTATGCATCGACACAGAATTTTTCAATGTTCTTGAAGAATTAAAATTTTCTTGGCGCTTCATTAGTGATGATAAATTTGAAATTATGACATCGATAGCTTTATATAAGATATACAAATTTTTGCAAAATTAGTGAAACTTGTCAATATAACGACTGCAAGAAACAGTATTTTTATGCAAGAGTTTGGAGAATGTTATTAAAACGCATATAAGATTTTACATTTTGTCGTTTTTAAAACGTGCGATTTTATGCGGATTGCAGGAGTGTGTTCGCTTTGGCATGGAAAGTGTGACCATATACCGATTGTTGGAATATGCAGCAAAAACGCTACTGGGACTTGGAAAAATCAATACAATTCACTTTACATTATTATTGCGAATGGTAAAGTCCGTTTAATAGCTAAATTCGAAGTTTGGACAATTCTCAAAACCTCTGTTTCCTTAGCGCTGTAAATGTAAATCAAAGCTGTGAATTTAATGCAAATAGTTTAAGCCGTGATTTGTGTATGTAAGTAGAAGCAAGTGTATGTATATACATATTATGTATATATGAGTCTGGCCTATGTCCATATATCTGAATATGTTCGCATATGTATATTTATTTCATATTTTATAAGGTTGTACATATATATATATAATTAAATGGTACATATATACACATATATATATACAGATATACATATATATATATATACTACATATATGTATTTACACATATATATATGTGTGTGTATATACGTAATATTGAATTACATATACCTTATAAAATATAAAATAAATATACATATGCGAACATATTCAGTTATATAGACATAGGCCAGACTCATATATACATAATATACATATGTATATATATGTGTAAATACATATATGTAGTACATATATACAATATGAATAAATATTTTAATTTGCGCATGTATGTGTGAGTGTCGAATATATACGTACATATGTACATTTCTGTGTGTGCTTGATATCCCGTCGACTATTTTTGTTAAACCGCAATCTGTTTTATTTCAAACGAAATCGAATAATTCATTCGTAATTTACTTACGATTTCACGCACCTTTTGAGATTATATTCAAAATCAAACAAAAATTGAAAAAGTGTAGAGTATTTATGTATACACAGCTGCGGTCAAAATGATAGTAGTGTAGACATATGTTTCGGAAAACAAATATTTCAAATATAGTTAAAACAATATGAAAATTATATTTGAATACAAACTATCAATAGCGACATGCTCATTATCTCTGCGAAGTCTGTCCACCTGTCTCAGCACTCGATGCTGGTAAAGAATTTTTTATAGTATATAAAAATGGTTGGCATAAAAACAAGGTCAAGGTATTTGATAATAATACGGGTTTTCATGACTCTTGTTTGATTGTGATAGTATTTTAAATAATTCCCTTACATTTTTGTCAATTTTGGAGATTTTTAAGACATGACGTTTTTCAATGGTGCTATGCTTTCCAAGCCCCATTTTACTATCAAAATAAAAATTAAACTCTTTCAAATTTAAGTATTTCAAATATTTTCACCATCACTAATATTATTTTGACCGGGTCGAAATTGTGACACTTAATTATAACAGCCCATAACGTAAAATATCAAAAGGAATAGAAAAAATGGTCACAGGCATCGCAGGTATTTTAAATTAAGCTATGCAAATATTGAGTATTTGAATTGTATGAAGCAGGCACTCCTATTATTTTGACCGCAACTGTATGTGTTTATGCCACGATCCGATTATTTGCTTTTAAAAGCACGTATACGTAAACAAAAATTAAACGTTAATTTTAATGTATGTCTGTGCTGTGGACTTGCATATGTTAATACCTTTTTTTATTATTAGTTTTGCCCACGCACAAAATGGAAAGTTCCAAATTAAATCCACATCGAGCCAAAAAAAATATTTAAATAAAATACATATATATAAAAAGTGCTGGTAAATGTTGTATTTGCTGAATTAAAACTAATATTTGATCCCACCTGACAAGTGCAGTTATTTTTTATTTTTTAACAATGGTTTTCCTTAGGACCTCAACTACTAACTGTTTGTTTGTGTGTGACATATATACAGGCATATATGCCTGTGTGTGTGTGCGTGTGCAAATTTTGTGCGACAATCGGAATCAGTGTGATCATTTTCATCTGTTTTGCGGTATGTTCTATTATTTTGAAATCACTGAAAGAATCAATATGATCAATTAAACAGATAGTTTGTTTATGCACATAAGCTCATACTCATTGACTTGGGAACACTTCGTTTTGATTAGCAGGTCAGGTGCTGCAGTGACTGCTTTTTAGCAATTTTCCGTTAATGCTAAGTGGAGTTTGATAGCCAAAATTAAAAAGTAAAAATTAAATTAAATTTAACATTTTCATTTTCCTCGTATTCTATATATATTTAAAATTTGTAGTCGCACTGTTAGCTTTTGAAACTATCTCGAATTATATGGCCAGCACTTTGCATACATGTTTTAAAGCTATCTTTATTAAAAATTGAATATATCTATAAATATACTGCAGATCACATGATCTAGATTTTTTTTGTCATTCTATACATTAAATGCAGTGTAAATATATTATTCTGATCGTTTTTGACTCACAACGGAATTATATTATTTGAATTTGTAATCTATGTACTTAGATTAAATTCATACATACAATTCAGATGTGCTTGAACTTATCAGCTGCGAGTTCACCTTTGACTGCGACAAAATGAATGCTACTTAATATATTTCTAAACAATACAATAAAGAACAATAATCTCCGGCACGCCGAAGATTACAGGCCCTCGAATACTGTATTAATTTATGAATTAAAATTAATGAAAACTTTGTTGCAATTAATTTTCTACAACTTCCATAGATAATTTATTTTTATTATTATTATTTTTTAAATATAATTTAAATTCAAAATTTTGCTTTGATATTAGCTTAATTTGGTATTACGTGAAGCGTTTCTCATTAATTTTTTTATTATAGACTCACAAGGGCATCTTTTAAGCGGTTGTTGCTGCTCAAAGTGTCAATAGGATCTGCACGACAAGATACGTATTTTGCTGGATAAATGAGTTTATTTGGAACAAGATTGACGAGTTTTTAGTGGACAACAAAAGTTATATAGCATTAATATGTTAAATTTTTGTGTATTATACGCACATGCTCTATTTCCATTTTTAATGTTTTCCAAAAGTAAATAGCAATTTTCATACGAAAAGACAGTAGAAATGCTTTTGCAATTATTTCTCATTTGTTCTACATTATATATCAAAGCACACACTACAACTGCAGGTACAAAATACATCTTTGATGCAGATATCTTATTTGTTTGCATTATGGAGTTTCATACAACAGTTGTACATCACTTAGGCGTGGAGTATAGCTGTAAGGCAGATTTCTCTCACTTTACTATGAAACGAATGAACCATAGATGGAGCTGGCTTGCAACTCATCATTGCCATCACCTTTTTTTTTGGCAAATTCTGGCCCAAACACCATTATGCACATCTTTTCTTGCATGGCTACACTCAGAAAAAATCTATGTGAATTTTAGTAATTCACCATATTTTGAGCGCTAAGGACAACTGATTTTAATAATCCGAAAGTATATTTCAAAAAACAAGGTTGTTCGCTTCTTAATTTCAGTGCACATTTATTTAAAATTTAGACATTTATTTTTTTGCGTAGAGCAAAAAGCAACATTAGATTTTATGTTATTCATATCCGTTAATATTTTAAGATTTCGCTTATACATATGCATAACATCTTAGATCTTAGTTTTTAAATTCTTTATAGCAGTCGAGATTGCAAATTTCATTACTATTTTTTTTAAAATTTAGAAAGGTTTTTTTCTAAGAATCAGGATATGCATTTCTACTTTTTAAAAATGAATTTCTTAATAACAAAATATTTCTGAAGTACAAAAAAATGAGTATATTTTTGAGATTCTCAACTTATGGCAAGCCTTTCTAGTTTTTAGAAAAGGCTTTTCTTATATTTAGAAATTATTTCCATTAACAAGAAAAACTTCGTAGTTGTCAAATCGATTTTTTAAATATTAAGCCAAATATAATTTCAAGATTAATTTGAAAATAAAAAGTAAATAAATTTGGCATTAGCTAGAGTGACACATTTGACCTGCTTAATTAAGTAATATCAAATACTATAATCATATCTGTAAGGGTATCTCTATATTATAAGATAATATATATTAATAACTACGTATGCAAAGTATTCAATCAATTTATGTTGCAAACTTGTTTCATTTGTTTTTAATCAACAGGCTGACGTTTGCTATCAACAGAAAGTGTAGCTAGCTAATCTAGGAAGTCGCATATTTTAGTTTCTGGGAAATTTAGATGATAAATCTCTTTAAAGAACTAAAAAAAGCTTAAAGTAATGCCACTGTTTGGCAAAAAAGATTCGGGCAAAAAGGCCAAATCTAAAGATTCGAAGGAGTTAAACAAACAGGTGTCAATTGAAGAGAAGTACAACCTCCATGGCCTCCTGGGGACGTGAGTATTTTTTTTCTTTGAACTGTTTACAGAAATAAAATGTACTCTTTTATTTTGCATAGGGGCGCATTTTCTGAAGTGCGCTTAGCCGAAAGTAAAGAATCACCTGGCGATCATTTTGCAGTTAAAATTATCGATAAAAAAGCGCTGAAGGGAAAAGAGGAATCATTGGAAAATGAAATACGTGTTCTTCGAAGGTAAGTTCAATTGATATAAAAATAAATATTTTGTTTCAAAACGAAAAAACGCGCTACAATCTATGTAAGGGTATTAAAAGAGACCCCCAAAACTGAAGTCTGATCTCCATAACACTAAGTTTCGATCGATTTGTAACTGTTATTAAAATACACCTATTTAATTTCTTACGAGAATTTCTCAACCCATCGAATTTCGTTACTAAATAATTTAAAGTGCAGCACTTGTTCCCGGGGAGTTATATAATATTTCTCATCAATTACTTTTCAAATTTAATTTACTTTTGCAATTTTATTTCTGCTTATGTTTGTATCCCAAATAGCTGGATATTAGGGGAAGGCTACTCGTAAGTTGCGAGTTTATGATGAGAAGCATTTTTAGTGGTGAATTTGAGTGGAGAAGCACAGTCTGATTAGGTCTTCTGATGACAGTATTTTGCCTGTCTGCATATTACTTATAAGAAGAAATCTCTGTTTTTCATTTCTTTGTTTCATTTTTAAAATTTTCTTCGTTTAATTTGCTTTCTTTCTATATAGGTTCAGTGCGAATCATTTCGATGGCAACAGTCCGAATGGAACGCGGTGAGTTGTGACCCCGAACCCGTCCTGTTAAAATTAGTCGGCTATATTAAAATGTGTCTTTAAATAGGACCAATCAAGTTTGTAATTAATTTCATGTACTGTGTAATCCCGTCCACAGCAACTGTACGATAGATAGATATTCTTTTTTCTTCTTTTTTTTTGAGGATCACATTAATTTTCAGCGGTTATATACACTGTAAAAATAAGTCGATTGTGTAGCACGACGATGTGATATAATGTCATTTATATATATATTTATTTTCGTCATTCTCGTTACAGACTAACTCATCCAAATATCGTGCAACTTCTTGAAACATACGAAGATAAGGCAAAGGTGTATCTGGTTATGGAATTGTATGATTTTTAATTGGCTTCTAGCACTAAACATACAATATTTAGAGATGTTAAATAAACAATAATGTGCGCTGTTATCGCTCTATACAATTATACAGCAAGTACTGTCAAGTTTCAATTTAAACATTGTTCGACTATCTTTGAAGGGTCCCAAAAAAACACACTTATTATGAAATTTCGATTGTGTTCTTAAACTTAATCCAACAGTTCCTTCAATAACTTACTGTTTTGCATCTAAGTTGTAACGTTAAATTTTAGTTCATTTTAATCCGCTACGTTGAGCTTTATAAGCCAAGCTATCAAAATTAATCAACTAGAAGGTAACTTCGACCTCATAAATAATATTTATAATTTTGCTCATCATCAATAACGATATGGCAATATGTTTATGTCTGTATCTATTCTTTCTGCTTAAAGCGGACATAATTAATAAATTTTTTTTTAAACAAATTGAAAAGTAAATTAAAAACTACCATCAGCAATCTTTCTGAACACAGAACCATAAGCAAACAATAGTAATATATTTTTCCGCTAATGACTCCCCAAAAAGAGAGTTTGCTGGTTTATGCAAGTCCATTTTTTTGTAGATTTAGCACACCCATATTTAGTGTATGTTTAGTGCTTGTGAGATTTCGTAGGATTAACGCGATTATTTCTATGTAGAGTAACTGGCGGAGAATTGTTCGACCGTATAGTGGAGAAGGGATCATATACCGAGAAAGATGCATCACACTTAATTAGACAAATCTTAGAGGCTGTAGACTATATGCACGAGCAGGGCGTTGTACATAGAGATCTCAAGGTAACAACTAAGATGCGTGAACCTTAATTAAATTAATCAATTCTTTATTCTGAATTTGTGATTTGTGATTTGATTTGATACAGCCCGAAAACTTACTATACTATAGTCCGGATGATGAAAGCAAAATCATGATAAGCGATTTTGGTTTATCAAAAATGGAGGATTCGGGGATTATGGCAACGGCATGTGGAACTCCGGGATATGTAGCGCCAGAAGTGCTCGCTCAAAAACCGTATGGAAAGGCCGTTGATGTTTGGAGCATAGGCGTCATTTCCTATATACTCCTTTGTGGTTATCCTCCATTCTACGATGAAAACGACGCCAACTTATTTGCACAAATTCTAAAAGGTATATATAAATTATATGTGTACATAATTATAAAAACTGATCGACAAAATGTACAAAAGACCGATCAAATTATTAACCGAATTACTTACATTCGACCACAACCTTTGCCTCTTATGCTTAAAACATTAAACTAAGCATGCATCCCCTTACATAAAGTAAATACATCTTGTTGAGCTTAACTACGAGTCATATATGCCTGTTTATATGTAAAGTATGTGCATTATTAAAAAATATGTTGCCAAGATGAGAACATTGTGTATAATAATGAAAATGTATTTTCTCGGTGTTCGTGCTGGTATTTATCATTAACATTTTCTTTAATTGATATCAGCAGTTATTTTATTTAATTAGTGTTTTGATAGTGTTACTTTTTTAAGAGTTGCATAGTATTTGTCGGCAAATTCAGATTCTTATTGAAAATTTAAGCCGTGTAAATATATATTCTCACTATTACAACGTTTGTAGAACAATTATGTATAAATATATATATTACATATAGCTGCTGCCATCTTAAAATCTAACCGATTTTTCTTAAGGATGCCAAGTATTAGGAGCATTATAATATGTACATTTAGTAAGTTTGGATATAGTTTTTTATACAAGAACTCAACTTTCGATCGATCGTTTCTGCAAAAAGACGACTGGTGTATTGAAACTTATTTCGTGATGTTTACAGACGCGATGCTGATCAAGAATGTATATATGCATAAGGAAACATCTTGTTCAACTTATCGACCAAATTATATATATGTATATATATATATATATATATTTTTGAACAAATAAGTATTTGGAACTTGTATAATTGTAGTATATGTTGGTCCAGTAAACAGGCCAAAATGTCAATGAGTCAGCTAAATTACATTTTTATCATTTTCAAGTTAAGAGAACATATTTCGATAACTGCCTCCGTCTAATCCGACTACTTTAGCAATGATTTGTGAAAAGTTTTTACACGATTAATAAAATAAAACTGTCCCAGACCCATTCACCATATAATATTTCATTTTCAGGTGAATTTGAGTTCGATTCACCATATTGGGACGAGATTAGCGAGTCGGCCAAGCAATTTATCAAAAACTTAATGTGTGTTACTGTAGAAAAGCGCTATACTTGTAAGCAAGCATTGGGACATCCTTGGTGAGTAATAACGATCGATTCCATTTGCGATTTATAAAAAAAATGTATTAAAAACTTCTTGTAGGATATCTGGAAATGAGGCAAGCAGCAAAAACATTCATGGCACTGTATCGGAGCAGCTTAAGAAAAACTTTGCGAAGTCACGATGGAAGGTATGAATTCGGCAAAAAAAAGAATGCTTTTCTTCTTGCGATTAATGTTCATCGCTATTTTATAGCAAGCGTATTACGCGGCGACAGTTATCCGGCAAATGCAGCGAATGGCGCTTAGTAGCAACAGTAGCTCGACGGCTGATGGAACAACCTCTGCTAATCTATCGTCGGACAATGGTAATGGCCAAGTCTCTGTTACAGTTGAACCTGCATCTACCAGACCCATTGAGCCTGCTTCGGGCACGGAGTCAACATCCGGCACTACAATGATGGATTCAGCACAACCTGTGAGCCCGCGCAACGACATTAAAAATCACCAAAGAATCTCGCCAAATAGTAGTTTCAGCAGCGGCCAAGCCAACTAGGTATATCCAAAACACATAGTTGAATAATGTTATGAACTGCATAAGTACTGGCCAAAAAAAAAAGAAAAGAAAACACATAGTCCATGAATATATATAAAAGATGTGCACTTGAACGGCGCGGTCTATAGCTTTTGCAAAAGTGCGGAATTCTATTTTCTTATTGCGTAACGAAACGTTGCAATTCTATATATACATATTTATATATATAAGTAACGTCGAGTATATTAAAAAGCATGTCGTGTTGACGCCATTTAGCCACGCCTATAACATTTATAAAAATTTTAAGCCAATCTCGCGGGAACTTTACACATATTAAAAATAAACACTTTTTTATTTTATTTAGCTTTTATATAAGCCGAAGTTAATTGAAAATCGTATCCGGATCAATTTGTAAACTTGTTTGCTGTAGTTATATACATTTCTATATTTTTCATGGTAATTATTAAAATTTAATATTTTGTTTAAATAATTATTTGAACAGGTTTCCCGCACGCACTTTTGATCTTAGTATGTCCTTAAGAAAATAAGCGCTTTATTGATTACGCTTTGCCTGCACAAATTAGCAACATCAACAGCATAGCGACAGCAATGCAATTACAAAAAAAAAGCATTGCTATTGATTATGAGTAAAAAACAAGAGTCACAAAAGAAACGGATTTCTTCATCAAGCCGAAGATTACATACCCTCGCCGATCAGAGTCCATCTGCAGATATCCAATTCAATTTCAACTTAAAGAGCAAGTTTACATATAGTTTTTGATATATTTTGGATATCTTGCTTAACAAAAGAGAGTCTAGTTTGACTGGAGCTCCTCTGACGACCGATTATATCCATATCAGCTATATAGTGATCCGATCGTGCAGTTAAAAAATTATATATTGCAAGTTTTATCAAACAAAGATACGCACATAACTATTTCGACTTGGCTAATTAGCTGATCACAAAATATGTATAATTTATTACTTAGACAAAAATTTATAAAATTCATTGCAAGCAACAACCCATATTACCGAAGCTGAGCTAAGTTGTGTGCTTTGCTAATGAATATAAGAATACGCACACAGACAGCAAATGGCTGTGCTTTTTGTGCATTTGCATTTGCCTTTTACTAGCAAGCCAAATTCATTGTTGTGTTACGGTGAAGAGATCTTTGCAAATGACAAAATTATACATTATTATTATTACATATGGGGATGTAAGGAGATAAATCGGTTATGTGCAATTATAAAAACTCGAAAAGTTAAACAAGAAAAAAAATGATGATTTGACAAATTCTCAGCAAAAACAAAAATTAAGCCAATACTTCAACACAAATTAACAATCAAAATACATATTAAAAACTTTAACCTTAATAACAAGTAAGATTGATCTAGTCGATAGAGTTCGACTGGCAGATACCCTGAACCCAGTTGTTAAATATATTAAATCGATTGAAAAACAGGTTCACGTTATATTGCCAACGCTCTCTTTAAAACTCTTTGCACACTAAAATGTTTTATCTTCTTCAAGGATAAAAAAGGAGAAAATTAATGCAAGACTATAACTTGTGTGTTTTACACGATCTTGGTGAAGTTGTTACTGTTCCGTCAAGGCACATTATGGAAGGCCATACTACTAAAAAATCTATACAAATGGAGGCGTTATGTATGAAATAAAATTCAATTTATCTACGCGTTGTACATATATATATATATATTTCTACTTCAACGCTCTTGCAGCTTTTCAAACAAAGGTTATGAAATGAAGTAGTAAATATTTACATAATCAAGAAAGAAGCACGCCAAAGATTACATACCCTTGTAGGAGTTAATTTCCCTACATCTAAATTTTAATCCGTGTTTCGAAATATTATGGTTTTTGTTATTTATTTTTATTATTCGATTTGAAAAAAAATGTTTTTTAAAACTAATTTAATTTAGATATATTATAATTCTCTACCTGATTTGAAGTCACTAAATAACATTTGTGAAGTTTTATTGTACCAGAGAGATTGACATGTATGTCTATGTCCATCTCTAGCCTACAACTTAAGTCTTTCGATCGATTGTTTCGATGCTATCTGTATGAGTGGTCCGCACCGAACGTCTAGGCGTCGAGCCGGCTAAGCTACAAATATAAATAGACGGACTTATGACAAGTTTTATTATCTTAATGATAATGATGGAGTATAAATAATGTAAAAAATAAATGGATATCGACTTATGCTGCTGATCAAGAATGAATACATATACTATGTGGGGTCGAAGAAGTCTCTTCTTTACACTTTTCATCAAGAACCTTGAAACTAAAGCGAGGTAGATGATATATGAAGTTGATTTTTTTTTCAAACTGTTTGAAATACAATATTATTATTATAACTGGTGAGTTTGGTTAAAACATCTTGTAAGACCAGAAAAATATATTCTAATAATAATAGAAAAATGACATACAACAACATACTCTATAAAGCTATAGGATCTTTATGATTCATTAGACATTAACATCGGTTAATAATTTATTGCCAAATTTTAGGAATACATTTGCAGTCTTTGAGAGGCATATTTCGACCGATTTTCCTATTTTTATATTAAAATTTAAACATTAATTGTCTTTGATTTTGAACTTTATATAATAATAGAAATAATAAAATTATTACCATATGATTTCGATTTTTATCGTAACTGGCTAATTTTTTAATATCATTTTAAAAACAAGACATTTCATCATTTACGAAATTATCTTTACAATTATAGGCTAGCTATATTGATACTGAATTTAATAAAACCGATATAATGTCAAACAACACTCAAAGCTGTTGAGTTTTTCTTTCTTTTATCTTGTTCGATATGTTCGATAGTTCTTTTGTCAGAAAAGGTACGTTCAGCAGGCAGGGGTCGGTCGGTCTGCGTGTCTTTCCATATGCCCTATAATTTTGTTTGACTCTAGTTTTCAATGTGAATAAGCAGAAGTACATATAAGAATTCTCTATTCGACTAAGAAAGCAAATGTCCTTTAATCTCATAAATCGTACACAGCTTATTAACTATAAGATATACGTCTTATATTTATGATGTTCCAAGTTGTCACAGAGCTATGGTCTAATATTATGACACTTACTGCTTTCGGTAATCGATATCATTCAGCTGACCTTAATTATTTAAGTTATTTCGCAGTTTATTTTAACTCTAGATAAATTTATGGCTTAACCAACTATTTTTATATACAAAAAAAAAATCGGAATTTAATTTTTATTAATAAAATATTAACATTAATAGAGTTATATATGCACACAAGCATTATTTGCTTATAATGTTTGTATGCTGAGTCAGCTTATTAGGAGGAAACTTCAGAGATTTTGCAATACGATATTATTAAAAAATTAAAATTAATAAGTATCTTACTCTATGTATAATTAGATATTAGAATATATAAGAAAATACTTACTAAAAGAACAACCGCAATAACACTTATTATGTACATATCGAGACCAAATAGCAAACAATTTTTAATTTAATATATATTTCCGCAAGAGCAACACATTTAAAATTAAATTTCTCTTTGATATAAAATACAATTACAACAGAGATACCCAAGTTATAAGAAAACAACAATGTTACAACGCTTATGTTTTTATTCTTATATAACACTTTATTATATAAATAATATTATTACTTTAGTACTTCTATCTACTCTTTGAAAAGTAAAATTAAAAACTTCTGTTAAAATATGCCATGTATCCAAAACTCTGATTGTGATAATCAGAGTTAGGCTTTTAATTGTCAAAATGCTCACTTCTTTTTGTTTCGCTTCTTCTTTTTGTCTGATCCACTGCCTTTTTTTTTTGTTATACAAACGCGACAGAACCAATCCTCATTGTCGTTGGGTGCCACATGAATGCCCACACAAGTCCTAAATCATGAGATCATTATCATTGATTACTCTCATTATTGAAAATTAAGCACAGACTTACCAATGATACCATGCATCACAGCCATCGCAACCGATCATTGCCGAGCCGTCGTCAACTTTGCCACACGCCGGACAAATCCAGATGCGATAGCCCTCGGCATCAACATATGAAGAGGGTCTAATTAATTCGGGACTTGTGGGCAATGTTTGTGCGCCTTCGGCAGATGCCATTGTAGGTATCGATACTGCTGACATTTTTGGCATCTGTTTTGTTGGGTGGTGCATTAGTTGTTGTGGCAGCAAAACCGAACTGGCCGATAATGTGGCAGAAGCAGCGCTGCCAGAACTGGGTATCCAGCTACTTGAATGAGCATTCAATCCAGTTGACTGCATACTTAACATCGACATTGGCATTGGCTGCGTACTACTAATAGGCGCGAAAACGGAAGGGGGGCATGAGGCCGCGGCTGATAGGTTCATTGTTATGGTTTCACCTAAAATGAAGAGAGTGATTAATGAATGAACACATCAAGTATTATCAGGTAACATTTAGAGATCATACATTGTTTAGGCTTGGGGGGTCCGGTAACAAGTGGTGAAAATCGAGCTAATTCGGGGGATTGTTCCTTTTTAGTCTGGGTCGTCGGTGTCTGAAGCGTCGTGGTCGGTTCTGTTGTTATTGCTGTATGATCATGATCACCTTCAAATGGGGCAGCCGTGGGTGTTGACTTTCCACTGAGCTTAAGCGTTAGTTTCGGCACCTGATTTGGTGAAAGATCTAGCTTTGGCGACACTATCAAGTGCGGCATTAATGCCTGCGACTTATTTGGCGGAATATGGTCTGCAGCAACTCCGGCTTCGATGGAAACAGGAGGAGGAAGGTTTTTTGCTTGATCTGTGCTTCCACTTAGATTTTCTGTAGAAATATGCAACCCGTCTGGTGTCACCTGCAAATTGAATGTTTGTAAAATAAGTAAATCGTCAAAAACGATGCGCAAATATATATTCAATATATATGTCATACCACTGCTTAGTGGTCATACATAGAATATTACTTTCTTTACACAATATCATTAAAAGAATTCGTGAAATTGAACATGCACACTGCTCTTGAGGCTTATACTGCAACCCACACATGAATTTAAGATCTCTTTAGGGACTTCTGTTTCTATGGATTATGAAGATACAAATTTATAGATTCTCGGAAAACGGATCAATTTTTATTATTATTAGTATTTCTACACGTCGTATGTGTATGCTAAAATGAATATGTATTCTAAGCTTTATTTCAGTCCCCAGCTTATTTCCGCATACTGATAGGAATATATATAGATGTTATCTTCTGCCCGTTACTATGTTTTTGATCTATGCAAGGCGTAAAAATTTGTAATGCTTACCTGTTTTTCTTTCTTCTTATCCTTTTTGGGCTTTTTATCTTGGATTTTGGTTCTCTCAATATTGAGTAGAAGCTTTTCTTCACTTTTCTCCTTGCTTCTCGTCTTATCTTTTTTGTCTTTTTTCTTTTTGATTTTGCCATCCTTGGGCTTTTTAATCTTCTTATGCAGCTTGTGTAGCTTCAGTTCACTCATCTGCACATTGTTTGTGGGTGTTATCGTGATATCATCATAATTCACAGAACCGACAAAATTATTCATAAAACTCTGAACTTCAGCTTGAGGTGCCGCACTACTCGACATGGAACCAGATGTGGCACCTGCCGTCAGACTTGTGGCAGGAACAGTCAGTGAGGAGTACGCCAAGCCACTATCCACGCGAGACAAGGGAATCAGGTCGGCACCGCCCGCAAGGCTAAATTTGTCACTACTCATGAAATTAATGTTAAACGGTGATGAGTGTGTGGTGTGCGGCGGGTGTGGTGATGCAGCAGCAAGTGCCAAAATATTGCTATCAGATTGATTCAGTTTTATGACACCTGCTTTGGCATCTTTCTTCAATTGCTGCGAGTCGGAAATGGGCGAATTTATCATCTGATTGGCATTTAGTAAAGATGAATGCACACTTTCATTGTACTGACGTAGTCCGGAATTCGATAGATTTGAGGGTTGAATTAGGTTAGACTTTAGTCCATGCACATATGGAAAGGCGCTGAGTTGATTATTGTCTTTCGACGGCGACTTGGATTCGTCGTCATCGTTCGAATCATCCGACACTTCAATGGGATCCCCCAAATTTCCAGTAGCAGCTGAGCTTGATTTAATTGTTTTCGTAGATCTTGAACCATGGTTAGTGGGTGCATCATCATTGCCCGAAAGTTCAGCTCCCTGACTGGTCAACGGTATAAAGCCCAAAATGGATGAACTGTGTTCAGTGTCTTTGCCACTGCATTCATTGCTCGGCTTTGGGTCAAACGCAAACCGTTCCGGCGATCTGGTTTTGTTGGTGTCAATTAGCGCATTGGGTAATTTCATCGAGTCTGGCACCAAGGGAGCCACATTGCAATAACTTCGCTCCAAATGTGCATCGCTATGAGGCAAGAGACCATAAAGTGTCGACTTATCTGCGTTGAAAGAAATATTTTATTAAATTGAAAATAATCAAAATTTAATATTTATTCTACTTACCATCTTTCTCAATATTCGCTTGTTGGTGACCAATGTTGGTATTCGCAAAGGACATGAATGTGTGAGGCATAATCATATTGGGGCCCGTAACTTTTTTATTGAATCCGGTTAAAGTGGTTGGTGCAAAAATAGCTGGACCCGAGGGTATCAGGCCGGGACGTGGCGGGAAATGCAGAAGCGGCAGCATTGGCATCAAATTTGGCTGATTACCAGCATACAATGTACTGGACTTGGGTAGATTTGATGGCCCCGAGCCGGTCACATACCCGAGAGCGTGATTCGTTATTGCATCTGTCAAGTCAGCAGATGAAATTTGCACTTTACCAGGCTTTGCTTGTAGCGATGAATTTTTAGCATTTTTATCGGAGTCCATGAAGGCAAGTTTCTTGTTGAAATCTCCCATATTTGTATGTTGAACACTGTCAACGTGATTCAGTTGATACTTTGATTTGCCCTTTTTTCGTTCCTTTTTCTCCTTGGTTTTCTGCAACTTTAAATTCTCTGTGTTGGCTTCGTTGCTAACTTCGCCAGCTGCAGTTATATCACCCATAAAGAGAACATTATCAGTAAAATGAGAGCCACTTTTAAATTGATCGACGCTGCTTAAATTAAGTGGTTCCATGGGCAATGGTACAGTTGGAAATATTGTTGGATTTTTGTTCATAGGTGTTTCCGATGTATAGTTAAAAACTGGATTTAACTTGGTCGATTTCATTTTCTTTGGCGATTGCTGAATCGATGTTGATGATGCTGCGATGCTCGTCGGTGCATGAAATCGAACTTGATTTTTACCACCTGGTTTGCGACCGCGTTTCTTCGGCTTGTTCACGTCAAGGGCCAACAGATTCCCAGCTGTTACTGATGGAGTCGGATCTGAGAGACCGCCGAAGGAATCGTATGTAGAGATATTATTCATGGACATGCTGAAATTATGCTGTACACTTTCAGTGGCACTCAAGGCGGGCGCCGGTGTTATTGTTGTGCCTGATGGCAGATTAATCAGTGGCGAACTATTGCCGGCACTCTCGAACATTGTTTTGGCAACATTCAATGGATTTAGCGCTTTCGGCTTGGAGATTTTCTTGAATATATTTAATTTGTTCCGATCGGGTTCATTCGCAAGTTTGATTTCGTCGGAAAGAGTATCTGGATTCGTCGCAGCGCCCGCATTCGAAATATCTTTGACGGGCACTACAAAATCGTTTGAAAATGTATCTGTTTTTTCCACGTTCAGCGTGGATCCAAGAAAACCACCAACGAAACCAAGCACATTCTCGGTCACATTGGTAGGTACCAAGGGCTGTGGTTGCGTCGCCAAAGGCACCAAAACTGGAGCCGGATCTATACTGGCCACAGAAACCAAGGGGATTTCGTTGGGTAAAACTCCTGGCAGCTTGGACACCGATTGCAGTTGTTGTCGCTGCTGTTTTTGGGATTTCAATTGTTTTTGGCGTTGCTTTGTTTGTTTCTTTATCAGTTTTTCCAGTTGCAGCCGCTCCGCAGATCCGTCCGGCAATGCGGACAACATGCCACGATTTAGATTTTTAATGGACTTCTGTAGATTGTTACCGCCATCCATTTGATTTTTAGACAATTTCTGATAGATCTTCAAGGCTTTGCGGTGCGCTTTCTCTTGTGCCTTATTGGTGTTTAGTTCTCCGGCTGGATCAATTGCCTGAGCACCCAATAATTTCTTCTTTTTGCTCTTCTTGGCTGTCTTTGTGGCTGGTGGCACAACTGGAACGGATGTTGCACCTGTACCCAAAACCACATTTACCTCAATACTCTCGCTAGCTGTTACTGCTTGTTGGCATTGGGCAACTCCTTGCTCTGCCGTACGTGATTTCGTCTCCGAGGGAGCAATTCTTTTTGCAATTGATACCTCGGTGGTTTCAGTGAAAAGATGTTTGGGCTCATCGGGTATTTTAGGGGGCGGTGACACGGGTGGTGCATCCAGTCCCTTGAACTTGCCTAAAAAATATATAGAGATTTAAGTACGCAAGAAGTATATGCGAGAATCATTGTGAATTAATATTAAAAATTCTCCAAGTAAAGTTGGATATCGTAAATTTATTGATTTTAAAGATAAGTCTTTAGATGTAAATGGTTATTGGTATAAACTCTCGCTCGGATGATGCAACATTTTTCTTCATAATCATTGACTCCTATTTCGAATTTAGAACACAAACTGATGAAGGTTGTCATTAACGTAACTTTTAAATTTTGTGAATCTTTATAAAGATTTTCGTAATTTGTGGGGGTGGTGCTGATTATTAGACTCTATCACAACAACAAGTTACAAACAAATAGCAATTTTTTTACACTCATCGACATTCTAGAATTAAATCTGGGTAAGTAAAGGAAATTGTCCTAATACGATTATGTCGCTTATTTTTACTATTAAGCTGTCCTGCATAGCAATTCATGAATATAAGAAAATGGTTATACCTAATCTGAACGTAACCTAGACATTGAAAAAGGTGTAAAGACAATAACTTGTGAATTTAAAAAAAAATTTAAGTATCATGTCCAAGTTCAATACATTAATTTGTAAGTATGGCAATATTGGTTCTTAATGAGAGTCAGAAGTACAGTCAAATTGTTTGAAACTTTTCGTTTTCGTCATTTCGTCCATATTAAGCTGGACAGTAAAATAGTTTCCGAGTTGTATAAAATTGAGAAAACATTAATATTCTATTGATTTTGTTTTGATTTGATTTTAGACATGCTACTTAAATTTTTTTTAAATTCATTATTTGTCAGCTAAATATAAACAATTCATAATATGAGCTCACCAATTAAAGCTTCTCTTACCAATAATATCGGGCACGAAGGCTTCCGGTAGTTTTCCCTCGATTGCCGGGGAAATAAAGCCGCCCGTCGTCATAACGACACTACTGATTTCTCGAATCGCATGCCCGTCGTGATCAAAGTTATCCCTGGATGAGGAATTCAGCGTCAGTGGTAAATCGCTTTGACCACACCACTTGGGCATGCCAATGTCCGTTTTTAAATCCGGCAGTAATTTTTGTGCTGTTTTGTGGCCTGACTCCAATGTCGATGTTGGAATCTGTTCGTGGTCAGACTTCTCAACTAATCCAGTGGAGGTGACTGTAGCAGTTGGCTCTGTAGGTAGCATTGGCGGCAAATACTCGAATATGTGAACGGGTCTCGTCAGCGTCTCAACACTGCCAGGTTTCAGGAAATTCAAATTTGAGCTTCTTTTTACGGGATAGATGGGCACATCCCGCACAAAAGGAATCGGCTCCACATTCCCAATATAGTCTAATAATTCGTTCACGTTTATGTTGAGATTCCTTAGGCTCAAAAGTGCATCCTTCAAATTCAGCTCAACGCGGTTTGCTACCAAAAAAAAATAAAACATTAAATAAATCTATATAATTAGTTTCGCACTCATAAAAAAAACATATAATTAAGATGGTTTGTCTATATATGTATATACTGTATATGGGTTGTTTTATTTTTTTTATTAGTCCATGGAGTATATTTAATAAAATATGAATCCATCCATCCATGCCATCGTACGAAAACTTGGACTTTTTTATTTTTACAAAGATAAGACTAAACTCACAAGATATAAGCGTTTTTAAGTTATTAACAATCGGTCGGAAAATTTAGTTTTTTTGGATCGAGATTGGCATATACATAACTTATATAAGCCGACACAGAAAAATACATGAGTAGAAATAATTAAATAATATATTATAATTAAAATTTAATATTTAACCTTAAAAAAATAACAAATATTTATAAGAATTTTTGCTGATGCAATATAATAGCTACAAAAACATTTAAATATAATTTTTTTATTGTAATACATTTTTGTAATGTTCGGCCTGGCCAAGATGGCATTATTCTTTCTAATGCAATAAACTACATAATAATAAAATACTTTTTTTGCAAAAGAATTGCGAAAATACGAATTTTTTCGTGTCCAAACACGTTTTTGAAAACGCAATCCTGACTCGAATTTAAATGTCAGATTATTATTTCGTGCATGACGTGAGAAAAAAAAATCGGTCACGCGGCCGTCTCTAGTCGCAATGTCCATGCAATGCAATCAAATATTTATGAGTCAGTATTAAGGCTTTTACTAAGAGAAATTGTGAACAACTCAGAAAAATCCAAAATCGGAAAGGAAGAGAATAAATTGTGATGTAAATAAACAGATGAATATAACATATTTACCGTGCTCGGCTTGACTGTGTAAATCGCGGGCGAGTTCTTGGATAAAGCGCTGCAGAATGTCCTCTAGCAGTTCCAGGGGTGCACTCTGGGTGCTGCTATATCCAATTGTTTGAGCAATTTGGGCTATAACAATGCCCAATATGTCTGAAGAATATTTTTCTGCCATCATCGACGAGCTTGTTTTCATCCTATATTTATTTTGTTAATAGCTATGCGTTTTTAGTGTTGAGTAACGCCCATTGCAGCAAAGTAAAAGAATTGTCTTACCCCCACAATTTATCGGTCGGCAATCGGTAATAGTACAGATATTCCCTTTATAATAATAATCTTGCAACGCAGCCTTGCAAGACTTCTTTAGGTTTACGGACTCTCTCTAAAACTATGAGCAGTCGTATGGGATTATTTTTATTTGTTCATATATTCATTAGTGGTATTGAAAAGAATACGATCAGACCGTCTATATAGATTTTTTTTTAGACTTGTTGCCAAATTAGCAACATAAAAAAATGCAGCACATGTGAGGAAAGCACATGTAACATGAATGAGCACCATATATCATATTCATATGCATACTAATTGATTATTTAGTTCAGTAAAAAGCAAAGAAAGAACGAAATAAAGTGCGAATCAGCTCAAAGTTGATCTGGGGCAACTATAATAATAGATTAATAAAATCATTTAACAGAAACATTTAATAGTGATTTACTTTGTATTTTCGATAATTTGTGAATAACACAAGAAGAGTGTGACCTTACATGAAAAATACCAAATTCGCTTTCTCATAAGTAATTCACACATAGCGGCATCTGGTGGGACGCAAGGTAATATTTATAATATGTGAAACTCTACATAAAAATAAATTTGCTATTACAATTTAAATGATCTAAAATAGACCTTAGTCTATAGACATTTTTTAATTTTATTACTGAAAACGAGTTTTTTTAATTATAAGAATGAAAAGTGCATAATAATAAAAACGGAGAGACAATAATGAGCCCTGGAATTAGTAAAACATAAAAATCCAAGTTGAATAACTTCTAATTTTATTTGAATATACTTTTTTATAACATGGGTTAAAGAAAGATCGGTAAAGAACTCACCCGTGGTTAAAAACACGTTATTACATTAACACATCTTTTAGAGCAGCAACTAAAGTTTTATGAAATGTATTTTCAAATATTCTGATTAGGGCAGAAAAGAAAATCAAAACGATGGGTTATTTTCACTACTCCAAATAATGGTCTAAATGTGCTGCTATATATTAGTAGAATATCTCTGTATAGTACATTACAAGCTGTTAGAATTAACATTACACTTTATTGAGGTTAATTTGTTCTATTACAATATTGATAATTGATTATTTACAGTCAAGCGAATAACTCTTGTGCTAATTAATTTATGTTCTATATAAATTTTTTGGACAGAAAAAGTTGACAAAAAAAACGTAATTTTAACAGACAAGTTCCGTTATTTTTTTTTTTAAATTGCAAACTAAGTCTCTTATGTAATACACTATAACAAACACAAAAATATGGATTTTATTACGTAAGGGATTTTTTTATAGCTTCTCATAATGAACACTAACCTCAAGACAAAAGCGAAGTTAGATGCAAAAATAAATAAAAACTAACTCTGACTGAAGTGTTTTTTTTTTTTTGGGTATGTGCAAAAGTTTTTTGTGAACAAAATAGAGTATACATTAAATAATTAATGTGTTTTTGTAAATGAGCTATCTATCGCTACATTCGAATATGCTAGAGCGTTGTATTTGTTTATTTAATTTTTATATGGCATTACAAATGTACAATAATTCATATATATTTATGTATATATACTCAGCAGTGTGCCGAATGTGAATCCAGCATTTGTATATTATATTGTATCAAGATAGATTATACAATATATTGTCCAAAATTACACTTTGATTTGTGAGTGAGAACATAAATATACAATAAACTTCAGAGCAAAGCATGGCGATTGAATACATTCAAAGACGCAAGCATTTGTTGAATAAGCCCATTCGATCATTTTAATAATAAATTAATTAATATAAATACGAATAAGTTCATTTATATATATATGTATTTATATTTCGGTCCATTACCATGCATTGAGACTATTGCTTTCCATATATTTTTTTTTTTATAAGCTTTTCAATTATTCTAAATTATGCCGGTAGCGACGAAGGCGTGCACTATTTTCTATCTTGGGATCACCCGGTGGCGGCGAAATATCATTTCGTAATGAAGGCTCGAGTGCATTTTGTTTCCGTGCTGTGTTATTTGTGTCCTCGGTTCGGGTTATTGACAGTTGTTGAAGATGGACTGCTGTCGAGGGATTAATTGCTGCTGCCTTGCACAATCGACTGCGAAAGCCGGTATTGTCCTCAACCAATTCCTTATCGTCATTATCGCTAATCTCTGCCTGAGATTGATCATCGAAATTGCCCAGCATTGTTAAAGGAATTTCACGAGTTCTGTAATTATCACAAATTAGCATAATTTTGGAGTAATGAGCAAACAGCTTCCAACGTACCTATTGGAGATACGAGCTTGTGGTCGTTGAAATCTTAGATTTAGTTGTGTGGGATCAGTTACGTACTTTCCTTCCGTAGACTCACGACGACGTCGCAAACCTAAAATAGAGCTACATATTAAACTTGAAATTCAAATACGAGGATATACAAATTTTTTGGGACAGAAGGGACTTCAAATTTCAATTAGCATATTAAAAGAAATGGTTTTTTTTTTAACCAAACCCAAACACAAAAAGACCGATAGTTCACGCGAACTCGAAACATACCTGGTGTTAAGTCCATGATATTGGGAGAATTTTGAAGTGCACTTGAATAATGGTGACTTCGGGTTGGGCTATTTGTTGTATCTAAAATGGGTGTCGGCGTATGCAGAGCCTGAATACCAAGTTGGGAAGACCCAGCTTGCCCAGCATGCCCAGTTGGGTTGGTCGGGTTGTTATCCACACCCGCCCAAGAAGCACACTTCGATTGACGCACATTGTAAGTGAGCACAGGTATCTTGCTGGGTGCACACAATGATAGATCAGGTCCACCACCGTCAGTTGCATCAGCTCCCACACGTCTCGTTACGTTTTGTGTATTTGATTCATCATTGGATTTACTCTGGGAGTGTGGGGATGCAATCGGGCTCTCACCATTCTTGCCATTCAATTTGACAGACTGAACTCGGCAGGAGCTAAACTCGTTGCCGGGTGCAGTCAATTCTTTGGCTAAAGGTGTATTACAATTGGCCGTTGTATTTGTTAAGGAAGATATATTTGTCCCAATTTCTATGTCATCACAGTTAACTGACTTCTTATCATTCGAATCTGAAGCTTGCCTATCACCAGACGTTTCATTGTTGGAAAGTTTGCATGTGTTCTTCATTATTTTACTACTTGTGGCTGCCAATGCATCGTAGTAAACGGACTCGTCCATGTGCGAGTTTTCTGGAAAAAAAGGAATAAGGTATTCATAGTCGCGTAATGCGAGCGTTGATAAGCCAATTTAAGCTTATGTTCCGTATAGAGAGCTACCCCTTACTTCTTCCCACTTTCTCTTATTTTTACTTCAAATAATTCCTTCAAGTACTCTGTAATGATAACGGTAGACTTTATGAACTACATTTCGAACGTTATTTTACTAATCATACTAGTGGATTTTAGGAACCATTTATCACATAGAAATTTCTTAAATATTTCTACCTTTTTTTTAATTTAAATTAATTTAATTTATTTTCTCCTTTTTGTACTTTTCTGTGCCGTGTTATTATAACAAATAAAAAATAAATAAAAATTCATTCTATTTTATTTTGGTATGATTGGCAAGAAGTGTTGAATCATTTTGCATTTAGATACGCAACAACAACAACTTCTTGCTAACGCTCCACTTAAACTCGACTCACTTGTTCTGCTGTTCTTCGTTTGAGTTCTGATTTTCTACAACTGTTGGATTTATATATAATTTGATTTATATAAATGGCAAGAGGCCTAGGCATGCGCAAGCCACTCAATTTTTACATTAGACATGTTATGATTTGATTTTGGTTTAAATATTTACATTGAGTGTCCCAATGTTTTAATCACTAAAGCGTCTCTCGTTAAAAGACGGCGGTAAGTCTATAATAATCTATGAGTGCGTCTGCATGCTACACTTTATTCCACTCAAACTCCTCGTTTCATTTATACATATATATATATATATATATACTGAATGGGTTTTATCTTGCAATAAATATTTGACCATTTTACATTTTTTACCCCCTAAAGTCTATCAAGTATTTATATTTTTTTTTCATAAATTAAACATTAAGTATATTTACCTTTAGAAATGACACGAATTTCAAGTCGCCCACTAACACAACCGTCGTTCGGCTGCATTTCCCCATCGACGAAATTGGCAACTCTGTTTCCCGATTGATGAGCTATCAACTCTGGTGTTATTGCATCTGAAAACGGCTGCAACGGCAAGTTGCTCCGCTGACAGAATGTTGTCTTAACACACCAGGGTACGGCTGCGGCAGATTTATCCGACGGATTCGCTTTCGCATCCTCTCGACCTTGTGGCGGCTTCTCATCAAAGATATCGATGAGACACACGTTGGGCAGACTATTGCGATGCTTGTACATGGCCTGACTCTCGTTTGAGTGGCTCGAAAGGATGTCGCCAGGAGTAGCAGCAGCAGCAGCAGCTTGAGGAGGATCCCGCAACGGCATTGTTGATATTATGGCCGTCGCCATCGCCTTTTGATTAGATATTGGAGCGATTTCGGAACAAGAGTCACGAACGCAAACGTTTCTCGCGATATCCATGCGATATACCTTAATCAAGTCACAGGTGACAAGTCACAAGGAATACAATTATTATTGTGAGCTCTATTAAATCGTTTTTTTTATGATCTGTATGCTTAGTATATGCTATGGCAGAATGACGGGACTTATTTTAAATTAATCGCTTAATTGAAATGCTTAAAATGTCCCGTAGTTATAAGTTGTAAGTTGTTTCGAGCACGAGTATTCCACACTTTAATACATAAATAAACGGAATAAAGAAAACTTAAAAAAAAGTAAAACCATGCATGTTATCTTATACACAAATATTGAACTTTATGAATTTGAAATGCATAGATATACAGCTATGTTAAATACACTCTTAGATAACAAAATTAAAGTGATTACAAGTGGAATGGAATAATTTCTCAAATATACTTACAGTGTCATCAAAGGCTGCTTGCTGAACAGCAGGTGGCTCTAAGTCTTTACGTAATACATTACCCATTGCCGGTTCGGACCAGCAGTGTGGTATGGACATTTGTAAGGTCTCATAATTCTCGATTCCAGCTATATTAAGCGTATATCTATTGGCAGTTGGGAAATTATTATACACTGTTTTTTCTTTTATGTACATCAATTGAACTTAAGTTAGTTAGAAGATTGTGTGTGTGTGGGTGATGTACAAAATTTTAATTATATCGTAAATAAATTATCCGTAAGTTTCTTCGATTTTCAAATTTTCCATTACCTGTACACTGATTTTTGTAGTCTAACAAATAGTATATTTTTTTTTTTTCTTTATATTATTTTATTTGTTGTCGAGTTTCCGCGCATTTGTCAGTATATTTTTTTATAATTGTCAATATTTTGGGAGACTTTGTCTGACTTTTTTTTAATAATTACTTTGTTCCTTTAAATAGATTTCTCATAAAAAAATTCAAACTTGCTGTATAACTAATGGAATGAAAATTATCTGAATTTTTGCTGTACTTTGATACTGATGATATCATATTAAATTGGTTTTGTCTTTTGTCCTTCTGTATGAACGCAACTTTTTTCGACACCCTTAGAGATAGAGACTTGAAACTTGGAACATTTACTGGTGTGTGCCCGCGTCAGACTACGGCTAGGAAATCCTAGGAGCCGTTAAATTTGGTAGCCGCCTTTAAGAACCAATTTTATAGTCACGGCCACAACTGCGCCCATAATCGCCAAGGCCGAAATTTTTGAAAATGTAAATCGATTAAACCGCATATATCCCACAATTGAGTTACCAAACCTGGAATGTAAATTGAAAGTAACCTCCTTCAAAGATCGGCATATACTTTTTCAGAGCACGACCATACCCTTTCGCCCCCAGGAATTTTGAACCTAGAAATCTGAAATGCACATATCTTCCACAATTTGTAAACTAGAGTCACCAAGGTCAGCACACTTAGGCCAATTTTGGTCCGCTGTGATACCGTAGATCTCAAAGAAGGAGTGATAAGACAGAGAGAGAGAGAGAGCGAGAGAGAGAGATAGTATAATAAGAAGAAGACAAAACTACCAAACAACATCAAATAACCATGCCTATTAAGTCAAGTTGTTTAACGTGGGCACCTATCGTAAAGGCTAAATCTAACGGTGACAAGCACAAGAATTAATTTAAGCGTCAATTACCGCCCCTTTGGAACTTATATTACGCAGGTACCAATTTGAAGTCACTGTTTGGTCGTGAACTTCCACCTTGGTTTGGAGGGCTGCCTATCTAAACGACTTCCGATCTATGGGTTATCACGGCACCCTGCTGTATAGCGCAACAACACACTTGAAAACTATACCCGCATTTCAAACCACATCCACCACGATACACGCCGCAACATTATCCAGGACGAAAGTATGTTCCTCCGGTCAGGCCTCGTACCAATTTAAACTCCAAAGCAGTTACGGGTTGGCGACCAACACCAAACCATGCCTACAGCGGGATTCGAGCCCGCGAGTTGATTTTTCGTGTAAGCGATATGAATGAGTTTTTGCAAACTCAACGCTTACGACCATCAAGCCGGCTAAGAGATAGGTACAAAATTTGATGGTAACGCCCACTCCTCCTCCTCAAACCGATGCAAGTGTTAGTGTAAGCTGATAAAACCATTTATCCCACAGAATTTGAAAGCTAGAGTCATTAAATTTGAAAGGCATATTGCTAGTAACACCCTTAAAAAACCCAGCATTTTGGCCCACGCCAGCTCCCGCCCACAAAAACGATGAAGCCTATTTCTCCCGCAACTTAAGAGCTATATCAAACATGGAAGGTAGATTACTAAGCTTAAGTTAACGCCTTTTAAATTCTCAAAAGTCCAAACTTGGATGGATGGATTCGCACACTGCCACTTCCAAAATTCAGCTGGATAGTAAATTATTAAAAATCTCCTTAAAAGATCGGTATTTCCTGGCTACGCTCATGCAGTTCTTTGCTACCTGAAATCAGCCGGTATTACTTATGGGTTGAAAGTATTTCGCAGTCGGTTACGCCCGACTGCAATACTCTCTCTTCTTTAAGTGTTTAAGACAAAAACATAGAACTACTTACACAAAAATTTCTTTTTTAAAGAGAGTGCATTTATTTTTGTTAATATTGCTGCACTTACCTCTTAACCTTCTCCTTCCGAAATGGTTCTGCTTTTGAATTGCAGCTACCGGTAACAGCTAAGTTAGAGGTTCTCCGTAATAACGGCAAAGAGACATCCGCTTTAGTAAACTGATCCAAATTTGGTTGTGACTGTGAGGCAAGAGGTTCAAATAATTTACATGTGATTTCTCTTCTTTTTTGTACATTGTGTATCTGCTCACACATAATAAATAAATATATATATACACATATATATATATATATATATATATGGATAGTATATATCTAGGTTGGATATAAACACAAATACATGTTCTTGTAATTGCATCTGGACATGAACTGCTATATATTTTGCATATTATGGATATATATATTTATATATATATATATGAGGAATAAAAAAATACACGCACATTAAAACAGATGGACATTTTAAGCATTGTTGATTGATTGGTTAATTCGCACCTGACACCTGGCAATAAGTCCCCTATCTCCGCTGTTGAATTCCTAATTTCTTATTTACCTGTGGCTCTTGCTTCCATTCGTTGTCTGTTGTATCCTCCGAGTCATCGAACTGGCTCTTCCACTGTGAGGCCAGGGTGAGTGCTCCACCACCCTTTGTTACCTGTTGCAGGGCCGAAACATTCTCATCGTCAATCAATGCGAATTGGGTCACAGAATGATCACCAACACAGGCAGCAACGCTGCTCTTGCCCGTCATAGTTGCTCCGCCGGGCAGGTTGCCACCGCTGCTCAAACGCTGGGTGCACGTGGCACTAGCACTACCTCCAGTTCCAGCTAACGAAGAGGAGGAGGGCCGCAGATTGGTTGATGTTGCCGAACGGCGATTGGTTGGCGGTATGGTCGTCGGAATGCCAAAGATCTGATCACGCTGACAAATGACAAACTTAGGCGTTGAGCTGCCGCCATTGCCACCATTCTCCTGATTCTCCTGATCCAGCGATGAGGAGAGCTCGGCGCTGTTGATTTGGGGTGCAGCCAGAACACGCAGCCGACCATAGTTCGACTTCTGATCAGAACCCAGATTAATGCTGCTCGCCGATCTCTTGTTATCGCCGCTCTTCTCAATGGCGACAGCAGCCTGATGATTGTGATGGAGCTTAATAGCACCTTCGACGATTTCCATTTTGGGCTCGCCGCACAGGGATTGACTTGTTGCACCCTCAATATTGACATTGACATGTCCATTGCTCTTCTGGTCCGCATCATTGTTGCTGGCATTGGTTGTCCCCACCACATCCAAGTGCTCCTTGTCACCCGTCCCCGTCTGAATTTTGGTTACCACAGGCTGCGCATGAGCGGCAACAATTTTACTCTCCGGATACTGTTAGTTTTTAATAATCGCTTGATTAATCGTTAATCGATTCGATTTTATGGACTTACATAGACTGGTGCCGAGTTGTTCTGATTCGTTGTGGTGTATGAACCGGATACGGTCTGCACCGGACACCGTTTCCCATGGATGACGCCGTGCGTGGATCTCAACGGGGCATTGGAATTGATGGTGCCAGCATCGTGGTTAGCAATTCCTGTCACCGTCGACGGCTTGATCAATGCACTTGGAAGATTGGGAACAGCTATCGCCGTATTTGACACCAGCACCAGTTGCTGCTGCTGTTGCTGCAACTGTTGCTGTTTTGGTAATGCATTTAGAATCCCTGTATTGAGGTTCTGCAAGGCGCAGTCGACTGTGGCTTGGGGTGCCATTGTTGCATTGCAATTCTTATCAACCTATAAGAACAAAAGAATTTTGGTGGATGTTAAGATATATACACTCAGAAAATAGCCCTAAATTTTAGTATATCGCCATAAAAGGAAAGGCTTGTACTTTTAGTAAAAAACCCTAACATATGGCCGACATTATATATTTTTTTTAATTTTTCTATTATGATGAAAAACATTAGCAAATAGCAGAAATGCAACTAAATTGATAGAATTTACTGGCTTGGATATTATATTTGAGGGTTAGTCTTAGAGGTCAAGCAGCTCAGTAACTCAACTATCTAACCAAAAATCTTTTCATCCAATTAAATTGTATGAATTTTCTTAAAATACTCATTTTTAATGATATAAGTTACTTAAAAGATAATATAAGAATTGTTTTATAAACACGCACCGTGAAACTAAGAAATGTATATTCTGGACTTCAAAAAGCAACAACCATACATTTTACAAATCTACTTTCTGAAGTGTTATTCGGGTGACCAGCAATCAGTATGTCGATTTTCTAAAAATCAGTGGGATTTTTTTCTGAGTGTGACAGTTGAAATTGTATGAAGAATTTGCTCATCATTATTGAGTTACGATTTTTGAGCTGCGAAATCGATAACACAATCCGAATAAATAAATAAATACTATACATTTGCCGCAATTTTAAAGCTCGATTAACAAAAATTTAGAAGGTATATTGTTGGGAACCCCCTTTAAAGATTGACATCTTCATTTCCAAGCTAACCGCATGATTAGCTTCTTTTGACCTTGAGTCAATAAACTTGGAATATATTTTTTGCAACTTAGATATGAAGTAGCAAAATAAGAGCTAGAGATAATGATTTCATCAAAAGAGGTTTGGGCTCTTGTTTTGATGTATGTTTTTCTTGTACCTTTTCCTTTATATGAAGTGGTTCCGTTGAGGCCATCTGAGCAGTATCAATATCGTTTCTCTTTCGTACCTATATTAAGGACAAGAAATTGAAGATTGTTTTGTAGAAAAATAAGATTTCTTATTTTAAATATATATTTAGCTGGCTGCAGGTCAAACGTTTTAAAGTCACTCTCTTATAAAGCCAACTAAATGCATATGTATTTAAATTGTAGAAAGAGTTTGCCAAATGCAAAACAAATAAATAATGTATTCAAAATAGATTTTAAATTGATATAATTGAAATGCAAGAAACTTTCAATATATTCGAATATGTAATACTTACGTATTCAGTACCGCTGGCATTGGAAGCTGCCACAGTCATTTGGGTGACATTGCCATGGAGATAATCATTTTTAGCAGGCGTTGCAGTTGCATTTGTCGATGCATTAATGTTGCCAGCGGTGGCAGTATCAACTTTCTCCCAATCGTACGGATCTGCCTCCTTAACGCCACGGCGTTTCATACAGCGCTCAAATAGACCGATTAACATCTTTAAGAAAAACAATATTTTTCAAAATCAACAATATATAATAATTATATATATATAAATATTACCGCATAGTCAGGCCGATCTGCGTACGTGAGTGATTGTATGTGTTCCAAGAACTGTTTCAGGTCCGACGGTAGGTGCTTCAATAATATTCTATGATCATATTTCTCTTTGGTCAATCCAACCTGTTCCTTGTCTTTTATCTTTCGCCACGGTAGCTGGCCGTTCACAAACTCAACCAGCATATAGAATAAAGACCACAAGTCATCATGCCGCCCCATTTCCCGGTTACGATGTGCATTTATCGAGGCGTATCGCACAGTGCCACGGAATCCAGCCGCCGCCCTGGGACACCGCACCTCTCCAGTCCCAGTCGTGTATTGCCGAGCCAACCCGAAGTCCAGCATGTACACCCGTCGATAGTTATATGGCAAGCGTCCCACAGAGAAATTGCTCTAAAATGTAAAATATATATTATAAATTTAAATTTAACAAGAGTGCTGTAGTCCAGTGAGCTCGACTGCTATATACCCTAAACCCAGCATTTAAATACATTATAGTTTTATTGGCAAATTTCCCTTTAAAAAGTTTTGCACCCAAATGTGAGAAGACCTTCTCAAGTGCATTCTTTTTTTATGGCAGGCACAGCGTACCTTAACTAAAGTCAGTAGGTACAATTGAGACTATTTAAATATCTAATATCTGTGTGTTTGAGGAATAATCATCATTAAAATAGAACATATTGAATAGAAAAACAATTATAATTTTGTAAGAAAATCACCGAAAACATAAAATAATTTTTTTTTTAATTACACTATAGTAATAAATTCGTGCTGTTCATTATGATGATCGATGAGCACGAGTTAAATACTTCTATCGAATAGGCTTACCGGTTTTATGTCGCGGTGAAGAAAGCCAACGGAATGTATTGATTCGATGGCTTTCAGAATCTGCAATCCCAGCCTGAGTGTTGTGCTGAGGGAGAATGCGCCACGTGGCTGAGCTCGTCTCAACTCGGCTAAGTTTTTGCCTTGCAATTGCATTACAACGTAATTGAAGCGATCGTTTCTGCCACATCCGATGAAGCGGCAAACGTGCTCCTTTCCCTGGAGCTTCTTTAGCACGGCCACCTCCATTTTGAGGACCTGCTTCGGTTGGCGGGCGGACTCCACTTTAAGTGCCACCTGCTCTCGAGTGATTAAGTCTTGGCCCTCGTAAATTTCACCGAAACCACCACCACCAATCTTTCGCACCACCTTAAATAAATACAACATCAAACGTTGAATTAGTTAAAATACAGAAAAGCGAAGCGATAAACTATAAACATTTAAATTAACATTTTTATTTAGGGTCTAAATGCAGTCTCTAAGCTTTATCTGATTAAAATTTATGTATTAAATTTAAATTAAAACCAAATTTAAAAACTTGAAAATAAAATTATTTAATTATTTCACTTAATTCAAAAACTTAAAAATAAAATTAAATCAATTAAAAACAGTTGATTAAAATTTACAATGTATCAAACAACGTAAAATGTGAAAGACAAAATATCTGAGGTGTTAAAATATAAATTTTAAAGTACAAAGTTTAAAAAATAAACTTAGAAATTAAATTACAGTAATAAATAATATACAAAAAAAACATTTATAAAATATAAAATTAATGGGGATAATAAAATGTTACTGGGTAAATTCACAAATAAAAATACAAAGTTTTAGGAATTAGTCATATAAAGAAAAAATAGAATGTTATGAGTAAAAGTTAAAAAGCAGAGAAAAAGATACGATAAATTAAAAACAAATAAAGATAAAATTACAAAAAAAAAACACTTTTAATAAATAATATCTGGGCATTAAAATGTTAATTGGGGAAACCGACTAAAACCCCACTTAATTTATGAGTAAAAAGTAAAGAACAAATGACTAGAGAATAAAAAACAGAATAAAGTTTCGATACCTTCCAGCGCTCCTTGACCACATGTCCTGGCTGCAAAAGGTCCTCTGACGTCATTTTGCTCGACTCTTTCGGGGGTGCTTGCTGTCCACTGGCGGCGTTACTGCTCTTCTCCAATATGGCAGCAGCTGGAGATTGCGTGGTCTGTGATGGAACCTTGAAGGTCACCCGACTGCGGACGCCTAAACGATTGTGCTTGGCAGGCAATGTCGCCGATCGCTGCAGTGCATTTGGATAGTTTTTGTGTATCTGCTCCTCCTCCGAAGCATCGGCCTTATCCTCAGCCTGAACTCCTCCACTACCCCTGGTAGCACTCCCACCAGTCCGAATGTTCTGCAAGAAGAGTGTGTGGAGCGTGCCAGGTGCAATTGACGGCGGCGGCTTTGAAGGAGGCGGAGGCTGCAATCGCAATATGTTCTTGTGCTCTGTGTATTTGGGACTTTCGCCTATGTACAGCTTTGGTTGGTTCGATTGGATTTTGCCTTGGTCTTGTTGGTGTTGGTTGTGGTGTTGTTGCTGACGCTGATCGGGCAGATTGTCTTTGGAGTGGCCTCTGGTGTTCTTGTGTGGCTCAGCAACATTTTCGTCGTTTCTACTGAAAAGAGAAGGATTGGATTAACACTGTTAATACAATGTTTACTTTTTTAATGTCCATTTTTTTTTTAAATATATATTTATATTTATATGGCATTTTATGATTAATTAAATTTAATTCCTTTATTTAATTTTGAAGTTATTTTGTGTGTCAACTGAATTTAGTTGAAATTAAATAAAATAAATATATAAATTATTGTATGTTAATATTGCAAACGAAACTGCTATCTTTTGTTGTTTAACATTTTTTAAAGTTATGTTTTTTTTTTGAATTTTATTTTGAATTTAATTTAATAAATTATTTACTCCTAGTGTTTTTTTTTTGTGACATTAAAAAAAAAAATAATTTAAAGTATGTTAATGTCTTAAACGAAAATTTTATCTTGTATTGTTTGTTACAAAATTACATTGCATTTTATCGCTAGCGACAATTACGCCGTTTCTACTGAAACGAGGTAAATGTTTGTGATTAACATATATGTTATCATTTTAAAGTTATGTTTAGTGTATGTTAATGCCTTAAGTGAGACTGTTAACTTTTATTGTATGTTATAAAATTGCAATGCATTATTTTATATTGTTTCACTTCTATGCTATTTTACCACCAGCTGATTGCATTCAACTAATTTGGTGGTGTTTTTTTTTCTCTCTCCTTTTTTTTTTGAACCCATTTGCAGGCGTTGTCTCTGCAAATAATGTCGACAGATTTTATTCGATTTTATGCTCAAAAAAATATTTTTTTTCATTTGATAAATTGCATATGGAAATTCAAAATTATAAATATATTTGTAAAAAATAGCTTTTTCCAAGGGAAAATATAAGCAATGGATATGGAGACATGAAGCATATGTATGTATGTACATAAGGTATTATTACATGTTAAAAATTGAGAAGATTTTGCTGACAATACGATTGGGTTGATAGGGTTTACCTCAATTATTAAACAACAGCGATAACCACTTGAAATAGCCACATGCTTCTGGCTCTGAAAAGTTGGCTTTACTTTGCAGCTCAGCTCAGCTCACGTAATGCAAATGTGCCAGCTATATATATGTATATGCAAAGTTTAACATGGAATTTGGAGGAACTAATTGTTTTTTATAGGCACGCTGCACGCTTTGAGAGAGGCATAGAATACACACATTTTACATTTCACATTTTACAATTGCGAGCGAAGAATCACGAAACACAATTCTAATTGTTAAACATCGATTACATAGAAGGTACGCTTGACATATTACTCAAGCCTGAAATAAAAAATCTCGTATTGATTGCAAAGCTTTAAATGTGGCTCTCCGTGTTTCTATATTGAGCTTTTGCTGAGCAAAACAACGGCACTTCCTGCCTTACCAAACGAGAGACAGAGAGAGCGAAATACAAGTTGACAGTTGCCAATGGCTACTTGAACTTTCACCAGCTGCACCCTTCCAGCAGCGCATGCGCCAGGACATCAACTATGGAGTGTTATATCAATCAAGTTTTTTCTTACACTCAGCGTTGTATAGCCATAAGCTTTGGCAAGTACTTTGAGAAATATTTTTAGTCAAAGTTCGAAAGTATTTATATAAGTAAGCATATCTCACTTAAATGAAGAAAGTTGTCTAGTTTTTTACACATTTATTGTTACTTATGCTTAAATATGTAGCCCGTGCCAAAAAACTTATTAATTTGAAATTTTTGAAGCTAAATCTCGTATTTCAACCATTAAAAATTTAATTTTAAGCTGAATAACAATTTCACATGCATTTAGCGATTGGCCTTTCATATTAATTATCTATAATTTATTTTTTTTAATTTTTTTTTTCTATTTTTCTCTATTGCCTAATAATAGCCGACATCGAAGAAGTAAGCACATTTTGAACACTACTTGTATTGAAAGGTTTTTACATTCATCGAAAAATCGAATCGAAACCAATCTAAGGGTAAGCTGACCAGTAAAATATATCAAGAACTTTTTGGTTTTAGGACTTAAATTGTTGCAGATAAAAATAAAAAGAAAGAATTTCGGAAAAAACATATATACACTTATTAAATACGCTTATTATTTCATGTCTTAAGGATAACATCATTTTATTCGACTTTGATGTTCATGTCGTGTTGTATAGGGGAAATATTAAGCTTTTAGATTATAAGAATCGTGCATGAATAAGTAAATAAAAACTATACATGCTGGGTAAAAATTTCCCTATAAGATTAAATCATTCTACTATCAAAGTAAACACACAAATGAAGTGTTCTGCAACTGAGCTAAAAACGTTTTCTGCAAAATAAAGAAAAGGTTTGATTGTAGAAAAGTGTACAACAATTTTCCAATTATTTTATTTTGATTATAACAGCATATTTGAATTTGAGACAATTATTTAACAAATTATTTCGTTGCAAAAAAAAATCTGAAATATATTTCGATTGTGGACAAAGACCACAAAATGCCAAATTGACAAACTAGTATTTTTCAAAGAGGTCACATTCTCTTGGCAGCTGTGATTTGCTTGCGAAAATATTCAAAAATACAAAGTAATAAAATTAAGAATATTATTTCAATAAAAAATTTTAAATATTTTTTTTTATTATTAATTATTAATTATAATTAATTTATTTTATATAAAATATTTACATACATATAAACACATTTTTTTGAAATTGTGACAACTTTTTTTTTATTATTAATATTATATTTTCATTTCATACAATTTTAGTAGAAGTTAAGAAGTAAAAGTTTTGGGGGTATTTTTATTAGTGCGACAGTATCAAATATTTAAAATATTGAAATGTTTTGAAACTTACTTGTGGGTTTCCTGTAAATGCATTTTGAATTTTTGGCTTTAGTTACTTTTTGATTTGTTTCCAAAGGTATATGCCACTTAGCCCCCTGACCTATTCGGAATTTAAAATGATTGTAGATTCATTAAATGCAATGGCTTTTAACTGTCATTTACTTCATATTACATATATGACATTAGCATACATTAGCGCATTTTATTTGATTTATCACCAATTTGTTTATTTGCGTTAAATATTATTTAATTATTAGTAAAGTTTTGAGAGAAATGTGTCGTTGTTTTAAGTATTTCCGATTCGAATGTTTGTTTATTTGATATAGGAACAATCACAATTATTAGTATTATGTAGGTAATCTTGTGTGCATGAAATATTCTATTTTTAAAAACACATATTTTTGTCTTGTTTAATTATAGAGATATATACTCAACGAGAACCTTTAACGATATATGTGCAACACGTGCCACAATTTTTTTAAAGAGCCGACAATACGATCGAACCCCTTCTTCAAAATATGTAACAATAGCAACAAATTAAATAATTAGTAATATAAAAAATATATCTGACAATTTTAAAATGAAACACGCGTCTATTTATAACAAATTTACGTTCTCTTTGAAACACACACAGAGGATTTGAACAACAAAAGACGGGAGCGAGCGAGCTGTTGACTCAATTTTTAGCACTTTTGACAGAGCTTTTCACGTACATACGAGATTGTTCACTGAAAAGATTCTACTGAGACGTTTTCTATCGCCTCGGAAAAATGGTTGCAGCGCGCTAAAGAACTGAAAAATCTTTCATGTCTTTCTACTCATACAGACAAACATAAATATGCATGTATATATACATTTTCATACATATTTAGTTATATTCAGGTACCTTCCGCATTATATGTATATCTTAAAAAACGACTAAAGAATCTAGTTATGTATACTCAAATATAGCAATCACAGAATAATATTTTAAAAATATATTTATTATTTAAGGCAAGTAAGCAATGAATAAAAAAAATATATAGAAATAAGCAAACAGAAAAAATTTATAAGAAAAATTAAAAAGTGAGAATGTTGCAGTCGAATGGAAGATCGACTGCGGGATTCTCTGTCAGTAAATTACCAAACTGAAAAACAGGTGGTAACGAAAAGATGGCGCAACTTGACCTTCAAGCATCTTTACCCTTCAAAGAGCAGACGATGGCATTTTTACAAGACGATCTTTGAAGATGCATCCTGCAGTGTAAAAATGCTAACACTCGCCTTAAGTAAATGTGGTTAATATATCTAATCGATTTAAACATTGTGCTATGGTTTTAGAGAATTTCTTTTGTACTCTGGCACTTTTGCTTTTTATTCCGTTTGCATAACCAAAATCTCACACAGATCCACTGATCCATCAAATTTGGTACGGAATTGTCAAAAAAAAGTACTAAAAGCAAGAACAGTTTTTGGTTTTCTTGTCTGTTTTGATCGGCGCCAACGCGGATGAACGACGCTGAGTAGTTCATTGTCTCATTAGCTCACGACGCAAAGAGATCGTCGAGTTTGTTTCGTCCTATGTAGTTCAGAGAGCTGCGAAACAGCTGACAACAACAAGCCCAACGCATGTGACGTCACATTGTAGAGTTTCAATTTCACTTTGCTTAGTAGATTGTGACTTACACATTGCTAAAAGTCATTATTTTAAAAAGTCAGAAAAAAAAGTATAAATAAGCACATGTTCGTGTCAATAATTCAAAATTAAACAAATATAAATCATAAAGAAACTTACTTTAAAAACGATAATATCCTAAAATTCACCCATATGTTATATGTAAGTTTAGATTCAAAAAGTGAGTTTCTCTTCAAAAACAAAATCTTTCTATAGCCCACTTTACAGATAAAAAAAAGTTATCGGTCATGAAAAACTCCATATCAAAAAACGGTGTTGACTCAGTTACCTTGTGTGGATTCTTTGGAACAGCTGTTCGACGGTGTCAAAATAATGAACTTTGATATATTTTGATAGCGGTTATCGGCAAGCCACCATAGAAGCGGCAAGTGTATCGAAATGGAAATAGTGCATAATTAATGAAAACCGAATTTAATTTTTAAGAAAAAAATGTACTTAGAATCGCCGTAAAGGCGAGAAAACTAATTCATTGAATTTTTGACTCTCAGCAGACCTTTTTATTAGGTTCCACATATTTCACATCTGTAAAATGGACTTATGGAGAAATAGTTTGATTTATTGCAAGAAACGTATATACTTATCGATGTATCGACTGCTGAAAAGAAAAACTATCAGTACCAATCGAAGGCGATTACATTGTGCAAAGTGAGCGCAATTTCAGATTCGTTTTCAATTCAAATCTTTCGCTTAACGATGATATTTATAGGTCGTAGCGTGTTCTCTTTTTTTACTTTTATCAGAAAACACAAATCGAATCAAGGCCGAAAAGTTGGCTTTAAAGATTTTTACCTATTTATAACGCTTGAAAAAATTAAAACAGTTGCCAAAAAGATTAAACTGTCGTACGTTACAATTTTCTGTACAATAAAACTTTGCGTTATGTTATTATTAAAACTATTACAAAATTTTATCACAAACTTATCATACTCCGGGTGCTGACATGAAGCAGATAATGGTGACATTTTAAGCCCAAGCTTAATTACATTTTTGATGTTCCCTTTTTTCAAAATAACCAACTGGCCCTTTCTAGAAGCCTAGAATTGGTTTATAACGTATAAGATAACTCAACTATAATTTTTTTTTTAAAAATGTAATTATTAATTCATTTTCAAAATATTCATTCTCACCGCCGTTTTTAAATGGTAATCAATCGCCTTACAACAACTTATTGCCAATTAATTTTTTCTGTTTTCAAAAATGATAATGACAGTATTTAGTATATATGTTTAACATGATAATTAAATTATGAATTCATGAGCAATCAATAATAAACATAATTTCAAAATTTCGGCTGTTTTCTATCCTTTTAATACTTTTCCCATCGCTTTCGATATAATTGATAGTTGTCAGCGCTGCTGAGGACAGAAACATCGGAAAAAAGAACCACTGAGCTGTGCCATTGAACAGCTGTGAACGTCTGCTATCTCTGTTAACGGGTCAGCTGTTTTTTGGCGGCATAACAGCGCACTTTCAAATATTTTATTTGTTTCGACATCGTTGCAAAATCAAACAAATAATTTAATAAATTAATGTCGTTGTATTCAATGATTTTTGATGAAACCGTTACTTTAATAGTGCAATAGGGCAAATTTAGAAAATAAATCACCAGCTTAGCAAAGAAGAACTTTTGCAAAGCAATCTGCATACTTTAGGAAGCAACTCTATATAGTTCGCTCACTCTTACGATATACACCTCGAGACAAATTTTTAATTCAGTCCGATTTTCTTATCAGTATTGTCAGTACTGTATTGTTCTTGTATTTGGTCTGTTTATGAAAACCATCAAGATTGAATGGAGATTGTTCGCGAGTAATTTCTTCTCTGTTTCCTCTCTCTAGTAGACTTATTATTTTTAATCGTCCGTCTTATTGAGCTTCCGCATAAAAAAGCACTTCTCTCTTTTGTCTTCCAACATAAGGTAATAAATGTCGAAATAGATTCCTCTTGCCTGAATTCTGTTAGGTCGTCTTTCTCCCCTTTCCATTTATTCTTTATGCTTAACCGATTACGCTTTTGCAAAATCTTAAAATGCTTTATTTCACATATGCTCGGTGGAACTGTCTTCCTTAAGTTAGCATTTCTGCATAACATTTTTGAACGTGGTTACTTGTATCTTATAAATATATCTTACTCTACAGGCTTTTTCTTTCATTATTTACCCTTTCTCTTCTTTATCTTAACCTTCCTCTAATATTTGACAATTTTTGTTTTGGTTATGATTTATCTGGGGTTTCTCAAATAAATCACTTCACATTTTAAATTTATATTTTCTTATTTCATTTAATTTGCCAGTTTAATTTTACTTTTCACATTTTAAAACTTGTCGACTTTTGCTACTATAGATTACATGAATAAGTAAAACGCATAAGATTTTAAAGGTGAATAACATGCAAAAATAATAACACTTAAAGATGCATTACAATATTAGAACTAACCCTGTCATACCCATTTTCCAATTTTGATTCAGTGTATAATGAGTACATTTCGATTGAAAAATTGACCACGCATTGACTTCCGCATGAAATATCAAATAGAAAAAGGGTTAAAATGTTCAAATTCCTGTCAGAGGCCGGCCAGATAAAATTGGTTCCGATTCAGCTTTTTAAGGGTTTGGCAGAGCACGCGGCACTGACAATGGGCAACCATTGGAACTGTAGTGAAACTAGAGATTATGTGCACCAAATCAATATGGAAATCAATAAAAAAAAAATTTATCCAGCAGCTGTCACCCTCAAAAGTGCAAAAAAACGAAAACGAAAACAAAAAATGCACCCCTCAATCAGCAAACATACATATATACATACATATAAAGATTTTAATGAATATATATGTATGTATTTCTGTTGGGTTTTTATAGAAAATGAATGTTTGGCAATGGTTAAGATAAGGAATAAGCTATATGAGGGATGCTTATTTTAGTGTAAGTGTAACAATCGCCAGATAGATACACAAATGTGACTCAGAGTAAGAGCCCAAAATATTCAGATCGACTTTAAACTTAAAACCAAAAATAAATTAAGCTCTTGCCCCGTTCACAAGATATCTTATGATATAATAAATCAATGTTGATAATTGTTAATTAAATTTTAAACGTCTTTTGGGCACCTAATAATTCAAACTCACCTTGTTTCTGGATAGTTTTTCCCAATTCCTGCAAAAATAAAATTAGACAATTCTGTATAATTTAGACAATTTTTAAATAACCCCAGATATCTTCTAAATATTTCGTCTGTTCTTAATATAAATTTAATTCATAATATTTTTTAAATGTTGACCTTTGAAAGATGGCACCAGCATCTTCGATATCAGAGTATAAAAAATGAGTACAAAAAATATGAATATGCGATTTTCTGATTTGTTTCTTCTTTTCTCGATGACATTTGTACAGTTTTAGTGTATATTCCTGCCGTCCTTAAAATTGTAACTTTTCTCCAAATTAAAAGCCTATATAACCCCAATTTACTATTGATTATAGACGTCTTTTATAATAGAAAATGCCATTGCCTGCTAATATTACATTCTCAACAATCGACAACAAGTGACAATTAACCTCCTTCATATCAACATCAGACATATTAATATAGCTCGATCGTTATTTTCTATTTATAATGAAATTGGGTTGTTAGCAGGTGCACTGAACTTCTTAAGGATATGTTAGCTACCCTAAAATTCGCATGTTATAACATGAATTCATTAAAAATTTGAATACAAGCTGTCGTAATGGGAATGTAAGTTAAATATGGGAATCGACTATAAAGGTGTTTCGCTAGGCATTGTAAGCGGAATTGGTTCTTATGAAATGAACACATATTTTTCAAAACTAAAATTCTTGGCTTGCATAAATAAGTACATATTTCAAGAAAGTAAATATGTATGTGTAGGTTTGCAGAACAGAAAAGTATAATTTGCAAAAGACGCACACAATTAAGACAAGTAATGCCGTCTTTGTGGCTCTTTTCTTTAGCTTTCCAATTTCCAAATGACTTCTTAGCCATCCAAAGATATATGAACAAATACATGTAAATATATATATACACACACTTCTTTACCGTTATATCTTGCAAAAAGCAAACCCCTACGCATACGAACACATATGCGCTAACATGCATACATAAATATAACTCGCGGCAGGGGTATTTTCCATTTCTTTTTTTTCTTCATCACTATGGATGATCTTGGGTATTTTTTATATATATGTATACACGATTTTCTTTTTTTCGTTATTTTCGTTTTTTTAATTTTGATGGTGTGTAGGGTGGCGACGCTGCCGCTGACTGTGCCGGTGGTGTTTTGAGTGCAGAAGGTGGCAAAAATTGTCCGCTCCCTGCTTTTTTGGAAACTCACATTCAGCCTGGCTGCCTTGCCTTGCCTGCCTGCTTTCCGCTAGTGCGCCACCACCAACTTCATTATAATTTTGTCGGGGTTGTTTTTTCATTCTGTATTTTTTTTTTGTGTTGTGTTCTTTATTCGCCGCATCATGCGGCTCTATGTGGCGCAGACGATACCCTTCGGCGCGTTGTTTCGCTAGTAGATTGCAGGCCATTTGAATGTTTGCAGTGGCTAATGCACATAAAAACGACACCCCCAAGTTTTTTTTTGTTTTATTTTTTTTTGGCAGTCCGTGAAAAATTGGATAAAAAACGCTTGGCAGTTTTAGCATCTGAAAATCTAACATTGAATTATGGAATATCGATTTTTTGGTTTGCGAAAATGAAATGGCTTCTGCTTCCACTGGCAACCCCTACCTCCCAAAATCCCATCCCCTCTTCCGAGCATTAAAAGTACAATATAGAAAAAGGTGTTTCATTTCAAAAAATTAAAATCTATAACAGAACTACAATAAAATGTATATATGTATATTTCTCTCGTTGTACATGTGCTGAGCTGAGCATATTTAAAGTTTGTTGACAACTTTTGAGACGTCTGCGACCCCATATTTCTATACGAAATAATTGCAGCTCTAATTTTAGCATCATAGTTATTAGTATTATTATAATAATTATTTTTTTTTTTCAATGTCGACACAGGAAAAAACAAAAATGAATTAATTTAAATTTAATTATAAAACAAAATACATATTTTGAATACCAACTAAAAAGTTCGAAATATTTACAAAATTTCAGGACATTTGTTTCCAAAAAAATGTTTAATCAGATAAAAATACTGTTCGTATAGAATTTATTAATTGATTTCACAAGTAAAGTAAGAAATATTTTCTTCTTCTTAATAAACTCATGGAACATTTATAAGATTTATTAATATTTATGAACACTAACAAATATCCACATTTTACCCAAAGGCAACATCGTTCGAGTAAAATCGTAGTCACCCTTAGACTACATTCGAATAATATTGCGATTAAAACTAAGGTTAATGACACAGTTAATGACGATGGGTTACTTTCCTCTAGGGGAGGGTAGACTAAATAGAATTATCTTGTTATAAGGACCACAGTCATATTATTGTGATAAATAAATGCCAAATTTCTGCACGCAGAGACTACTACGGTCAAAAGTGTTAAGGAATCCGTAAGTGAAAGTCCGACGTTGTGCTCGTGTTTTTACTCACCACTGCACTGCTTTAATATCAAAATCATGTCCCCATTCTCATCCTTTTTGATATACCGTTCCTGCTGCACGTCCTCAAACCCTCGGTAGATGTGCGAGCTGACTCTAGTCCAAGCCAAGCTACACTTAGAAAAAAGAATCGTTCTGAAATTTTGAAAATCGACCAAAAATAAAATTGCCGTGAATTCTATAATATTTTATTTCTGATTATTAAAATGAATTTCTAAATATACAACTTAAAAAAATCATTTATTTAGAAAGAGGTTTTATAATATTTTTTTTTTCTAAATTATAAACTTTAAATTTAAAATTTGTATTTAAATGTTTCAGTCTAGAATAGAACACGGAACAGAAAATCCGTAGTTTTACGAATAGAAATTCAGAATAATAAGCTGAGCTACCCTTTGCGACATAGCAATTTTCTACATTGCAGCGATGCTTTTTTTCTGTAAGTGTAGTGGAAAGCTAGGAACGGGTCTGATATCTGTGCCGTTGATGACGGTATCACAATCACGACTCGAAAAAACATTAGGGCTTTAATTGTCATTGTTTAATTTACCTTAGTGTGTACCGGAAATTTACAGGAACTTAATTTGTACTTGGCACTGTATGCTTTAATCGTCGAACCGGGGAATGGGAGAATGTTGCACAGTTATGTGTGCCGTTCCCATTCTCGCTCACATTTTGTTCGTGCGTGCAAGATATTCGATTAGCTGCATCAATAAAAGGAGTTCACTCCACTTGCTCGGACCGTGTGTCCAGCTGGCACACAGCCCCTGAGGGTGGGGTTGTTGGCGGCAATGGGGCATACCACGTAGCAAACGAAAGTGTGAACATTTTTGGGATAACGTGCTTTTAGCTTTCTACTTATTTGCAATAACGGATATTTTTTCGTTCCATATTAAGGCGTTGGTAAGATGTAAAAAGAGCAATATAGAGAATATTTGCATATGCGTTTGGTATTCTTTATTCTTTATTTAAATGCAACAACAAACCATTAATTTGTTTACAATTTTTGCATATATATGAATTAGGGCCTAATATAAATAGCGCAATGTTAGTTAATTGAATTTTGATTACATTTGCATACTATGTTAATTGCACTTAAACATGGTGAAATTATAGTCTCGTTTTCGAGGTACATATTAAGCAGCTTCTGTGCGGGTTTGTCGAGCAAATAATTTATTTATTGACGGTTGCTTATGCTCATTTATTTTATTTGCATAGTTGTAATTAAAGATTTTAGAATGTGTTCTATTGTTAAGTATTTATTAAAGATACGGTTTATTGCATCTTCGATTTAAACCCCGGCCAAGTGCTGTCAGACAGGCATACTTAACAACTGGTACATCAAATTAGCTCATGTCGCTACCTTATTTTGAGAACCATGCACTTAAACTACAGCAGCCGGAGTTAACAGCGCTCTCTCACTCTTTCTCTCCCTCTCTGTAAAAGACGATCGCTGATCAGCCGGCTGCTGTAGCTACAACACTCTTTCGTGTCTCTCCCGATGTATCGATTTGATTTTATTCAAATCTTATTACTACGTAATACAAATAATCATTATAATATAATAAAGCACAAATAAAGCTATCAAAAGGATGATGGCGCAAACATATTTTTTTGAAAATGAAAACACCATTTTCCAATTTCGTTCGCAGCGATGTCAGGCACCATTCTTTTCTATTTTTTTATACATATGGCAACGCCGTGCTTGAACGGTTAGCGATCAGCTGGTGCATTTAGTATGAGGGTCTGTATTGCTCTTTTTTTGCCTCTCTTTTCCCCTCCCTTTCTCCAATATTTATTATACAATTTGTTAATTAAATATTCCTTATTGTAAACCAAATTATTTTTCTATATTAATATTAAAATTTGAATAAAAGTCAAAAATGAATCGAAAGTCGCTTAAAATGAAAATGAACACATCATTTAATTAATTGTTGAGAGACTGTTAAAAAAAGAAAACAGATCTTAGGCAAGTAAAATTTTGTACATATTCAAAGCATTAATTTTTAGGTTTATTTTATTTTATCGATGACTGGCTGACTAAAAGGAACTCAATCCAGCTCATAAATTCCAGGGGAGATCTCATATGCGTATTTATAAAAACTATATGAATTCGGATAAGTTTTACCATAATGTCTAGCATATCGATTAAATGCGAAAAATTGACAAAATATTCGCTAATGGGTATGTATGTATGTATTCGATTCAATGTTGTTTTATGTCGTAAGCCAATTGCTTAATTTATCTCCCCCCTTATCGATAAATGCCCACACACTCGAGCATTATTTGCAGAACTTACTTAGAGTTTCAATATCGATCTGAATAAATATACATAATTCTTAATTTCTATTCATCATATTCGAGAGATTACAATTGCTTCCCCCATCTGCTGCGTTCAGACTCCTGGATTTCCAGGACAGTCGCCTGTGTTTCGGTCATTACGCAGTGTCATTGAGATATAATTAATTTCGTTACGGTCGTAGTTTAATTTTGGTTAAAAGCAGAAGTCGCTTCCTCATCGGAGGCTTATACCTTATACCAAAGTGGCCATAAAGGGCATAAAGCGCATATTTATTTGCCCGAATTGCATAATAATTGTAAAGCTTCATTCTCATTGTCATTTTTGTCCATCTAATGAAAAACTACGCATTTATATTCCGGAAACAGGAACGCGTGTCACAAATGCTTGCCAGCACATCAACCCCCAAATTCGCTAATTCACTTTTTATAAATATATACATATGTATGAATTCTCTCATTCATGGACTGCTGGCCTGATTCCCATTTGCTTTCCCCACTCTTCCGATATCATCAATTATTTACACGCGAAAAACCATACAGGTCCACTGATTAACAAAGTCAGCTTCAGAGTCATCACTTCGCCCATCATCCATTCCATCCCATTCTCGGGGGCCATCAGCTAGTTAATGTTGATTGCTACGTGATATGGTATAAACTTACATACATTCCTCATAATTCAGAGTTTTGTATGTATAAGAAGAAAGTTAACTAATGGAATTGAATCATAAGTGCAATGCGAGTGCAAAATTAGTATAGATTTTTTTGCTTTCATAAATAATTTTGAAATATGTTAAATTAAAATTAAAAAAGGCTTTAAATCGATAATCCCCAAAAAAATGTATTTATTAATTTTTTGAAATACTTTATTTTCTCCTTAGGAATACATTTCAAAAAATTAGAAATGCAAGCCCTGTTTCGTACAAAAAATCATTTCTGAAATTAAATAGTAATAAATTTTGAATGCTTGAAAAATTGTATTATTGCTTGAGCATGGTTTTCATGAATGTTGAGCAGCAGTGACATTGAGTTACAGTTATTTAAATTATCTTAGGATATGTTAAATTTTAGTGGCATTTGGTTCTTGGCATAATTCGCATTGACTTTGAATGCTCGTGTTTGAGTTTGGAGTGTTCAAGTCTTAGTATTTAAAGTGTTGTTATAAAGATACGGTTTATTGCATAAAGTGTGCTGGGTGAGTGAAGTTGAAATAAGGCTCTAAAGTTCGATTGGTTTTTCAGAAAATCTTTATTAAGGAAATTGATTCATATTTATTGAAATGGTTGGTGCAGAATAGTAGCTGCCGGGATAATAATCTGAAGTATTACTGCTTGATATGACCTCAAGCGCCGAGAGAAAATCACCTTGACCCATATTATTGATAGAACAGCATTTTCAATGCTTAAGGCAAGTGTGGTGCTGTTCCTTTCGGATATGCATTTGTTTCTATGATGTTTTAAAAATAATTTTGACATATTATGGAATTTGTTCTGTTTTCAGTGTATATGCTTAGCAAAAGGTGCAATGCGAGTAGTTAAATGATACATTCGTAAGAGATTGCTGCTCTCCTCGGATACATTCATATCCCTTTAGGAGCTAGTAACTATAAGCAAGTAGCTGCTCGCACCAATTTTCGCATGCCTATAAAGGGATCGGGTCTTTATTCTACTAGAGAACATTTCGCTGCGTAGGTAAAGTTTTAGACACGATGTGTGCGGGTGTCCGCTCTCAGCGCACGAAGCCCAGCTGAAAGAGCATAGGACCCAAGCTCAATATATGAATGTGTCGATCGGTTTGTGTTAATCACCCGAAGCATGCAAATTAAATTTCATTTACTGGAAATCTTATATGTAAGTTTGGTAAGTTCAGCTCTTAAATTGTAAGAGTTTTTGTTATCAGTCATTAAAAAGAATAGCCAGTAATATACCTTTACAATGCTAGCTAACCAGCTCAAAATTAGTCAAATGTGATTCTTATAGATTTGCTATTATCGGTTATATCGATTTTCTAGCCATTCCCACCGCAACAAGCTGAAAGAGCAACAGAAATTCCTCACAGTGGAACAACATGTGAAATCTTAAACGAAAATCATTAGATTTATTCCACTGAAAAAATTATATATGATAATAAATATTAAAACAAATTTGAAGATTGTAGATATAAATAAATAAGAACCTTTTAAGCTGTGGAATATTAAGATTTCAACTTCTTAATTTGAAACTTAATTTTTGTTTTATTTTTTATGACTTTTCCTAATCGTTGCATTACATTTGGATACCTTATCTTAGTCCTTATTTTATTAATTTTTTAATTTTAGTTTAATTATTGATATTTTTATTTTATCATTTATTTTTCTTTTTGAAACATTTTTAAAATTTGTGGAATCGGCTCAACTTTGCATAATTTACTAAACTAAAATCGGAACCTCTTTTTTGTTTGCTTGGGGTTTTCTGACTTTCACTAATTCTTGTTGGACCATTTAACATTTTAATCAGCCAAGATTTATTTTATTCTTTATTTTATTTTTAATTTTAATATATATATATTAATTTGTAACTTTTTGCTTTTTCTATTAGAAAACCTTTTCAAATTTGTGCATTGGTTTAGTAAGCCGAGTCGTAGTTTTCCAAGTCTTGAGTATATCATTGTTATTTAATATAATATGCTTATATATATATTTAATAAAAAAAAATAAGTTAAATAAAATAAAATACTTAAGAGCCAATTAATATTTGACTTGCAAATACCACTGTTAAATACCACACTGTGCAGTCTGACAATTGACACGGCTCAATTGCCGCGAAGAAGGGTCAGATTTTGTCGGACGCTTCCCCGCTCAGACCAGAGAAAACCGAGCTAAACAGATTTAACAGAAATTTAATTAATTATGTTGTCGCTGTAATAGTGGCGCAAAACGTTAAATGCATAATTATGCTGGTAATTCCGGTCAAGGGTAGCCGAACACCCGAGCACCATACACCACAGACGAACAGTGGCGAAGCAGAAGCTGTAGCTGTTTATCTTTGCGTGTGTGTGTGTGTAGCCGAACTGAGTCGAGTCAGGAGAGTCGAGGCGAGTTGAGTCGAGTTGAGTCGAGGCGGTCCCATTGAAAATGGGTATAAAGGGTATAATGGTTTTGTGCAAATGTAGGTAAAATGAAGAAGGAAGTATCTACGAGCCGCAAAAGTATATAATTTCTTGATCAGCATCAGCAGACGAGTTGATATATAACCTGAACACGCTAATATCAGAGAGAGACTTCAAATTTGGAATATAAGCATTTCAAGTTTCCTCAATTTTATCGAAACCTACCTTTGTTTCGATCGATACATATCGATTTCCGATACAATTTTAAAGGCAAATCCTCTCACTTATTGCATAATATGCATATGCATTCTTGTAATTAACTGTCCCAATTTCATCAAATCTCCGTAAACTGTTAAGAGAATATACTTGGAACAGCCATGTAGGTATATCGTAGTCGACCTCACTCGTCGATAACAATCTGACTTGTTTTGCCTTGTCGCTGCTATTTCAATTATAATTGTCTTAACAGAGTTGAAAATTAACCGAATAGGGGAGGCTGTTATGGACAAAGGCGCTCGACTTCCGGTGCACAGTTGGAGAATGGGGGGAGGAGGATGGGGGGTGCCAATGAAAGCAAATAAAAGCAACTGTGCATTTGAGACTTACCCGCACAGATTTGTTTTGGCATTAATTCGAGATTAAAAACCATAAATTGACGCGTTGCCCGTCGAGCATCGAGCTGTGTGCCTTTTGCCTCTGTTGAGTAGCGATATATTTTGAGGTACTTAACGAATAAATAACCATTAAATCACAGTGACGCTTTAAAGCATTTCGGAACCCGCAGCTTATCGAATATATTCGAATATATTAAGTATGATATGTGTAGGTTGAGACTTGGGATTTCTGATTTGAGTTCCCACAAATCGGAAAGGATGAGTTTGCTAATTTATATATATTCAAGCGAAACGATTTGGTTTTAATTCTAATTCCAGTACGTAAACTATATGGTATTATGGTATTTAAGTTATATATATTCGTGATCAGCATTACTATGGCTTGAATTTCTAATTTTTAATACCCTGAACACTAAAGTGTAGCTAGGATACAAATTAGAGGAGGCAGTTGTTCATTAAAAAAATGTGATAGAAATAAAATCAATACATATATAAATATTTCATTATTGAAATGGAAAACATACATATATAATTTCCTCATGTACTTACTTACAGTTTACAATTAGCCACAGGATATCCCTAAAAAGTTCACTCTTCACTAAATTCCCCATCAGTTTTAATCATGTCTAATGTGACTCTTATGCATAATGAGTAATTACAAATTTGACTAAAAAATGTCTGCGTGACAATTCCAATTTTTCAGGCTCTTTACCCAATTTTAAAGTTGCTAGGGCCAAGCACCCTTAAGATCGCAACTATCGCAGCAACGATGAGTTTTTGTGTGAAAAATTGAAAACTTTACGGCTTGTTTTAAATTTAAAATTCTACCAAAATAAAAACACTTTGGCTACTTTTAGCAGACGCGTTATCGCATAATAGAGATCCAAACCAAGGCCACCAATGCGGCAAGCAACATTTTTGATGACAACCGTCCCTCATCCGTGTATCCTGTCTCCTGTCTCTCGTCCGTCAAGCGACATGCAGCAAATGTCGTAAAGGCAGAGCTGGTGTTAACCCAAATATTGTTGGTCAGTTAAAGTTCAACGGCAAAGGCAAAGACAACGCAAACTGCTGGAATTCTCAGTCTGGACACAAACTCACTTATATATATTTATATATATATATATATATATACAACTGCGGTCAATATAATAGTAGTGCACACATATTTTTTTGGGAAATGTTACGAAACAAATACTTAAAATATTGTTCAAAAATGATGATCAATAAAGTTATAGCTATATAATTAACCAACAAAAATGAAAGTGTCTAAATGAATTATTTATGCTATAATTTTACTTTTACTTATATTAAATTAATGTTGAACTTTGACCATAATATAATACTATTATATGAAATAATAGTAAAGTTTTCGTAGCTTTAGTTGGCGCTAAATAATATTTCTGTAAACTAACTTTGATGTGTGATTGTATTTTACTGCGTTTAGTAGCTGAAAAATAATAATAGCTTAAATCCCCGAAACCAATCATTTGTTGTTTTGGCAGCATTATATTTTTATTCAATTTAAAGAGTTGTCCCGATCTTATATTCATTAAAGCTGTAAGAAGCAGCACTACTACTATATTGACCGTAACAGTATATATATATATATATATATATCTATATGTATATATGTACATTCACACGGTTGTATATATGGCACGCGCCCAATTTATTGCGAAATGATAAAGTTTGCGATAACACGGCGCACGCAACATATGTCCGCACATACGAATACAGGCAAACTTTGTCGCTGCCACGGCCTCTGTTAGTCTGCCACACTGCCTCTCTGACCATTGGTGGTGGCAACAAAATGCCGCCGGCTGGCCAGCACGCCCTTAATCGTGAAATTTCGGTCAAGTTCACCTCATTCAAGTTTTGTTAAATTCTGTTTCAGTTTCTGCTCCTGTTGTTATTGTTCAATATTCAATGCCACAGACTCTAAGCTCCTTATTCTGAATATATATATGTGTGAATGTATGTAGTAGTGTCGAGACACACCCATGCAAAATTGTGCAAATATTTTTGGTATCAAATAGCTACATTATTCTAAGAGAAAAGGAGATAACCTGAGCCCAATCTGGATTTATTTAATATGAATTCATTTGCATATGTATTTACAAAAAGTAATTAAATATATATGTAATTATATTCCAATAGTATGACATTTGAGAAAAGGATTGCATCCATATACATATATATATATATATATCAAAGTTGAAAACGTGATTTGAGGTCGGAGGACAAGTAAAAGTTATAGCCTGAAAATCGATATATGGGCATAGGTCGAAACTTCAAAATGCCATAACTTCACCAAAACTGAACTTAGATTAAAAAGCGAGGGCATTTTTATCATAGTTTTGCCCCTAAATCAATCCTACTTATATTAAGGAGATTCATCAGACTGTCGAATGGCAAACTGTGTAGGAGCTAGGCATCATAATAAAAACAGTGAGGGGAAAGAAGTGTGTCTGGCTAAAAGATATCCTGTGATATCCTAATTTATTTAACTAAGTTCGGGAACACCTAAACCCAACCCGAATCTCCTTGGGCTATCAATAAAAATAAAAAAAAAACACTTTCTAACGTTGAGCCAAATAAAACCAAAGAGCTTTGCGTTGTAACTCATGTTTCATGGATACCCAATGAATATGCACAGACTACTGACTCAATCAAAAAACTGTGCGATGCCACAATTGTCATACGGCCAAAAATATTATTAAATAATAGCATATATCACATATGAACACATATCTTATTTCATTATAAAACATTTCAAAAGATATTTCAAAAAGTTGTTTGATTTTTTAATTTAGTTTAATTCCAGTGCTATTTTTGTGACTTTAATATTAATTATATATATATATGTAAATGATGTAAATATAGGCAACATGTCAAGAAGAACACTTTTGTTACGTTATGTTTACGGTTCCATTTTTTCATAGCTCTACCAAAAAATATGTATTTATTATGGTACTATTTTTCATAAGCAGCAATAACAACTGGAGCGATACTCCAAAACTTATATTGTTTTTAAGGAGTAGAGAGGAAAACGGGTCTTGCCACGTCACGGGTGTAAATGGCTTCAAAATGGGCTGAGAAACCTAGCACATTAGCAATAGAAAATACAGTAACAATTTTGAATTTTCCCTTTCATATCTTTATTCCTTGCCTTTTTATAATATAATATTTTGTAATATTAAAAAAGCATAGAAAACATGACTGCAAAGTCCATTCGAGTAACTAACAAAATGTCATTATAGAACAATGCGGGTGCGACGCCTCCATTTAATAATTCACCCTCATACTAAGCTGCGTACTCTGTTCAAATGCATAAAATACCGATAGCCGTAAACCAAAAAAAAAAAATCTACCTGCCTTTTGCTTATGTAGACGATTCCTTTTCTTTTTTCTGTCTCTGTTTTGTTTAAGCTATTCGGATCGGTTGACGAGAGACGATTGTGATTGGGATCGTTGCTGTTGCTGTTGCTGTTGCTGCATCCCGCTAATCGAAGGTCTGTTCTGTTTACAGCAAACACAGATCAGGACAACTAACAAAAGCGTAATAAGGGAAACAAACATAATTGTGAAAGAAAGAAAAAACATTATTATAATATTATTATTACTATTATTATTACGGGTACGATATGCAGACATGCTGGCATTTCTTGCACTCACACTCACACTCCTAAGTAGCTGTAGTCAAACATATACATATATTTTTTTGTGTATGCATGTGTGGTTATTAACACTTCTTTACGCACACACACACATTAATGCGTGGGGCATGGGCTCAGTGAGTGGTCGGTCTGTCGGTCTGTCGGTTATTCTTGTCAATGAAAATGAGAACGGCATATCAATAAATTTAACCTGATCACTTTAAAGCTTTAATGTCCAAAGATCGTTCACACACACACACACACACACAATATTTCAGAAGAGATACACACACAAAAGAGCTGAAAGAAATAAGAAATTTTTAGTCAACGAAGAAATCATCTGAATACAAACGCATAATAATAAAATCTAACTGGATATAGGTGTGACTATACATGTGTACGGGTTTGTCCATCTGCCTGTCTGTCCGACTGACCATCTGTCTGTTTGTTTGGGTGCACAAAGCAGGCAACAAACAAGAGAGCACTGCCACGGGACTGAGAATATACTCACATACTTACAGTTGCGGTCAAAATAATAGTAGTGCTGTTTCTCAAAGCATTTTAAAAATGTATGACTCATTTTATGGAGATAAAATCGGCAACTCTTCAATATATGAAGAAAACTTAAGTTCAGCAAAACCAAAAATGTTTGGTTTCTCATTGGGGAATGTTTTAAAATACTATTATTTTCCAAGTCTAAGCGTAATAACATTTAACCATCCACCATATCTAGTAATGGAAAAATTTCACTAATGTTCCACAACTATTATAATGATAAATTTAAAAAATAATTGCATAAAAGTAAACAACATATATACAAAAATGATTAAATTAAAGTTTTGTTTAATTTTTTCTGTTAATAAATTGTTCAGCCAAACATTTAATGTTTATCTTCAATATTTATTGCGTATGTTTAATTAAAATTTTCATAATATTTTTACCATAATTAGGTTTTTTGATTTTCAAATGTGTGCACTACTATTTTTTTGACCTCAACTGTAGATTAACATACCGGTTGTAGAGAATAGCATCTACTTATTTCCATATAGATATATATATGCCCACATAGTTAACATCGTATACTAATATAAAAAGTGCATACTAATATATTATAATCACACTCACACTCATACTTCTTATTAACGCCCAAAATTTACGATTTCATTCAGAAATTTCGACGAGGAACCAGAATTGGAGTTCCCCTTCTAACTTCTCTTGTTATCTATTCATACCCTTTAAGAAACCAATTGCCATAACAGGGTATATTCGAGCACTGCAATTTGAAAACAAAAACGGAACAGGTGAGAATTTTGGATCATATGTGGAATAAGCTAGGTAAATAAAATCAATTTTGAATGGGCGACAATTAATAACGGAAACTATTTCACAGACTTTTTAAAATGTCTTCGAATAAGGTATACCCTGTTTAAGCACAGTTTACAGATAAAAAAAAAACTTATTGATAATGAAAAACTCCATACCAAAAAACGGTGTCAAACAGGTCGCGAAATATTTCAAAGCGGAATTTTTACGGCGGCTTATAGATCGCAAAACTAAAATCCATAATGTTAACTCATCTTACCTGTGGGGATTATGTGAATACCTGTTCGACCGTGTCAAAATTATTATGATGGGAGTTATCGGCGAGCCACAAAAGAAGCGGAAAGTGCTGATCTTTTTTTTATTTAGGTCACACAAATGTATTGCAATTTCGGTCTAGAAAATAGCCATAGTTTTGAGGAATGCTTTTAATAAACAAATACAAATTACTATTTTATTAATATACACAATAGACTCTTAACTCGATCAGTTTTAAATATATCGACTATTTTCAAAAGCACTAATATTATTTTGACCTTGCCAAAATTGCTGCACTTAAACAGAAGATAAAAAGAGGAATACATATATCGAAGAGTAAGCCCCTTTCATTAGGTTTTGAAAATATAGAACATTTTCATTTTATAAAGCAGCACTTCTATTATTCTCAATGCCGCATATTTATGTGGTTGCAGATGATTTCTTCTGCCCGTTACACACTTTAGCACAACTCCATGATTTCCGCATTTTCAATGGGTCCAGACACCACTCCGCTCTCCACTCTCCACTCTCTGTGTAATCAGCTCGATCTCGGAGACATAAGAAACGTTTGGCATGTGCATCTTTAATTGTAATTCAGAGTGTCCAATCGGGGAGTCCAAAGTAAACACATACATATGTATATTCTAGGTCTTGTCTGCCCATCTCGATCTCGGAGCGTTCTTATATTTTCAATTATGCATGTATTTTTTGTATCTTGCAGTTATATTGAAATGACGATTAATTCTTTGAGTGACATCGTTGCGCATTTTCAAAATGTATTAATCTTACTTTTTTTCTTACTTTTGTTTTAACATATGATGCCAACGCCGATATATTATCTTCGCTAAAAATCGTCCGTTTTCCGATTGAATACCAATCTTAATACCACAATAAAACTTGAAGCTTACATTTTCTGATACATTTCGAGAAAAATCTGATCTAAAGCGATATTTATAAATTTTAACGATCAAGGTCCGAATCATTTGTAAAGCCATAAAGAATTTTTCATTTATAATTCTGTATTCCAACTAGTTTGTCTCCGCCAAAAATAAGGCGATATACAGACATATATATAGTTCTTTTATATATATATTGATGCTGCATTAAAACTTAAAAATAACTGACTTTTACACGAATTAAAAAAGTCGACATTTAAGCATGCTTACACAGAGTGTTAGTGAGTAAAAAACCAAAAATAAATACATGTATAAATAAATAAATATAAATAAGATATGTTGTTACATATATACATACATAAATACATACATTTTATACATACATAAAGATTAACACCGAGGTATATTGTGAGTTTGTTTGTATCATTACTAATTTATGTGAACTGTAAAACTATCGGCTTAATCGTGCCTAATCTGATAACATTTTGAATGGTAATGAATGGAACACACTCTGAATGAATTCATAAATATGCAAACTAACTTCAAGTTGAAGTGAAGAAAAAATACGGAGCCCAGCCCGAAGAGCTCTCTGCCTACGAATGAATGAGCCAATAGAAATAAAAAAAAGAACAAATAAAATATAAGCACAGCTTGCCGAGCAGTTTTACAGCTCAGATCAGAGCGGAGGCTGTGAGGCAGAGTGGCACAACCAAATTTTCACCATGTTGTATAATGCTTTGCATGGATAGGAGTAGTCAGGGTTATAAAACAAAAAAAACCGAAACAAAATTAAACTGTGTTTTAGAGATCGTATTTAGCTGCTTAGTCTCTAAAACACCCTTTACATGACCAACATCAATCACAATTGTTAGTTGATATACAAATTAAATTTTGATAAATTAGAGTTTAGTAGCGATTTTTGTTACTCTGTACTGTTTTGACCAATTCATGTCATTCAGTCATTCAGTAATGGGTTCTATTAAAGAACTTAAATGAAAGTATCTCACAAAACAACAAACTTGTTTGAAAACCTTTAACTTTAACTATATTTTTATTTACCTTCTCTGTTGATTACATTTTTGCAGTGATTGTCAAATATTTTTAAAAATGATTATAACTAGTTTACTTGATAGCATTACTTGATAGCATTGATGCAGAGTCTATCAGCTTGTCCCAGTTAAAACCAAATAGTTGAAGATCTTGAGTGTTGCAACTGCTTAGATAGACTTCGATTTGAAATCCGAGGACTAGTTTTTAACGGATCTGCAGCTCTTATTTTATATTTTTGAAAACCAAGCATTTTTCGTAAATCTTGATGCAATTTCAATTCACTTTAACTGCCCAGTAAATAGATATTCACATACATGTTTGTTGTCCGACGAATCTAAAGGAGGAGGTTTTGTGAAAATGTATGTAACAGGCAGAAGGAAGTACCTCCGACCCCATAAAGTGTATATATCAACCGCCGAGTCGATAAAGCCATGTTCGTCTTTCCGTCCGTCTATCCGTTTGTCTATCCATCCGTTTGTATGAACACACGGATCTCAGAGACTATAAGAGCTAGAGATTTTAAATTTGAAATATACGTTCTCGAATACCAGGCGCAGATCAAGTTTTCTTTAATTTATCGATACCTGTCACCGTTTCAGGAAAATCCATACATTTCGATTTCCGATATCGATTAATGCTAAAATTTTATAGACAGAATCTTCTAATTAATACATATTATGCATATGGATATTATTGATCAACTGCATAAATTTCATCAGATCAGATAAGTAACACCCGGAAATATATTCTCATATTGATCTCATTTCTATCAGCAGCTGCAAGCATTTTTGTATGCATAAAAATATCTTAATCTTTTAGTGTTTACTTATCTTCTGCATTATTGCTTGTGTTCAAATTTTACATGCCAATTTTAGACAGGCTTGAGTCGAGAGAGCTCGACTAGGTTCAAGTCTCTAACCATCAAATACGATACACATAATGAAAACGGCAGATATGGTATAATAAACTTTCACTCCTAAAAATCCTATCTACTCGTTGATATGAATGTACAAATATACATACACACACACACACACACACACACAAAATTATGTATGCACATACATATGTGGATTCCTATTGGCAGCCTTGTTTATTTGAACACCTGTATTTATTTAAAACAACTAATTCACACACACTTAAGTATATACACACACTAATTCATAAAAAGTCATGCCTTGTTTGTATGTACTGTACATTCATAAGTACACAGCAATACAAAATTGGAAGCATAAGTCTAGTTTCTTGTTCTTTACTCAAAATTTGATGTTCGAGTCGCACTCTGTTTTCCGTCTATCTAATTTTAATATAAGTTTCTTCTGAGTTTTCTGAAATTCATGAAAGAATTATTGGACCATTTTGTATCTTGTAAATAATTCTTATTTTGGATAATTTTAATTTAAATATTAAGTGTTATTTTTCATTTAATTTAATTTCTACTTTTTGAATTTTTATGCGTCGACTAATATTACATTTTGCACAAAAATTATCCAGTTTAAAAATATGTTTACCTGGGTCAGAAACGAAAGGATAATTTCAAACAAAATCATTTATCAAAACACTTTCTTGACACTCTGAAGAATTGAATATTTTTGAAATTGAAATTGAAGAAAATAAAAAACAAAATAAAAAAAAAAATATTGGAAAAAATAAAATGAAATCCGTACTTACCTCCTTGCATTATGCACTTGTTTCAGAAAAAGTCGATGTTTCTCTCAGTGTACATGCATGCTTATATGACTGGGTTGAGCCCAATAAACGCGTTTACCCATGAATTAATGTTTACTGATCGTTTACCGTGTGAGAGACGTCAGCTTATGCAAATACCTATGGGGATAGCTGAATAAAGGAGTGGCTTTTGGATTCGGCTGCGGATCCATCTGTTTTATTGCTGCGCACAATTATTTACGTAATTAATTAATGTGCAAACACGACGAGTGGTACACAACTAATCGACGATGTCGCCTTGACAAGGGTAAGGCGGCAAACTTGTTAATTAACTAAATTAACAGCACTGGGAATACATCCAAGGACAGACGCACTTAAATCGCATATCCATCTCTCACTCACTCTCTCTCTCTCTCTATCTCTCAAATATACAATTGTGTTATATACTCAGAAAAATATCGCCCTGAATTTTGGGAAATCGGCAGGATAATTTACCTTATTACTGTGAAGTATTTTCTTTTCTTTATTCTAGTGCATAATTTTCAAAAATTAAAAAAAAATATATGAGCAAACGATTTTGATTAATTTCCACATTTGTATTTATCTGTGTCGACTGATATTAGTCGACGTTAAATAATTAAATAAACACTTTTTATTTAGACATAAATAGACTTAGAGCAATTAACAAGATCTTGGCAGATGCGATTATTAAGAATAATTAATAATAATAATAATACAAATTATGCATTTATTGAACTATTTAGGAATAGTTGAAATACTTATACGAATATTTAAATCGCCAATTATTTATGACCTTGTATACAAAATTGAGAATATTTTACATGTTGGCTATTCAATTTGAGTTATTGTTGTTTTCAGCCAGACCTTGAGACAGCAAATTTAGAAAATAAGTTGTCGTATATCAAATATCAATATTTATAGCTTTCCGATAGGAATAAAAGCCAATTTTCTAAAGGCAAGCACTTTTAATTAATATATTATTAATTTATGTACAAATTCAAATTTGGAAGCTTAACTCTTATATGGCCGGACTGACAGGCGGACATGACTAGATCCACTCGGTTGTTAATCCTGATTAAGAATTACAAATTCTTTGACAATAAATTTTGATCAAATAGAAAATATCTGTAAATGAGAAGCTGTTTAGGAATATCAGGAATATTGGGCATAGAAATCGTTATCATCTCAAGTTGCTTGATCATTCTGAGATTGAACTGCTAATGGAGTTTATATTGTTATAATTATTTTAAATAGTGCTCTAATATATTGGAAAAGTCGATAAACAATAACTTCGATATGCATATGGTTTTCCAATTTCATTTCGAAAACTAACTCGAAAATTGGGCATTGTAACAATTATCAACTCGAATGGTCGGAATATTCAAAGATTGAAATGCTCATAAAGCTTTTATTATTGTTGTGTTTTTTTTTTTAACTTATTTATTATTTTTATTTTATTTATTTTGTACAATTTAATAGCAGCGCTAATCATAAGCAAGTAAAAATGGGCCATTCAAGAAATACCCCGAACCCTAAATCTTAATATTTCCTAGATATTAAAAAACACGCTAAATGCGTATTGTTAGGAGTTGCCAGCATCGCATTCTCGCATTGTACTCTTTACTAGCCATTGGCAACACCCACAGAACCACTAACTTTGACGCCCTCTGCTTGCTTTGCTTGCCTTACTTCTAAATGAGAAAATCCACTCTTACGTAAATACAAGCACACCCACAAATATAAGTACATATCTTACCGTATGTGTGTGTATGTGCAGGCATGCAGTTCGCATCATTTACATATGTGTATGCGAAATGAAAGAGTGTATATATATGTGTGTGTGAGGCAAGTCACATGAATATAAAAAAAATATAAAAAAATACATGCTCATTTCCAAACTTGTGCACATACACTCATACTCACGTGAAATGTATTCATCACAGAGCATGTGTGCGTGTGTGTGTATACTAGAAACCCCATGCAAAAATATATGCATATATACAAAAGTACATGTGTTGTATGCGTGTGTGTGTGTGTGTGTGTGTACATACATATAATTGCGAAGGAGTTAAGAAAAGGCTTGCTCGTTAGTCAAAAACGAAACGAAGCAACAACGATTCTGCTCTGCTCTGCTCTCTCTCTTGTCACCTCCCTCTTCGTGAGTTGTTTTTTTTCATCTTTGCTGGAGGCTGGCAATGCAGCCGTTGGTTGCTGGAGCTTCAGCGACAGCCGCTTTATATGTAGATATGTGTATTGATGTGTGTGTGTGTGTGCGTACATACAGCAGAGCTTATGTGTGAGTGTGTTGCCTAAAGGGGATTTTCTTTTGGCCTCCTCCTCAACGATGCGTGTTTTATTCATTTATATTTAAAAGCGTAAACGCAGACGCGAGTTTTTCGTTTCTTTCCTTTCTTCTTTTGGCTTTGAGTGTCACTTTTTCCACCGAAATGAGAATATGCACACTCGCATGCACACACATTTATGTATGCTGGCAATGCTTATACATATATGTATATTCGCACTTGCACACACATCACAGATACACACACACACAGGACACACTTGTATTTGAATCAGTGTGGATGGGTTAGCTTTTTTCCACTAATAAATATATGTACACACACAGACACACGATACATATATTTAAGGGTGGAGCATCGTAATGCGCTCGTATTCTGTCTGTCTGCCTGTCTGTCTGTCTGTCCATCTGTGTGTGGAACCCACTAAAATAAATAAAATGGAGTTCGGCGAAAAATTCGCGACTTTTCTGCTCAGTTGTGACAATGCTAAATCAAGTTAAGTGTTAACTACACACATGTAAATTCCACACTAAGGTCGGAGAGAGGCCTCAAATTGTTGTACATTAATTTCATACTACAACACAGCTTCTGAGTTTTGCCCATTTCTTCTTTATTTCCTCTCTCCCATCTTAGTCTTTTAATTTTCTGTCTGCTTTTTTCTACGATTCCACAATTCTTCTGTTCCTCTCTAATTTTTTACGTGTTTAATTTTAATCTCATCTTATATCATTTAATTTGCAACTTTTATTTTTAAATTTATTTGATATAATTTAATTTAAAATTTTTACTTTAATATAAAATATATTTTTTTTTAAATTTAATTTTTAAAATTATTTTCACTTTTAATTTCCTGTTTTATTATTTAATTTGGAACTTTATTTTGAACTTCAATTTTTTTTTGTGTCATACAAATATTTATTTATGATTAGCGATTTAAAGTATTAAGAGATTTTAAAAATATAATATTTTTTAGAAGTTTTAGCTTTTTTTGCAATATCCCACAAATAATTGTTATTGAAATAAATGAAACCTTGCCATTAGGAAACAATCATTTATGTTGATCAAACTAATCAATTTACTAAATATTTTAGGCGGAATTAATACACTATTTAGTATTCTGCTCTGTGAAGGAGCTTCTTAATAATACACTTGGAAAATTTGATCAGCTTAATTGCTAAATAATGGAAGCTGAATGTTAGCCAGAGCCTACCCTCCACATTATTTTGCAAAACAACTAAATATTTGATGGATAGACAGTATATTTTATATATATTATTTTATATTATACTTTTGAGACATGAAAACAAAATGCACTTTTTATCAGAACTATCAGGAAATGACTCCACCCATACCTCGTTTTACGGCCTAGATACGTTCCAGAAAACTTGGCCGGAAAGCGAAAAGCCGTATAAGGAGTTAAACATCCTAATACAAATTCATACAAATTCAATGGTATCGGTTCCAAGTTTGTTAAGATCGTTTTCAAGGAGGATGTTTATTCCTTGTTCAAAATAGGAAAACGCTTTCCACAAATTCTTTGATGTTAGCTGTTTGGATACAACAGGCTCTGTCTGTTCATCAAATGTCAGTTCTACTTGCAACTGAATGAGTTCTTCAAATGAAAGGAGTTCCCTATCAGCTTCAAGTAGATCAATCACAGCCGAGATCATGTGCTAGCTCCAAAAGGATTTGCCTAATTTCAGAAAGGAAATTAAATTCTGCATAAGTTTATTTACACATTCTGGGCATATTTTTTTTTTAAATTAAAATTATAGTTTTTCCAAAATGTTTTAATTGAAGATTTACTATCAGTTTCCCTTATAAGTTGTCGGAGTAAATCGAAAACGTGCATAATTAAAGAGGGCCGTTATAGCGAAATGCCGTATAAAGTGCGCCCGTAGAGCGAGGTATGGGTGTACTACGGAAAATGTTGGATACACCATCGATAAGATCAACTGTGTTGCCATAATTTTGTATACCTACCTCGCTTGTCAATCGAAAATAAATTATGTTTATTCAGGTCCGTTTCCCAGGCAGTTATTTTAAAGGGTGCTTCAGTTTGGCAAGATGTATATATATATATATATATAATAGATTTGTAAGCTCACTTGGTACCATTCCATTATTAACTCCATTGACTGACAATTTTATTTACATTAACCAAATAAGCCAAATAATTAGGTAAAATTCCTCTAAATAGTATTAAGTTTACATCATTAAATGAACTACATTCTATAACGTAAGAAATTTAATTTATTTGGTATTTCCGCAAAACACTTCCTTAGTTACGAAAGGTCAATCGAGGTAATTCAAGCCAGTCATAGCTATAAAGAGCAATCCAACATGGTGACTGGGATATTCTAGAGAACGTATCCAAGAAAAGTATAGATAATCTTGATCATATAAGTCAGGAAATCCTCAGCTAGCCAAGCTGCGCTAATCACACATGGCCTCATTTCAAACAACTCCAAAACCGGAAACCATTGTCGCAGATCTTTTACGAGACCTAACCAGTTTTGACAGGTTGATGGCGACCTCATGGGGCTCCGGGAATTATTAATGTTATTGAATTGACTAGTCAATGCACTAAAAATTAAAAAATCCCTTTAAAAGCTAGAAAGTTTTCATGTTTTTGGAAATAATTTCTAAAAAAAATAAGGCTTGCCCCATAATCTCAAATATATTTTTCTATTTTCCATTTTTGAAGAAATATACTTTTTATATAGAGTTTATCTGTCTTATGTCTAAGAGGCCGAGTAGCTCAGTGGTAAGTCACTCAACGGTTATAACCTTTGTGATATAAGAAATCTCAATATACTAATGCATAAAATATACGTAGAAATACACACCTTTGAAAAACTAGGCATATTTTGAAAAAACCCACAACCTTCAATTTTTTATATTTACTTCTTGAATAAGAAGGTGAAGAACCCAAAATGGCGCCAAAATTATGGCGAACTAGGTTGTGTTTGCTTGATGAAGAATAAGAGAATATACTCCAGAACTTTTCTGTCACTTCCCATCATTACAGATATATCGGAACTCTGCGAAACCCAACATAAGAAACTATCCATGGACTCCTATCCAGCATGGCTTAAGGAGGTCTGTCTGTAGGTGGGGGTTTTTCTCCTCTTGCCTACCAGCACCATAACCTAACCTAACCAAGGGTCATCAAATTCCATTGACCATTGTCATATGACCAAGAACTTGAACAACTTTGATGATAGCGAATTTATACGAAGTAAACCTAATTCATTTATTTTATTTAATCAACGAGCGTGTAACCAGGAAGGTAAGACCCGATACTATGACAGTAACTTGCATTTAGACCAGTTCAATCGCAACAAACTGTTTTACTATTATTCAAATGCCATTTAAAAATAAATAAATAATACTACAAAAATAAACTAGCAATAAAATAACAATCTGTCTTTCCAAGAGAGAATCATTTCCTATTCTTCGAGTCTAAAATAAATAATTCCAGAAAACTCTTTTCACTTAAAAGCTAAAGCTTTAAAAATGGAAGCTCTGAATTTTTCAAAATTGTCAAAATTGAAAAAAATGTGTTTTTAAAGATTTAATGTAGTAAGGCCATTGTACCTGGATATTTCTCATTGGACATTGTATTTCTCAGAATCCTTGTAAATATTATTAATTACTGAATTTCAATATAAAGTTTTATTTTTAATTTAAAATGTTTTAATCTTGTACAGTTTTTAGCAAATGGTTTTTAAAATTTTGTGTTTGACGACTGCATCTCAACCGACCAATAAATTTCTGAAATATAAAAAAAATGTATTCAAATTATAAATGACCGATGTCAACAGTCTGAAATACACAAAGATGTATTTATTTTTAGTTTTCAAAAAGAGGATGTTCTTCTCATGTAAATAAATAAAAATCAAACAGATAAACCTGACTACTTGGCTCAAGACAATATAATTTTATACCTCTTTAAGAAAACAAACTTAATTTGGAGCTTTAGCTTCAGTGTCCATCGGGAGCTGACACAGGTATCGCTTCTCGAAATTTCACATAAACTCGGTGAAATTATTAATTATTAACTTAAAAATTTATTTGCTCACGCTACATTTGCTTAACTTCTCAAATAATCTGCATATACAACATAATTTTTCCGAATCTCGATTTATATATTTATTTTATGTCGATTAACATCAGTTAAAACAGAAAAATTACAAAATTTTGAATAAATCACATAAAAATAAAATGTAATTTTTTTAATTTTTAAATTTCAACCTCTGTTGGTTATACATAATGATTGGTAATTCACTGAAATTAATGTTTTTTTATTATCGAACTTTAATATAGACAGCTCAATTAATGTGAAGTACGAATAAAAAAGCCGATGACGATGTGACACTGCATTGTTTCTACTTACAATCGTGGCATGTACATAAATACATGCATACATATGTATATACACATATATATGCAAAAAGGCGAAGAGAGCATGTGTATATGTATGTGTGTGTGTACATCCGACGGTAGTTGTACAAAAATAATGAGCGATGATTGCCATTGCCTGGACTACTCCCACACCAGAACAGATGCGAACATACACAAACATAGAGAGTAAGGCTGGCGTATTCGCGCTCACGCTCCCACCCGCATGATATAAAAAGCACATTGGTATTTTGTTTTATAGCATCACTTGTCTCGCTCCCGCCTAATTACCACTCTGCGTGGCAATAATTACCCCATTACCTAAAAAACTCTCCTTCAATGTGTCTTTGGCTCTCTCTCGCTCTCTCGCTCTTTGCTCTCTTAGATTTTTGATCTCTCTGACTGTCGCTCTCTCTCGCTTGCTCGTTCGCTCTTGCTAGTTGCATAGCAGTGATTCCGGTTCAACTCTCTCCTGCTCTTTTGGGCGCTCTCTCACTGCTGTATGCGTGTATATGTGTGTATGAGTGTCGCTGCTCTCTTTCGGGGTGAAAATGTTGCTGAAAGACGGAAAAAAAGGCACGATACGGCATACAATTGGTAGTATGAAATTGACGGTGGAAGCGGCTAGGTTCACGTTATCGAGGTAAAGCGGCAAGTGCGATTTAAAACAAAAACAACAAAAAAGAAATGGAAAAAAAATAAATAACAACAACCAATTTGAAATCCTCTGAAAAATCACACCAGTAATTCAATATCACAAAAATAATAAATTGTTAACTAACTGTCAAAAAAAGCAGCTAGTTTTGATTTCGAAAACCCGGCAAAACTGCGCAATTGTGTGAAAAGAAAAATTAAATTCGACAGAAAAAAAGCAGTGCCTACATGTACATATATATGAATGCACTTATTTATTATGGCGAAAAGCGAATTTTCTGCGTGTGTGTGTGTTTTAATCTGTGCAATTTAATTTGTACAACGGCGATTCGCGTTAATTTACAAACTAACCAATCAGCGTTCAAACACAACCACAGCTACTTAAGAAGTACCGCTAAAAAAACAAAACAGAAATTATGCACAATGTTATTGTATAATTTACAAAAGCCTTAAAAACATAACATATGAGCTTCCAAAAATGTTGTTAACAGTGAATTTTGTATTCCTTTGATTCATATGTGCGGATTATCAGTGCATTTAACATTTCAAACCAATTTGTTAACAAAATTACGTTAACGTACGTTTAGCTGCGTTGCGTTTTGTCTAAACCACATAACAACTTTTTAATTATTGCTTTTGTACATAAATACAAATATATTTGTACATAGCCTGTTATATATATATATATATATATATGTGTATACAATAATAACAGTTAACTAAAAATTAAAAGAGAGGAGTTGGCATAAATAAATAAAAAAAATAATAATAAAATGAAGCTTGAGCAAATTTGTCAATCGCATTCCAAACTGGAGAATATTATATACATACACACTCACACACATACATCATACACACTTGCATGGAAATACCGTTGTGCATACTGCTAATAAATAGGCAGCGTTAAAAAAATAAACGAGTGAAGGAGTAAAGGAGTGATTATTGCGACTGTGTGTGAGGGAGATGGATGATGCGCATAAAAAAGGGGTGAGAGAGAGAGAAAGAAAGGGAGAGAGCATCAAAGTCGTTGTGCTCTCAACACAAATAATGAGGCACGTGGTCCATAAGAAAAGTATATATGCAAAAATGAGATACATATATATATATATATATATATATGTAAATGCGATTGTGTGCATGAAAAAGAGACAACTGGCTCAGTCGTTAGTCAGCCAAGTGGGAGTAAAAGTGTTGATATTAAAAATGCAAAAAGCAGAAGTTGGCAAATTAAATTGCCGAGAGAATTGCACAATCTCTCCAGCTCTCTTTCTCTCTATTTTTGCTGACTCTCTCTCGCTTTCTCTTTAACGCCTATACATATATATGCATATATACATGTATATATTATGTTTTATATATGTACCAATGAACACACCTCAGCTATCCTTATGCATATAAATTCACGTGTTTTTTTTATGTATGCATTAAGCATACACATCATAATTATATATGGACAATTTTTTCATACAAACCACACACATATATATATATATATATATATAATTACAAAAATAATTACATAATAATTATTTTTAGATATGGACCGTATATATAGGCAAAAATACCTCTATCATATATAAATGTGCTTCACTCTGCTTAAATTTTACTCACTCGCCAATAAGTCAAATACACACAAATCTACAAATATACATATCAATGCAAATATATAAATATATATATATGTGCCTGTGTGATTTATAAGACACTCGCCGCTATATAATGTGAATATACGGTAAATGTGAATAGCATAATTTTTCTCGATCATCTTTTGTTTTTTGGTTTGTATAAATTGACCGTAACTGTGTTGTTAGACTGATGACGGGTTCCACAGGTCACCTGTCACTAGACGCGCCAATTACACCCTCACTCTGAACTCAACTCACCCTTCAAGCCATCACACCCCTTAACTCACCTCAATTCTCATTCTCCTTTTTGTCCTTTTTCTTGTTCCGTTTTGCGCTCAGTTTCGGTTTCGCTTTCGTTGATGTCGCGATCTCAAGCACCCTTTCACCACCCCACTCCTACCCCTTGCCCAGTGTATGTGTGTATCCGGTATAAATATAACTTAGACCGGAAGCAGATCCGTTCCAGGACCTGATGCAAAAAGTCAATCGACTGTCTCAGCTTTTTTTTTCATATAGAGAAGAAGGTTTTACAAATGAGAGACACACACACGCATATCCTCACAAACACACACACGCACTCATATTTGAATACATATATACATATGTATTTCTTGAACATCCTTTCAGGTGCAATCCAGTTTGAACTCGTCACGCTACACGCTCGATTCAAAGTTCCTATAATATTAAGCATAAAATTAAAAACAGTACAAAACTAAAAAAAATTATAAACAAAAAAACAACAAAAATACGTTTAACTCAACACTCAATTAGAATCTAAATCAGCCACCTTATCAAACAAAAAATAAAAAAAAAACAAAAAAATTGCAATGTGAATGGCAAACATCACAAGTCAGCTGGGAATATATAGTAACGATTTCTGGCCCGAAGATATATTTGCCAGCTGATCTCATGAGACTTAAGCGCAACCAGAGATCCACTGGGGAATATAATTCATTCAAAATCGGTAAGTTTCAGCTATGTTTCATCATTGCTACATTTAAGTGATCTTTCATTACATTATCGTTAGCTTAAAAAATAAATCAAATAATTATTTATTTGAAGTATAAAATATATGTATGTTGGACATCAATGCCAGTTTTGAGACGACGCATTGCAAAATGAAATTAATTTATTACATAAATTATATATTATTATTATTAAATTATCCACATAAGTTAGTTAGTTAATGTATTAAATATAAATACAAATAAATATAAATAATAAATAAAAAGAATTTCGTAGTTTATCGTCTTGATGAGAAAGTTTTCAGCCCATTTATCTTATAGGATTTAAGTCCGAAGAATTATAAATAAAATAATAAATTGAATAAAATTGTAAATTCCTTTACGAAAGGACCGAGGAAAAATGCACTTGAATTTTGCTGGTTGTATCTGAATTTAACTTGATGAATATTTTGTTTGTTATTCCCAAGATGTTAATGTTAATATATTAATATTTTATGTTTAGACTTTGCCTCAATAAATGATGTAAGACCAAAAAGAATCCCGATAACTCTCCTACAGTTAAGTTCAAAAAAAAGTTCAAGTTCTAATGTGGGGATATAATATTTATAAAATATTGTGGTTTGATTGTATATTCGGTATTGGAAAGGTTCTGATTGTGTGATTATGTGTCGACCTTCAAAGATGGTGACCTTTGACCTACCTGTACAATTGACGACTCGTCGATTGATTTACCCTCGATTATGTCCTGTATAAATAAAAAGAAAGACATAATAAAGTAATTGGGAATGTAAAAAAAATATTATTTATTTTAAATACACAAAAAATAGAAACTAAAAGTTTCTTGCTCATTAAATATACAATAACAAGAAGCACACACATTAAGTAAATGAGAATTTAAATTATTTGTGAATGTTATTTGTGCTTAACACCAAATATTGAATTACAAAATTGAAACTATTATCTATTTTACAATTCTATTCTTCAATATGTATTGTAAATTATACATCAATTTACATGTACATTTACAATTAATTGATGTGTTATTAGGGTATCTGCTAGTCGATCACTGTTCAACGAATCCCTCTCACCTACAACCACGTAAATTTCTTAAATGCGAATTATTATAAAACTTGCTTGACATTTAGACCATAGTCCAAAAATTAAAAAAAAAACAATTAATTATTTTTTTTATTATTTATTTCTTATTTAATGTCGACCAAAATCAGTCCACATTTTTTGTATCTTTTAAATTAAATTTAACATTAAAGTTGCGATCTAAATTAAATAAAGGGAAGGAATCATATTAAAAATTTAAAAATAAAGCAATCAAAATAAAATAAAGGAAATAAATAAATTGAGGAAATGAATAAGAATAAAGATATATTCGAATATATTTATATAGGTATGTAGAAAACCCTAAATTCTATGACAATGACAATAAAAACTTTTTACTGTATATTTTTTATTTATTGTAAATAACCGTTTCAGTCTTAATGAACCAATACAAAGTTTTTAACCATCTTCAATTAGCTTTTCTAAACTAAGAAACTTTGCTGGATGTTCTAAATTGACATTTTTATTGCAATCGCTCTTCAATTCATATTATCTTTCTTTTGGTCTAATTTTTTTTTTTTTGGTGTTTTCCTCAATTTCAACAAGTTTTTCAATATTTCTTATTATTTTCATTTAATTTTATATATATTATTATTTTCATTTAATTTTATATATATTAAATTTAATTAAATTTCCTTTTTACTGATTGTATTTGTCTGTGTCGACTGATATTAGTCGTCATCAAATAAATATTATGACTTTTTGCAAATAATACCGATTTCGATTAACGGTTGTTGAAGAATTTCTTTTAAAATCCAACGCTACGCAATTTTTTTTTTTTTTGTCGAGTTGAGAGCATTTTAAAAGTACTGAGATCCAACTGATGTGGCTATGCAATTGATAATCTTTTCCTTAATGTCACAGCTTTTGCACAATTATTTTGTCTTTGGTTCTGTAGTGATGTCCATTTAATATTATTTGATAACTCAGTTAAGCTTTTATTACAATGAGTATATTAAAATTGTTCTTTTTAAATTAAGTTTTCTTCTCTGTAACCAAGAAATGGGCCAAGTGTATATATTTTTATTGTGTTTTTTAGAATTTCTGCAGTGGTTTATTTGCCACGTTGCATTTTATCACCATAAAACAAGCTATATTTTTATATTATTATTATTATATTATATTATTATTTATATTAGCAAATAAGATATTATTGTATTAATTTTCTCAAAAAACATTTGTTCAGTTTTACAAATTTCGACTACTTGCAAAAATTGCGAAACTTAAAACTGCCGCGAACAGAAGATATTAAAAATTAATAGATTAAAATATAAAAAATGGGCATGAGGAGATAAATCGAAGAGTACATTACTTCGTTCCTGACATCGAAGGGAGCTATAAAAATATGGAGTCTGAGTATGAGCAGACACTACTATTATTTTGACCGCAGTTGTAAATTAATATATATATATATAAATAAATAAATATATATAAATAAATATATAAATAAATATATAGATATATAAAAAAGTAATAAGTAAAAAATTTCACCTTTTTTCTTATTTCTTTCTGCAATAAATTTATTTTTTTATTCACTTTTATTTTTTGTCTCATTTATCTATTTAGTATTATTTAAAGCAAAAGTTACAATTTAAAAATGTTGATACCTATCAATGCATATTTATGCCTAAATATAATTAGAAATACAATATAATTATATATACATTTAATATATACATATATATATATTATTCCCTTGTATGCCGCCAGTATTTTTGGTAACCAATTGAAAAGAGTTGGGAACATTTGCTGCCGACGCCAAATCAACCTTTTTTTTTTTGTTAACGGCGATAATTAATGCCGAGCTCTAATTAGCCAATGACGAGGCAGCAGTTGTTGCTATTTTTGCTGTTGTTGAGCGAGCTTAATCTAAGTTATTAAGCCGACCTCTCTCCTCTCTCTCTCTCTATCGCACACACACACGTTGAGCATTAAAGAGAATCGCTGTTTTCCTCGCTTGTTTGCTTTACGCGCTCTTTCATCTTTTTGCATGCTGTGGAGAGCATGTCTAACATCCCCCATCCCCCACCCCCACCCCCTTTCCCATCCACCTCGCCAGCGTAGAAGAGTAAAGCAACAGTCAAAGTTGTCTCGCTTCTTGATTGGTCGTTGCGCATCGCGCATCGTGCGGCCCCTATCCCCCCTCCCTCTGCCAGCAGCAGCTCATCCATCTATGCATTGCCGGTGTTGGCGCTGTGTCACAACTACAACATGTTCGTGCATGCTCATGTGTGCTTTGTTTTTGTTTTTTTTTTTTTTGGGTCTTTTGCTGCTTTTGCACGCTGCGCGCTGTCGCTGCTTTATTATGGTCGCTGCTGCTGTTAAGTCTGCTTCTGCTGCTGTTAAGTCTGCTGTTGCTGCTGTTGTTAAGTTTGCTTCTCTGCTACTGCTTCTGCTGTTAAGTCTGCTGCTGCTGCTCTGCTGCTGTTATTACTACCACCTTAATCTGTAGCGCTGCTCTGCTGCTATGCCGCTTCTGACTGGCGTCGCTCTTTGCGTGTGTGTCTTTTCTTGCCTTCCTCTTTCCGCTGCGCTTTGTCGTGTGTGTGTGTGTGTGTGTGCTAATGTGTGCTTGTATTTGTGTATGGCAGAGTTAATTGCTCCTCTGTCGACCCCGTCCAGTCAGCAGTCGTCACATGTTGTTGTTGTTGTTGTCTACTTGTGTTAGTGGCTGGCTGCTGTTGGCTGCTGGCTGCTGCTGTTGCTGCTGATTCGTTATCGCCTCGCCAAAAAAGTAAAGCAAACAAAAATGGGGAGGAACAAGTTGCGCCCTGATTGACTAATTAGAAGCGCAAGCAATTAACCAACGACACAAAAGCTAACCACACATATATGTCTAATATATATGTATGTATATATCTGTATACTTATATTTAGCTGGTTGGCTCGCGTCGCTTGGCCAATTAAAACAAAGCTGTGCCAAAATCCCCTGAGATGCTTGCTTTTTTTGCTCGCTTTTCTTGTCACTAGCCTTTTAAAACGGTTTTAATTGGCGCTATGGGTGTGGCCGATACAGCAATGACAAATGTACACACTCCCACACACACATGTATGTATATATATATATATATATATATACATAACCACCTCGAGCCAGACGCCAGACGTTTCTTGCGAGTACGGAGCCCCCTTCCACCCCCACCACTCCCGCCTCACCCCCCACCTTTCACCCCCAAGACATATATATGGAAATGAAAATCAACAAACAAGGAAGTGGCAAAGGAAAAAATCGATAAGGCCGAACAACGAAATTAAAATATATATAATAAAAAGAAAGAAAAAAAATGACAAAATAAAAACCTTTTTATGAAAAACGCTGCTGCTCACTGTGTGTGTGGGTGGGTGGTGTGTGTTTTTGTTGTATATATGTATAAGAGTGTACACATATATATATGTAAATCTGCGACAGTTAGCGCCAAAATTCAAAGCAGAATATTTTCTCACAAAAAAAAGAGAAGCAAAGGACACATTAATTTTTTGCAGGTATATATATTTCAATTCATATATATAATATATACGCACATACTGACAAATTTATGTATGCATATATAATTATGTATAAATATACAGTTCATACAGAAAGTGTTTTGACATACGGAAAGAATTCAACTTTTCTCATTAAGTTAATGAAAGTTATCCATTCAATTGTTATTATTTTAACTATATTTTTTATATTATTTTATTATATTTTTGTTTTAACTAGTGGCTACAGATCCATTTAGTAGTAGAAAATAACGATATTGTTTTGCAAATTAAATGAAAAGAGATGGATTTTTTGCTGTACCAAAAAAATTTCTTGACAATCTACATTTTAATATACACCTACACACTTACATATGTACAAATGTATGTATATATAATTATTTATAGCAAGAAACTAAGAAAAAGCATATAAATAAAAACAAAGTATGATAAGCATACATATATAATTATGTGTGTACATCATGATATTTTTTACCTGTTTGTAATAACTCCATTTAATATCAAAAAAACCAAAAAAATATTTAAGTTAATAATACAGGAATTTTTTTGGAAATGAATGTCTCAAAACACGTTTGTTGAGTTATAAGAACTGCATTAAGTTCTAAAAACAAGAAGAAGAAAAATTAAATTATTAATATAGTATTGCAAATGCAATGAAAGATGAAATCAAACATTTCCATGACCCACTTGATTACAATTGTTTCTTATTCATTTTTGTATTTCAACATTACTAAAGCTACTAGACGCACATATATATACATCTATACATATATATACATACTGTATAAATATAAAGCGCATGTTGACATTAGGTATTTTCTACAATACACACGCTGTCAAGTTTCGCGGCTAACATAATATTTAATAGCAAACGCAAAAATGCCAGCTCACTAACACCAATGCACACATAACACACACACACAGACCCAGAGGGATAACATAAAAATGTGTGCATGTATTTGTAAAAATAAAAAAGGAAACAGGCTAGGAGCGGAATGACGAGGAAGAGAATGGGAAGGCCAGCGCAAGGGGAAGCTGCCTTTGCCTTGGCTCTAAACTAAGATGAAAATGTGTAAGCAAAATAAGAAATCAGCGCAAAAGAAAATATGGAAAAAAAAACTGTAACCGAAAAAAAAAATAAAAGACGCGACGCGAGGCGCGTGTAATTGTGTACTTTATGCTCCTGAGCTTCGCGAGCTCATTCACCCTCGCATTGTCCCTTTCCAACTAGCGAGACGAGCTGCTGTTGCTTCTTCTTCTTCTACGTGTGCTCAACACGAACAGCAACACCCACAACAGCGATTGCAGAGTTTGTGGAAACGGAAGGGGAGTAGTGAGGAGAGTTGGGTGGCTAACTGGGTGGTGGTGGCGGTGGTTACGTTGATGTTGCCATAGAACAAACGAACGTAAGAACGAACGACGACGACAACGACGAAGGCAACGAAGACGAAAACGACGAAGACGACGACGAGGAAGACGACAACGACGACGGCGAAGGCAAATAAAAGTGTGTGAGTGGGAGTGAGATAGCGCGTGTGGCGCAGCAGTAGCAGCAGCGCATTATGTATAAATTATTTATTTACATTATATGTATTTATGCAAGTGTGCGTGTGTGTGTGTGTGTGTCACTTTGTCTCCTGGCTGCAAAACAATGTAGGAAAAAAGCCGCTGCTGCTGCCATCTTCGCGTGTGTATGTGGCTGTGTGAATGCCTGCAATTACACACATAAAAAAGGGTTACAAAATACAAAAGGAAAAAAAAAAAGAGTTTGTTCACGCTCAGTGTTCAGCTGGTTTACGTGTGTGTTTATATATATATATGTGTTTGTATATACAAAGATATATATATATGAGTTTGTATATACATATATATATATATACATATGTATGTGTGTATTGGAACTTGTTTTTGCAGCTATTATCAATGCAAAAATACTTAGTACGCTAAAAGAGAGTGTGGAGGGGGGGAGTCAAATAAAGAGAGTGAGTGAGCAAGACAGAGTCACGCAGCGTGTGTAGGAGCGAGCGAGAGAGAGCGCATGCTTTTCCTTGTGCGCTCTCTTGATTAACTGCCTCTCCCTCTCCCACATTTTATATGCGAGCCACTAATTAAAAGCTTCGCTCTCTCTCCGCCATGCGTATCTCTCTCTCTTGTGCTCTCACAAATCACACACACGTGCTCACAGCTCCCTTTCTGTGCGTGTGTGCGCGAGAGCGAGATGGCTGCGTTCGTTCGTTGAGTGGCGTTGATTTCGCTTTGCTGCTCATTGTTTTTGGTGTGCGCTGTGGGATGCTGCTCTGTCGCTGGCGCTACGACTGCGGCTGCTCAGCTTTGCTGCTGTTGTTACTAAGTCTGCTGCAGCTAGCTGTGCTGCTGCTTGACTGCTCTGCTCTGCTGCTTACTAAGTCTGCTGTTGCTTCTCTGCTGTTGTTGTTATTACTCTAGCAGCTTTAACTCGCTGCTTCTGCTAATGCTCAGTTGTTGTTCCTCTGTTGTTGCAGATGTTACTGCTCTGTTGTTGTTATTGCTCTGCTCTGCTAAGTCCGCTGCTACTGCTTTTAATGGTCTGTTGTTGTTACTGTATTATTGTCGTTGTTTTCGCCGCCGCTGCTCTGCTACTTTTCGCTTTTGCCTTTGCTGTTTCGCTCGCACTCGTGCGCTTATGAGGTTTTATTAAGGAGGGGGTGGGTAGGGTTCTCTCATTGTCTCTCATTACCGCTCGTTACCGTAACCCTAAACTTGATATAGGAGTTTTACAGAAGGGGAAGAAGGAGGGGAAGAGATGACACATACACACACACACACACACACACTCATGATCTCGAACATAGTGCCATTGCCAGAGTTGCAAAGGCGTGGCTCCAATTCCGATTCCGGCACAGACTGCTTGGCTTCCTGCGCAAAATGACAAAAATTATGTTCACTGCATTCGCTGTTTTTGTTGTTGTTGCTGTCGTAATTATTTGCATTTCTGTATTTTTGGTACAGTTGCACATAGGAACATAGGTACATTTGTAAAGATGTATATAGGTACTTATTTATTTAATGTCAACTAAAGTCAATCGACAATAAAAAAATACAAATAGTAAAAAATAGTTCAAATTGAATAAAAACATGATTTATAAATGTAACAATTGATTGATTATTTGATAATTTATTTTTATTTATTTGTTTATTCAATGTCAACTAATGTCAGTCAACACTTATAGAAACTGTAAAAGGAAACAATTTCATTTAATATTACATATATTTCCTATTTAATTTGTTTATTTAATGTAGAAAAATTGATTAAATTAACATAATTTTATAACAATAATAAATAATATAAAATAGATAATAATTTAAAATGTAATATTTAAATTACAAAAAAATAAAAATATATTTATACAAGATTTCTTGGTGTACTCAAACGCATAATGGTACATCGGTACACAACAGCCGACTGTTATGTACAGCAAATATTCATATGTCATCGGTTGTTTATGCATTTATGTGTGTATGTGTTTTTTAGCTGTTCGCATTTAAGCATATTGTTCTCCTTACAATTTTTTTTTACCACCCACTCGACCTTACCAAATAGCGCTCGCGAGCGTATGTGTGTATATACATATATACAAGTATATATGTACACAGAGAGACGCACACATGCAACAGACTAGAAGGGTGTGTATAAGTGTGTGTGTGTGAGTGAGTAGCAAAAACCTGCGTTGTGCGTAGAATATTCACACACACTTATAAATATTTCTCACATTTCGCATCTTTTGATTGGTCGTTTGTGCGCCCGTATTCCTTCTCCACCATGTCCCCCAACTCGCCCACTCCCCTTTTGCTTACTGCTTTAATTAAGTTTGCCAGCCGCACTTAATTGGTGCAGGCAACTGAAGCAATTGCGCTCAGCCCTCAGTCGAAGTCTCAGTCTCAGTTTCAGTTTCAACTCTCGACTCAACTCGGCTCCACCCACTTGACTTGAGTTGGCTCGAGTTGAGTTGAGTCAGTGGCTGTCTTAGCAGCCATTCATTCCCCTTATTGAGATTTGTGCTTGCAACAATCATGTGCAATCCATACATGACACTGCTACTATTATATGAACACACATACATACATCTTTATTAAGCCTACATCGTATATAGTAATAATTCGGGGCATTATCTACTTGGCTTTTATTTGATTTTATCGTATTATCTTTTAATCCTTGCTTTAATTTCAAATTTATATATTTCATAGAATCTTGTCATTAATTACGTATTAATTCGTTGTTTTATTTTATTATTTTTTCATTTTAAGTGAATTTTTCATTTAACTTTGATTTATTCTTATAAATATTTTAATTTCGTTTAAATTGGACTGGTAATTTTTCTAGTTATTATATTTCATTTTAAATTTGAATTTAATTTTTCAATTGAGGTTTGACATCATTTAATTTTGTGTCACTTCAAATTTATATTTTCTAAAGAGTGCATTATTTACTTATAAATTTTTAATTTTATTAAATTTTTTAATTTTAAATATCAATTAAATTTTAAGTTTGATTTTACATCTTGGCATTATTAACTTTATTATTTTTATTTTCATTTTAAATTCACTATATTTAAGGAATCTTGGCAATATATAATTTACATTTTGAATTTGAATCCTATATAATTTATATTGTTTTAAGTCTAATTTTAATTTATTACAGGTGTTAATTATTATACGAAGGATGTGTATAAAATTCTAGATTTGAAAAATAAACATTTTAAAGTTTTATCCAAGATCGGTGAGTTCAGAGAAAAATACAGATGGACGGAAATGAGCAATCGACTTGGCTTTTTACGCAAAATTCACATTATTCTACTGATTTTCAATGGAAAGCTTTATTACCCACAAATATTTTTGGTCAAAAATTTTCCGAAATAGGTAAAAGTAGTCTTTAATAAAAGAGAGAGTGAGAGAGAAACACATAGAAAGGCTTCCGCTGAGAACGATAGGGTTGTTGTCTCTCCCAGGACAACAGTTGCTGGGACAACAACTGAAAACTCCACTAGCAAAGGTAATTCTTAGATCACATTTTTGTATGTTTTGACAATGGAAACAATTCATCTATTTAAATTTGTTGGGCAAAAAAAAAAGTTTATTATTAATGTTGTATATATATTTTTTTGATAACATGAAAACCTACGCTCAGATAAATTATCTGTTTTAATATATATTTGTAATGTTTATTTAATTATTCTCTTTTAATATCATATCACTTAATAAGATTGGAATGAAATCAAGTAGAAAACAAGTCTATAGAACCAAAAAGTTTATATTTTCGTTGTGAATAATACATTTTTGGAAAGTATTTCATTTGTTACTTATCTAAATAGGCTAAAAATTGGCAAGCTGCGTTCCTTAATATAATTATTATTTACAAATTGTAATAATTTCTCTGTATAAATATATATATAATAATAAGTAAACTGTAAATAAAAAAATTAATAAAAATAAAAAATTTGTTCTGGCAAACTATGTTTATCCATTCGATTTAATGTTAAACCTGTAACTCCTTCCATTTCCATTTCAATGGAAAGGCATAATACGCAAAATTGTGAGAAAAAATAGTACAGCATACATATGTTTAGGCAAAGTTAAAAGCAAATCATGAAAAATATTGAAATTGACCATAATTACGGGAATAATAGTGGAGTTTTCATAGCTTTAGCTGTACCAAAATAATACTTGTATAAACAACAGGTATTTCTACCAGCTTTTGAGGTCGACTTTATGTATTTATTTATATACTTATTTTATGCTATTAGAGATGCTTTCATTATTATTTTTTTTTTTAAATATGTGCAATATGAATGAAACTATTACTTACTATTTTAATATCAACTGACTGGTATGTGTGTGTGTGTAACTGCTGTTCGATTACAGCAAACGAGACTCGGATACAATTTGTTAGTTTTACAACACGCGCTCTGCTCTACTTCCCCCACTCCTCCCTTACTCTCCCGTCTCCACTGGGACGGGTCAGGTCTCAGTTTGTTGTCGTCGTCGTATCGCATGTTTGACCACAGTTTGTTTGTTTTCCCTTTGTGTGTGCGTGAGTGTGTGTGTGGGTGTGTTTGTGTGAACGTGTATATGTTTTAGCACCTACTCCTTCTCGTAAGTGCTCACTTTTATCTTTACGGTCAATAAAGGTTTTTTTCGTCTTCGTCTCCTTTGTTGTTGTCCAAGTACCTGGTTTAAGGGTGGCAATTCATTCACACCGACGCGCACACACACACATATACCTTTAAACCTATGGATTCACATGATTTTTCGTGTTAGCTGCCGATTTTGCCGAAAAAATACAAATCCAGGCCTGTTGCATTTGAAGTAACCAATATGAAAACGAAATGAAAGAAAATTTAGAAATTATCACGATCAAACAGCAAAGAGAGAGATATATAGAGATAGATAGAGATATATAGAGATATGTAAAGAGAGAGAGAGATAGAGAGAGAGAGATATAGAGAGAGAGAGACATAAAGTGAGATACAAAGAGAAAGATCAAGCGAAATACATAGAGACATCAAGCGAGATACAGAGAGAGACATAAAGTGAGATACAGAGAGAAACGTCAAGAGAGATGGAGACAGAGACAGATAAAGAGAGAGAGAGAGAGATAAAGAGTTAGATGAGAAGGCAATTTAAAACATTTGACAAGAACAGTTATCTGAGGCACGCCAAAGATTATACTCATCCTTGAGAGCGGACTCAAATCACCGACTCTAAATTTTACTATAAATTTTAGTATGTGTTGGAACGGTTTGTTTGATCTGATTGGGTTTTCCCAACACAGGCAACAAACGTTGGTCCATTTAACCATCAGAAATCCTATCAATCTTCTAAATATTTGTTATTTTATTCATTTAGATGTAATGTTAAATTTGAATTTTTATATTTTTTTACTTAATATGTCGACTAAATATACCGACATAAGCCCTGTTACATATGGAAAAAATTACAATATAAATGTGTAAATATATTTATATATATGTATATAAATATATTTCTTATAAAATTATAAATATTTTGTAACATTTTTATATATACATTTATATATAAAAAGGTTCTAAAATATTTCTTATTATATAATATATATGAATGTATATCTATAAATACAGCTAGATAATATGGTGTTTGCTGCAAGCATTGTAAACCCTCAAAGATGGGAAAACATCGTGAAACCTTTACCAGATTAACAGTTATATTTATACCCTAACATTAAAACGATTCAAAGGGTAAGTAAAAGTTTAAGGATATAAGTATGTAACAGGCAATAAAGAATATATATATATATATATATACATACATTTACGTAACGTAACGTGTGCTTTCAGTTGAATTCAAAATATGTTAAGCTATTACGTTATTTAAAGCTTGCTACTGGCTTTAGTCGAAATATAACAGCATAGCTTTTACGCTTTATGTATATACATCTATACATTTGTACATTTTGCGATAGCCAATTGCAAACGGCCTCTGCTCAAAGTGATGAGCGCGGATGGGAATGTGTGGGGAGGGAGCGGGCATTAATTAGCCACTGCTGATGCGGCTATTATTGTTGCTGTTGTTGTCTTTGTGAGTGTAGTCGTAGCTGTAACTGTGCCGTTGCCACCCCCGATGTAAATGTTGGGGTTTAATTGGCAATGCTGACAAACGAATGCTGTGTGTGTGTATGTGTTGATGGCAGATGAGAGAGGAGAAGAAGTGCCGTGCACAAAGGAGTTGTCGCAGCAGCTTTGCCATTGGCCAGGAAACAGAGCTGATGAGCATAGGCGGGGGTAGTGGGGTGGTGGGGACGGGCCAAGCTGCCAGATGCCAGTTGGCGTAAATGGTTTTTTCTCTGGTGATTTCACCTCGCAAGATAATGAGCCAATGACTTCAGCTCATTGCTCTTCTCTTCTCAGGGTTAAAGGATGTCGGCGAGTTGGAGATATATATATATATATATAAGTAAATATATCAATACACATATGCTTATAAGTAAATAAAGTATGTATATGCAAATATGTATATTTATTAATAGAACATTAATTTATTAATTTGTTTAATTCATCAACTTGAGTAAATATCAGTAATTTGTTTTTCTGTAATATTCATTAAATTACAGTTTGAGTTCAGAAATTAGATATATTCTGATGATCTCAGCAGCTGAGTCGGTGATACTGTATGTCTGTATTAAATGTCGATTTCAGAGACTATAAGAGCTAGAGATTTTGAATTTAGAATATACGTTCCCGTACTACGTTCATCGATAGCTGCCTCCGTTTTGCGTAAAAACTTATTTTCATACTGATGAGAATTCCTCACAAACATTTTCTGAATGAAGGGGACTGCATGATAGCTGTGTGTAGACGTATTCTGCAGCGCCCCCATATATATAAATACGTGTTTATATATGATCCGCATGAGAGGGTGCAAAAAATATAAAAGTGTTTGGTATTTGTTGCTCAGAATTGAATATTAAAATCTGAACAAAAAAACCAGTCAAGCTTGGTGCTTACCAGCCTCTGATCCATTACACTTCTTTTGGTTTTGCCCATCTTCAGATTTGCATATCTAAGCGAAGGAACTTTACGGAATATTCAGCTAGATAATTTGCACTAAATTAAGTTTAAAAAAATTATTTTCTATTATTATTATTTATGTAACTAATTGATTAAAATGATAATTTATTTATTTATTTACTATTTTATTTATTTCATGGTAACTCAAGCCAGTCGACACAACAAAAAGATACAAGTAAAAAAATTTAGTGGTTGTGTACAATTTTTCCGGCTATAAGTTCAAGTAGTAGAGCAAATTTGCTTAAGTTCGTTGTGAATTGAGTTGATTCGATATTATAGACATATTCGAACATTCCCGAAATTCACACATTCAGAGGTCTGCGCAATCCGGTAGCAAAATAGCTTATTTTTTAGCACACATTCATAACCCATTAGGGTCAACTAGAAAAGATGTGTACCTGTTCGCACACTCAAAGACTGGGTTTTTCATTTGTCCGCGATGTTGTCAAGTGAAATAATGAAATGCGTTCGCTGCTTGACACGCGAACCCTGCAAAATTTTCGACGCTTCGCAGCCTGGGATCTGCTGGGACCCAGGCTCTGAGGAAAAAGCTGATGCACTTTTTTGTAGATTTGACGCCTCTATGTGTTGTCTGCTTAAGCGAATTTCGCACCCAACTAGCTCAGAAAATACAAATATGCAAAAACGAAAAAAAAAAATAAAGGATCAATGAAACATAACAGTGTAAGAGGAAGAAATACCGTTATAAAATATGATAACAAAGTCCAGTTAGAAATGGTACAGTTTTTAGCACCAAAAAACACGAGTGCCTTTAATCGAATTTCGGGGAGTGCATATTCGAGGGAGAAGAAGCACAGCAACTGCCCAAAGCGCGCATAAGAGGTGCAATTCCAGTTAAAGGTACAACTATAGGTACAGGTACAGCTGAAGTTACCGGTGCAGTGCTGTGGTAGAGTGAGCTCGACTACGGTATACCCAAAACCCAGCTGTTAAATATAATCTAGTTTTATTGGCAAATTTCGCTTCAAAAGTTTTTGCACCCAAATGTAAGCAGGTCTGAAAGTGTTCTCTGGCTGGCGACAGACGCGAGGATCTACATAAACACATACATATAATCGTGCTAACAATGTTAGATAGCAGGGCTCTGCAGAACACACATCAAAAACATATTGACGCTCGCATCGTTTATCATGCCATCTGTTTTTCACACATGTGATTGCGGCTGCTGATAGAAATGAGATCAATATGACAAAATATTTTCGACTAGTTGGGCAGTTGATTAATCATGTATTAATTAGAAGGTTCTGACGTTAAAATTGTTGCATTTATTGCTATCGGAAATTTAAATGTATCGATATTACAGAACAGTGGTAGTTATCGATAAAATAAAGAAAACTTGATGTGCGCTCTAGCTCTTATAGTCTTTGAGATCCGCGTGTTCATACAGACTGACGGACTACATTTACCCAAAAACCATTATTCTCTTTTTACCAATTTTTAATGGGTTCAGGGTATAAAAAGTGCACAGCGAATGAGCGGAGACGAGGAGAACAAAAAGGGAGAGGCTGCATTTAAATGCGTGTGTGTGGAAGTGTGTGTGTGACCTGTGGCGTTGCTTGGCTGAGCAGCAAAGTGGAAGAGGAAGACGATAATGATTCGCCAATTTAATGATAATTGTTCTAATAATTATCCCGTAACTATTGCCACATTAAAATACTACAAACATTTTTAATTTCACCAAATTTGTGAATCATTATTTGTGAGTGTGCTTTGTATACCCGTTCATATTTAAAAATATATATGTATGTGTGTGTACTTAAATAATTATATTCGATTTATATATATATATATATATATATATATATATGTGTGCATATGAACATTAATTTACAGCTTTAATTCTAGTTGAAGCCAAAGAAAAATTGTAGGCCCTAAATATTATTGTACACCCTAAATATATACATACAGCAGAGGACATAATAATAGCAGTGGGAAATGTAAACAATATATACATAAATATTATGAGTTAGCATACATTTGAATTTATAAACAACAACAACAAAATTCAAATCTCCAAATGAATTATTTAAAAATTTATTTTTATTAGATAATTATTTAAATTTATCATTATAATAGTGGTGGAATAATAGTGAAGTTAAAATATTTGAATAAACTATGTTTTTAGGGCAATGATTTCAAATAAACAAATAAATTACTATTATATTATTTATTATATGCAACAATTATTAATTTATTACAATTATTATTATATAAAAAGCACTCAAGCTCATTCAGTTATAAATATTTCGAATATTTTCGACAGCAAACTTAAATAAAACAGCCCCAAACAGAAAATACAAAAATAATAAAAATAGTCCAGGGAATAGAAGTGGTTTATTAAAGGAGCCATCAAAATATTCAGTAAGTGCATTGTAAGAAGGCACTCCTATTATGTTGACCGCAGCTGTATTTTTATATGTAGAGTTACACACACATGCATACATCCAAGCATACATCTAAGCTCCTTCAGCAATAATAATAATCTCTTTTAATTATGAGTGAAAAGGCGTCTCGACAACATCCGTTGCGCTGGCCGCTCTTATTGTTCAAATTGCTTTCCGAGTCATCTTCGTCGAATTACAGTTTTTTTTTTTTTTTTTTGATTCACCCGCAATCACACCTCACACACACACACACACACTCACACACACACTCACACACACACTCAGATAGACGCACACACATAAACACACTCTTTTGTCGTAGAAATTGTCGAAAAACAAGTTTTTTCCAAGCACCAGAAAACGAGACGAAGAGAGACCGACCAAAATAAGAAACAAAAGATAATTACTATTAAGACTCTTTCCACTTATAATTTGTATAAAATCTTATAACCACAGAGCGAGCAGAGCTATTAAATGTGAAATCACTACTGCTGATACACCTGATTTTTGATGCACCTTCAAAAGTTAGGCATGTATTTGTTGCACAGACGCAAACACACACCACACGCAATTGATCGTGGCTACAATTTTTTCATTCATTGCCTTCATCTATTTATTTATAGTGTGCTCATTAAGAGACACAATTAACTGCATCATTTTTGTATAGGCCAACAAATACCCTAGCTCAGCTACGCGTACTTACATATCTTTTAATTTTTAAATTTAAATTAAACTTACAATTTTTATTTTAATTTCTTGTTTTTTTTTAGTGTTGACTGACATTAAATAAATAAAAATAAAATAAATATTTTTCTTATGCATCAGAGTTGCTTTATTATGCATTCGCATTATTTTATTTGTACCGTTTTTCTTAAAGGTGCTTTATAATACGAAAATCAAAGTTAATGTTAACATAAACCTTTCTAATTAATAGTTTATGGTATGGTATGTGTATTATATGATTCTGTTTATTTAGTTTAATTAACTATAAAGTCTGTCAAGTTTTTCCCTTTTTCCTTCGATTTATAATAATAATATAATAAAAATAAAATAAATACAACAAATAATAAAATAAAATAATACACAGTTCTCGTAAGCTTTTCAATGAAATAAAAAAATTTGCTAAAACTGAGAAACTTTGTTACTGCAGCTGAAAGCAGCTGTTATCAAACAATTCTTAGACAAATGCAAGTCCTTTCCCTGCTGCTCACTTTGGCTAATTCTCCTCTAGCAATCGTCAAATTCGTATTGCGTTGCGTTACGTTCCGTTAGCCTCTGCTGACGCCTCTGCTGACGCTTCTGTATACGTTTTGCTGTGTGCGAGGCCAGCAGCTTCTATAAACAAACACACACACGCATACACTCGTACGTGATATGTTGGTCCGTTTGTGATTATTGGCGTTGTTTCGTCGTGCATTTGAAACAGTTTTTAACACCTTTCTTTGTGCGACACGAAATTATGTCGCTTGCCAGTTTTTTTTTTGGGCATTGAACTCGCCGTTCAGTTCAGTTGTTCAATTTAATGCCCAGCATGATCATGCGCAAAATGCCACGCAGATTGAAACTGACACACATAAGTATATATATATATATACATACATAAATACAGTTGCGGTAAAAATAATAGTAGTGCCTGCTTCTTACAAATGCACTTAATACTTCGATTTGTTTTATTTTTTATTTACCTATTCCTTTTGTATATAATTTTATATAATAATAATAATAATTTCAATATAATTAGTAATAATTTTATATAATAAATTAAACATTAGTAATTTATTTGCGTATTGAAAATAACTTTAAAGTAATATGGCAAATTAAAAAAAATTTAGCTGCTGATAAACGAGAATTCCTAAAAATTAAATTGTGCAAAACAAAAAAATTTGGTTTCTCATCTAAAAATACTATTATTATTCAAATACTAAAAATCGTAAAATCATCACCCATCATATCTAGTTCTTAGAAATATTATTAATAATATATATTTAGCTCCAGCTGACTACTCTTATAATGACAAATTTCAATAATAATTTAATAAAATTAAATACAAATAAATTTAAAGGTTTTTTTAAAATAAATTTTATATCTACGCCATTATTTAATATTTACTTATCTTCAGTATTTACATATGCTAAGTGAGCAGTATTATTATATTGACCGCAGCTGTACATATCTCGATTTTACTTGGTCGCAAATTATTTCATGCTATAAGTGTGCATGTGTTTGTGTGTGTGTATATGTTTGTATAAATAGAGCCACTTACGTGATTGTAATATTTAATTGGCACTCAAAAAAAAACAAAAAACTAAAAATCAAATAGAAAAAGAAAAGCACAGGTGAGAAGGGTTAATTAAACACATAAACGGCTATAAAAAGGAGCCTGCGCGGCTGCGACGATATGGGTCTCCACTTTACGCTACTCTACACTCCACTATGCGAGGGAGAGAGCGAGCGAGATAGAAAAAGAGTGTAAGAGCAGCGAAAAGATCCCATTACGAAAACGGTTTGTAATAGATATACTTTGTGGTATCTTCAGTGTAGCTTCGAAATGTGTAGTATCGATAAGTAATTATATATGTAATCAATAAATATAGAAAGTCTACAATAAATACATTTTGTAGAATTATCCAAGTTATAAAACAAAAATATCGCTACTTTTCATCAATTCTGTCCATTTTCTGCTCATTTATATAAATCATATGTGCATCGATATTTTGATTAATCGATAAAGAACGAGTTCAGCCATAAGCGCAGCTCTTTTTCTTTTTAGCGAAATTTATCGATCTGCTTATCGTATCAACATTTACTGGGCGGCTTATATGCAGAGAATGAAAATAAAATACAACTAAATTAGGCGTCTATTGTGCTCTTAAAATGTTACCAATTGATAAGCGATTATCGAACATACCGATAAGCGTGCTTATATAAAAGAGCAGGAAATTAAAAGATAAATTAGCAAAATGAAAGAAAGAATTTCAACAGACATCTAAAAAAGAGCAGAGTTTCGGGCCATTGAAGAGTTGAAAATTAGCGAATTTTAAGAGCCAGCTGTTTCTAATTTGAAGGCAATTAGGCAGATAACGGGGCAGACAGCAAAATTTGACTCAGAAACTGCAAACTCAGACATATGATTAAAGCTTGGCTTGGCTGAGCTGGAATCACGGATCTAACTCTGGACTCCAGCTCGGAGTGGAACAAAGTCCGGCCCTTTTAGCTTTTTCGGTTTTTAGGTTCTTTGCATCAATGCTATTATACACCTTTGCTCAAATGTCCAAATTCCATATGGTTAACGCATAACCGCAAGGTAAGAAAGAACTTCGTTTCTAATTATGTGTTATTATATTCAATTATTTTCTGAGGCAACCACCACATAAGTAGCGCAAAGGGGTTAAAGAAAAATTAAAAAAAATGAAGAAAGAAAAAGTCTTCAAAGAGCATGCATATTTTTATTAATTAGATAAATATATTTCAGACGCTACGGAAATCGATTCGGGCAGGGTTACCTATTGACTTCATAAACCTCCCGTGTATTGAGGATATGAGAACATTTAAGTACTTTTTACAGATCGAACAAAAAATATAGCTCCCAAAATTGGAATATATTTCGATTGTGGAAGCTGTAAACAAAGTCTGCTGAGTGCCAAAAAATTAATGAATTCATTTTGTCGCCTTTATAAGCTTCTTCTTGACGATTCAAATAACTTAAGCAATATTATATATATATATAAATTGCATAATTTTAATGGTTTCATTTCTCGATTTCTTTTTTAGCGCACACAATGTTGTGATGGGGTGAATGCATCACCATTTTCAATTGGTAAGCTCTATATATATCTATAATATATATTCTATATTCTTCGAACTATCTATATACTGTATGTAAATAGTGAATACTTGATTCTTTAAATCAGATCAGAGTGTTCGACATTGGTAATTAAAATATTAGCATTTTGTATTTTGGGCACGTAATTATTTGAATTTATATGTGATCTGCATATTTTTACCCTGAATTAATGAAAATGGGTAATGAAATGATGTAAAAATGTAGAACAGGTAGAAGGAAGCATCTACGACCGTTTGGGGTATTTATTCAGCCGAGTTGAGCTGTCTGTATTATCACGCCGATCTCATAGACTTTAGGAGCCAGAGACTTGAAATGTCGAATATAAGTTCTCGTTGACCATATTTATTATTTTAAAGGCATTCTCTTCCAATTAATACATTAATTCGAGCACTCTGTAAGCATTACATTAGACTTTATTCTCTATTCGATTCAGAGTCCTTTATTTCCATCTGCATCTCTTGCTTAACATTTTTGTATGCATTTCTGGTTGGGATTGATCTTAACTAAATTATACTATTTTTTGTTCTGATTGGATTTGTTGTTGCAAATGTTTTAACATTTCGCATTTAAATACGCCCAGAAATCTTATAAAAGTTGCCTATATTTTAAATTTAAGTTAAAATATCAAAATTTATATATAATTTAAAATTTTGTTTACTTATTGTGTTTTTTGTGTCGATTAATATAAGTCGCCATTAAATAAATAAATAAACAATAAATATGTTAATAACTTAAATACATACCGGCAGAAATCACTTAAATATTTTTTTATTTCGTTAGTTGATTCATTGATCTTCTTATATAAATAGCATAATAAACAAAGCTTAAACATATGTGTGTATGTGAATATCCTGCAGCACCCCAATCTAAATATGCAGATGTTTTTTCAAAACAAACAACGACAAAAACTAAAAAATAGATTCAATGAATATTAGAAATAATATGTAATATTAAATTGAAATAAAAAAATATTTATCAATAAAAATAAAATAAAATGTAATATAAAAAAAAAACAAAAAAAAAAAAAAATATATATATTAGTATACAAAATATAATATATAAAACATAATATAAACATGAATATAAAATCAAATAAATACTAATATATTAACTAGATGGGTGTCTTGTCTTTTGTACGTTGTTCGTTGACACTAAAAAATACAAAAAGTAAAAAATGAATTATATTAAATTTAGAATATAATTTAATATTAAACTGAAATAAAAAAGTATATAATAAAGACAATAAAAAACTCGGTGCGCAGCCGATTAATAAAGTAAGCCAAAATGCAGCTCTATCATCTGCGGATTATGCACAAGGCATATGTACCGACATGTATTCAGACACACACACGCGCATGCATAACCTTGCTTGTAGTGGTGCTGTTCATAACTGGAAACTCGCTACGCTGTGAGCCAGCCGAGCCTATTGTTGTCATTGTTGCCATCTTGCTGTAGTTGTAGTTGCCGGAATAACGCATTACTCGCTTTGGTGCTCTGCCAGCACTCTGGCAGCTCTGCGGCTGTTGCTTTCTGTCTCTTTACGTCTGTCATCTTGTTTCGGTTTCATTTCCCCCTTAACAGTCGTCGCATTGTATTAATATTGTATGTATGTGTATGTAGCACCCGTTTCTGAGAAAAAGGAGGCAAAAGAAAACAATTCCTTTAATATTATACACAATACGACAAAGATATGTATTTCCTTTCTTATTATAGCTTGTCTTTGTTTTTGTCCTTTCTGCTGCATTGTGCTCACCACACACACTCACATACATATATATTTACAGTGCATTAATTCGTTTTATTATTACTTTTCACTCTTACTCTTCCTACTTGTCTTTTTCCCTACTCCTTGTCCTCCTTCTCATTGTCTTCTTCTTGCTCGCTTATGAATTTATGGATTCAAATGTGAATCGCCCTTTGCTGTTTTTTTTTGTGTTTTTTCTGTTTTGTTTTCTGTTGCAGCGTCTTAAATCCCAAACATAGGGACGATGGATGGCTGTGTGCGTGTGTATGTGTGTGTGTGCTTGTGTGTGTGTGAGTACATTCAATCTGGCATTCATTGCAAATAGTAGAGCGCGATAGAGACAGTGCATGCATGTATTTGTGTTTGTACTGTTTGTTTGTAGGCTAAGCAGCCGCAGCAGCCTAAGCCTCATTTATTGTAATACTCAACACACACATACATACAGGATGCATAAATAAATGATGAATTACTTGTTGGTGTTGCTGTTCGTGTCACAGACAGAGCTGTCCATTAACAGATATTCTATTCACACATACACACATTCATCTACGATTCTTCAAAATCTCCTTAGGTCGATTCGTTTTTTGCAGAAGAAAAATTAAATTTAAAAAAAATGGTAAATTCACCTTTAAACAGAAAAATAGTATTACAAAAATATAAATATAAGTTTGAGGGTAAATAAAAATATTTTGCAATTAATAAATTAAGTAGCAACTCAGAAAATCCGTTCCAACTCAGCTTAATTCGTATAAACCCCCTAATGTGCGGTATCTATTAACATACTACACATTATGAATTAACATTACGTTAACCAATTCGCGGCCACTGTACCTGCACTGTACCTGTACAACAAATCGACCTCATTGCTATTACTTCTTCACACATTTTTCATAGCTTTAGAATGTCAGCAAAACCGTTTCAAAAATTAGATCATTCTTTTAAGTTGCAACAGCTAAAAAGATATACATGTATTTTCCATATATTTTAAAGTTGTTTATATTATTTTCAATAAAATAAACAAATTCCATGAATTTAAAAAGACTTAGCTTTTTATGAGTTAAGAAATGTGCTATATCAGGGCATACATATATTAATTTTCTAGTTCTACCCTGAACCCCTTTAAAATGGATAAAAAGAGTGTAATGGTTTTATGTAAATGTATGTAACAGGCAGAAGGAACCCCATAAAGTATATATATTCTTGATCAGGATCAACAGCAGAGTCTATATGGCCTTGTCCGTCCGTAAGAGCTAGGGACTCCAAATTTGGAATATAGGTTCTCGAATACCTGACGCAGATCAAATTTGCTTTATTTTATCGATAACTGCCACCGGAATATTTCAGGAATATCGACGCACTTAGATCTCCGATAGCGATTAGTGCTACAAGTTTAAGGACATAATCGTCTAATTAATACATAATGTGCATATGCATATTATTGATCCACTGCCCAAACTTCCTCAAGATCGGATAAGAAACACCCAAGTTAGAGTCGAAGGTAGATTCTCATATTGAACTCCTTCCTCTCAGCAGCCGCAAGCATTTTCTGTGTGTATTAATATGCAAGCGCATGTGTGAGAAAGAGATGGCATGATAATCAATATGTTTTTATATATATATATTGAATATTTTGTATATTGTTTGGTTTTTTGTTACTCTGCAGTCCCTGTGCCTGCCATAAGAAAAGAGTGTACTTGAAGACCTTCTCACATTTGGGTGCAAGACTTATAGAAGGGAAATTTGCCAATAAAATCAGAATATATTTAACAACTGGGTTCAGGGTATATCGTAGTCGAGCTCACTCGACTTCAGCATTCTTACTTGTTTTCTAATTCTTTAATTTTATAATTTGTTTAGATTACCATGGATAAGTTAGTATTTCTGTTTAGTATTTTTTTCCCCATATTTCTCATGTTGTTTTATTATTTTTAATAGAACAAAACATTTAAACTGTTGTTTTATGTTCGCTTAAGTCCGAATACCGTTTGTCAAATATATGACATTTCTGGTATAATAAATTAATTAAATTATTGTTTTTTAGAGGCTTGCAAGGAATGCATTTGCTCTTTTCATTGTCTACTGGGAACGATATCGATCAACCGTTAAAAATATAAATCATAGGTCGAAACTTCAAAATGCCATAACTTCGTCAAAACTGAACTTAGATTAAAACACACAATTCGATAGCATACAAATTAAAATTTGTGTTTCATAGATTAAGAATATAAGTTTTTGTTAATTATTATATATACAAAAATGTTCTAAGAGAAAACAAATTAAAGAAAAAGTATAAATGTTAAACCCTAGTAAAATATGTCTAATTTTATGGTGATCAAATGGGGTGTGCTGAAAATCGATACCTCTTCAAAATCTTCAAAATGAACAAAATTTTAATGCTGTCAAATAAAAAAAATTTTAGTTTCTGTAAGAATTGATTTGAAATACTACTATTTTCCAAATACTAAACGTAGTAAAATACATCCACACATCGTATCCGGTTTTTAGAAAGTAGCGAAGAAAACTTTTTCCACAACTATTAAAACCATAAATTTCAATAATAATTTAATAAAAATAAATATAAAAATAATAAATTTAGGGCCTTTAATTTATTTTGTTATAGCTACGTAATCTTTTAATGTTTGCTTATATTCAGTATTGATTGCTTGTATTCAGATAAAACTTGCATATTTTTTTAAACTATAAAATAACGTGTTTATTTTTTTAAACATTTTGCAAAACATATGTATGTGTTCACTACTATTCTTTTGAACTCTTTTTGCCTTTGTAGCCGGAAGACAAGAAAGGCCCATTGCCGAAACAATGGTCTCACACTTTTTGCAATGTTGTAACCCGCACCCTTTAGCCGTACCCTTTGTGCGATTCCGGTTGGTTGTTGTGGCCCCATGCCGTGACCCTTCCACAAAGAATGAAAATACACGTACACATGTATATATAAATATATAAAATAAATAAATATATATGTATATATATCTGTAGACAATAATTCATTAACATATTCATGCGTTGAAAACAATTCGCGACAATTTTAATGAACGCAAAAAAAAACGGACAACTTGAAAATAAATGATATTTATTGTTTTGTCGTTGCCCAAATTGGACTTTTGCGGTAGAGTTTGAAAACAGTTCATCAGCGTTTCTCTCTCTTTCAGCCTGAGGACCCCAAGCTTGGGCACCTCTACCCCACCCTCTGTCTCTGTCTGTGTCTGTGTCTTCTTCCTTTTTGTCACATTGCATTTGGAAGCCAGAGTTATATATATCGTATCGATCCATTGATCTCACCGAAATGAATGATTGCGAAGCTTTTGTTGAAGCGGACAACAGCAGCAGCAGCAAAAAAAAAAATCGAAATGACCACATCCAAAAACATTTACACACACAACACATGCATAAAACAGAAAGAAAAAAAACAAACAAAAACAATGCAAGCTCAGATTGCCTCTGTTGTTGTTGTTGTTGTTGTCTTCGTCGGCAAAAGGCGAACAGCAAGTGACACTTTTGTTTTATATTCGCAACTTTTTATGCTGAATCGGAGAACAAAGGCGATTTCTTAGTAAAAATCTCCACACACACAGAACAAAAAGAGATTTGTATTGTACTGAGCACCCATCCATCGCTGAAGGTAGCTAAAACCATATATACACACACACACACACACACATGTGCGGGGTACTCGCGTAGGTGTGTCCTCAATGCTCATGTTCATTCTCCACATCCTCTTGGTCTGTCAATTTACCTTCTTTTACCTTACCTTGCCTTTCCCTGCTTTGCCTTGCAACAAGATACACAACTTTGAAAATCCTTCAATTTTGGCCGTAATTCTGATGTAGTTAAATAACAAAAGGCAGACTTCATGAACGACAATTAAAGTATGCGAAAACTAGTTATTTTCAAAATATTTCGTATGTTTTATACCCTGAACCCAATAAAAATGGGTAAATCGGGTATAATGGATTTAGGCAAATGTATGTAACAGGCAGAAGGAAGCATCTCCGACCACAAAAAATATATATATTCTCGATCAGCCATGTCCGTCTGTACGTTTGAACACGCAGATCTCAGAGACTATAAGGGCTAGAGACTTCTCGTATATCCGGCGAAGATCAAATTTGCTTTATTTGATCGATATCTGCCTCCTTTACTCGAAAATCGATACATTTCGATTGACGATAGCAATAAATTAATACTAAATCAGAATCTTCTAATTAATACATAATTTTCAAAGTTATAGTCGAAATTATATTCTCATATTGATCCCATTTCTATCAGTAGCCGCAAGCATTTTCTGTATGCATAGATATGCGAGCGCATGTATGAGAAAGAGATGTCATGATAATCGACGCGATCGTCGATATGTTTTTTTGTGTATTCTGCAGAGCCCCCACCTACGATTGCGTGTGCATATATACGTATATATGTATGTATAAGCACGTGCTTGTAGCCTGCAAGTTTGGGTCAGGTCGGGCATGTGAATAAAAAAATGCGCTGCAATATTAATGATTGTATTATACCTTAAACTTTTAAAATCAATAGTTATTAAATTTTTATGTTTCTGTTATATTAAAAATAATATAAATAAATTGAGATATATACGAAAAAAGTATCAAACAGAATCCAAATACGATAACATCAATTAAATTATTAGGAAGCTAGTCAGCCAACTTATAAATCTTTATTGTTTAACTTTAATTTTAATATTCAATTTATTATTATTATTATTATTTTGATTTGAATTTTTTCTACTACGGACTTTAGTTGACATTAAATAAATAAATAAGTAAACAAATAAATAAATAATCATATTAATCAATTGTTCCACTCATAAATCTTCTTATAATATAAAATTTAAAGTTAAATATTGAATTAAACTGAAGCTGCCTAATCCTTTTTTTGGTGTCGACTTTAGGCGATAATAAATAAACAAATCAATAAACGAATGTTATTACTCAAGCCTGAAGATAGCTAAGTAACTAAGTTGATAGAAATTAGAGTTAAACATATACTTGCAATACAAATTTACAAATCAAACTACACTTGAAATTCTCCTAGTATGCATTCGCATATTAAATCAATGAAGTATTTTTTTTTTAATGCAGAGAATTATTGGACCAAGGCAAAATGTCGGTTATGCTTCGCAATTTAAAGGATATAATTAATCGGCGGGTAATAAAAAACGAAATGCTTCAAGAAAAACAAAGAAGAGGTAGAAAATCTCTGACCTGTGGAGTAAGTTAGGAACCTTAAGAACTCAAAGATTTTCCGAAGATATTTATATTTCGTGAAATATGGCAAACTAAGATTTGCAAATAGCACAAACATGATTGTGGAAGGCATGCATAAAGGCAATAAAAAGGGGAACAAGAACTAGAAAAGTAAAACGATACAATTGAGAAGTGGAATCTGTGTCGCCATTTATTACCAAATATAGAAAACCATCAATGAAAGACTATCAAGAAGAAGCCTATCTAGAATAGATAATAGAATATTACTTAATTTGGAAAGTTGAACTTTTGAAATGATCTTTTCACTGTCGAAAAGTATGTAAAAGACAGAAGGAAGCATACATATTTTCAGGATGAATAGGTTTAATATTTTTCTATTTTAAATAATGTAAGAATCAGTTAGGTTATGGCTCAACCCGTATTTTGATATTGATCTCATACATAAACAGGTATAATGCATAAATAGGTGTAATATATACATAATAGGTATAATGTAATTGAAGAGATAGTAAATATGTGTGATTGATTTATACGATTTGATCGATTAAACATATTTAACACCAGGGTTGAGTGTATTTCGTAGTCGAACTATCTCTCTCTCTTTCTCTCTTACGGATTATGGACAATTCAATTGGTATTCTGGCCCGCGCAAAGCCGGTAGAATACCTAGATAGGTACTAGTAAGTTAATAAAAGTGAACACATGTCTACTCTGAAGATATTGCCCCAACGTACTTGGCAAAGAACAGAAAAGTTCACTGCCTCCTCGGGCTGCATACGCAAAGGAAAACAAAGGCGAGTCAAGGTTTCTCTCCTTGCATCAAATTCTACCCCCTTCCTCACCCTCCCTAATACTCTTTCCCCTGACTTTAACTGTGCCTTTGTATATCTGAATCTGCCGTAAGAGTAGGAATCTGTGTTTATTTTTTTGTTGCCTTAATATGTGTACAGTGGCGGTCAAAATAATAGTAGTGCCTGCTTTTGCAAATATCTCAATAATCATAGATACTTTTATAAATCCATTCGATTCCTAGCTGTATTCTACTCTTTTCCCACATTTTAATTATTCATTTCGTTTATCTTCTATTTTACATAAGTGCTGCAATTTTCCGAGCGAAAATAGTCCAAACATTTGAGACTGAAAGACTTTATTAAGAGTTTTTTAAATAAATTAATATTGTAGTTATTTATTTATGGCTATGATTTAAATTACTGTTATTTTCCAGATACTAAGCGTAGTAAGATAGAAGCACCCATCATATCTAGTACATAGACATATTATTTAGAAAACTTAACCATTATTCCACTACTACTACAATGACAAATTTCAATAAGAATGTAATATAAAAATAAATATATATCAAAATAATAAATTTAGAGAATTTAATTGTTTTTTTTTTTGTTAATAAATTTTATAGCTTTTAATGTTTACGTTTAAACCATTTGAAATATATTTAATCTATTTTGTAAACTTTTTGCAAAACTTATGTGTGTAGAACTATTATTTTGACCGCCGCTGTATGTATTTGTGTGTGTTTGTGTGTCTTGAGGTTGCACGTGCCTTGTTGCTGTTGTATGTCTTTATTTGTGTGTGGAGTCGTCGTTATCTGTTTTCATATTCAACTCAACTGGTTTATATATATTCAGTTCAGTGCAAGTCAGTTGAGTTTGAGTTTGAGTTTGAGTCTTGCTTATGTAGAGAGTACACCCACACACAAAATTCCGTGATATATCAAGCAGCACCATCGTGTGGCATGCGGCCTTACCACTATACCTATGCTTATGCTTATGCTTATGGGCTCGGGCTTGGTTCGGGTTTGGTTTGTCTCCGAGTCTCTGTCTGTCTCTTGGTATGCAAAAAAATAAAAGAAGACTCATCAGTTGGCAAGTCAAAGGCCTTTTGGTGCGATCTGCGCGAGTCTTTTCATTACACCTTCGGTCCTCATAATTCTCAACTCTTTCTTGTTACTCTTTTGACGCCGATGCCGGTGCAATATGCGCAATACAAAATAACTTGAACAACTCCAACAACTCCAACAACAACACATGCAAATTTAACTTTGCAGAAAAATACCAAAGCCAACTTGAACGTGCCCATTGTCACTTGGGCCTCTGGTCCCCCATCTCTCTCCCTCTCGCTGAGTTTCTCTGTCTCTATCTCTCCATGCCAAATGATTTGGCTTCTCAGCTGCATTCAAGTAAATTAAAATTATTATTATTTCCCAGTTGGGAAGGTATCAATGCGGCTGCACTCGAGGTCAATATTAATGACTTAAACCCACAAAATACTTAATGAAGTATTTATCAGACAAAATATATGTATACCATATATATATATATATACTATATGTTTACTATGTATATATAGTATACTATTTTTAATTAATCCGCGTTAATAGCCGATCTATATTGGTTTGAAATTCAAATTAAAATCAATGCTAAATATGAACTGAAATTATTATTATATCCTGATCCGATACTTTCTCATCTCAGTCTCTTGCCCCTTGATCAATATTTATGCCTTGAACCCATTAAAAATGTTGTATTTAAAAGACCTCTGTAAGCATCTGCGATTCCAATAAAATATACACCAAATTTTTGTCAGATTTAATAGCCGATTTAGATATATTTGAAGCTCAATTTCTTTGAACACGTCGATATCAAATAGAGAGAGAGACTCTCTCTGAATTAAAAAGGATAATCAAAATAATAACAAATAAGTTCTCCCTCAAACTATCACTTTCGTACAAACTACTGCTATTAAAATGTCATCAGCGATAATCAGCTTGTCGATAACCAATAGCAAATTTGTGTTGCAGGTCGGCAAGTCTAATTAGCTGGATAAAAATGGTCGTCTCTTATTTGATTATTTATAAATTTATTAATTTAGTGTTGTCTTATATCAGTCGACACAGAAAAAATACAGAAAATATAAAATTATTTAAAAAATATATATTTGTGGGGTATTTAAATGCAAAATGCTGCAACATTTGTAGCCAGGAAAAACACAAATCAAACCAAAAAAATGTTTTGTATAATTAGCTAAAGTGAGCAAATTCGTTCTTAATGCTAGAAGTAGAGGACTCTGAATTTATTACATGATAAAGTCTATTGCAATCGTTACAAACTACTCGGAAAATGTACCGGTACGGAGTAATTAGTGCTGTATTAATAATTATTCCTTGTCCGTACCTTTTTCGTGTGCTCCTCAATGAATACAATTAAGGTTTACGCAAATGCAAAAAATCGATTAAAATATGACTATATAAGTGACTATACGGGAATTAAACTGAAAATGGACAAAATATGCAAAGGCAAGAATACAACTTGGAGCTTCTAAAATAAATATTGAATAAATGAATGTATATATAAGTACATATGTATCTTTGCATGTATATATGTGTACAGATCATTCACGGGCCATGACTCGTCTGATGACGGTTATTAAATACTTTCCTAGTCTGTTTTATGAACTCGATTTAATGTTAGTGCCATTTATTGCCGAGTCTGCAAATGAAAGTTAATGTTTAACCAACTATAACCTGTAAGAAGTTGTTCGCAGCTCGTTCATTAAATCATTTAACTTCTAAATTCCAACTTTCAACTTTAATTCTATATATGTATGTGTGTATCAGTTATTTGAATGCAAATTGCAGTTACATTGAGTGCACACATTTAAAAAAAAAAATGCACACACACAATAAAAACATTTAGAGATGCATGCACACACGCACACGCACACGCACATATTTACATATTTAAGTTGTCATCATGGCACAGTTGTCATTAAATAGCTATAAAGCATTTTCAAAACGTATTTCAGATAATTGTCAAGTAATTACCCATTTTACATTGTTAGTATTCTTCTGCTTCTGCTTCTGCCCGCCCTTCTCTTTCTCCCTCTCTCTATCTCTCTCTTTCGTCTTGTTGTCATCGCTTCTGTTTCTGTTGTTGTTGATGTTGTTGTTGTTGTTGTTGCTCAACGGCATAAAAATGAACTGATGCCAGTGACAACTACACACATCCATACAAATGCATGCAGATTTGTTTCATTTGTTGGTCTACCCTTACAATTAGTTAATAAGGTAAGCATTTATCTCTGTCGCTCTGTCGCTCCTTCATTCTCATTCCCACTTCCTTCTTCAAGTTCCAATTTCCCTTTTGCCAATTTACTTCTGGGTCTGATTTGATTCTTCTGATTTTCCCCAATGTTAGACAATTTCACATTTCAATAATTAATTTTTGACTTTAATTTTAATTATAATAATTTTATTAACTTTACTTTTAATTGCAACTTAACAACATAATTGATACTTGTGGACGGCTTTTAATCGTCATTAAATAAATATATAATTACAAAAATGTATTTTGGGCAGCCATTGAATAATCATAAATTTGCCATTCAAATTTGGTAATTTAATCTCAAAAATTGCACCAGATATAGGCTCATGCAATGTATGTGGGTGGGCTGGGTGTTCTCAAAAACTATTCTTACCGATCTTAGGAGGAGGTATGTTGAAGTCCTCTAGTCTATTATTAGGAACTCATTTCTCGCAAATTAAATTTGCACATGCATTTGTAGTTTTGCATCTAAACTTATTCATACTAACTAGTTTCTTGGAAAAAAAGTAAAATAAATAGTTAGTAAATATATAAGTAATTAAATATTTAAATAAATAGATAAATAAATAACTAATAATATTGTGTCAGAAAGGCTGTTATGTAACTCAACTATCGGCCGATTGTTCCTATGGGAGCCATAATATATAGTAGCCCCATGATGATGATTTTTTGTTGTACGTTACGGAAATAGATAAGATCCGTGCTTAAAAGGATACTGGAATGAGCAACAAGCAAATATCAATTAAATTATGTCGATCGGCATCGCCAACTGATAATGTGTTAAAAAAAAAAAAACACTTCAATAAACAATGCTAATAAACTTCCAGCGAAAAATTGTCAATCTGACGGACTTTGCCGGATGAAAATGCGTCGGCCTCTAAAGTTCTACTTGGTTTAAGGTTACAAGTATCCAAACATCGAATTCAACAAATTGTTTCAACTAGCAATCGATTAGTATGAAAGCAAATGAAAATTAATTTTGCAAAAGAACACGTGTCCTGGACCCAGGAGTGGCAAAATGTATTATTTTCTGATTATAGTCCAAAAGGTTAATGTAAAACTTCAGACTGTATCTACTTGGAGGGTTATGTAAACCTGTTAGACGAAGCTTTGATGAAGCATCAAGCAGACCCAAATGCCTTATTCCAATACAGGTTTCACGGGGCTGTCGTGAGTGGTTTTGGGATAAGGGACCTGAATCTCAGTTCGAAATGAGAATCTACTATAGCTTCGATGTTTCTTATCCGATCTTAATGAAATTTGTACAGTTGATCAATAAATATGCATATAATGCCTGGTATTCGAGAACCTATATTAGAAATCTGAAGTCTTTAGCTCTTATAGTCTCTGAGATCCGCGGACGGGCGGGCAGACGGACATATCGACTCGCCGGTTAATCCTGATCAAGAATATATATACTTTATGGGGTCGGAGATGCTTCCTTCTGCCTATTACATATATTTGCACAAAACCATTATACCCTTTTACCCATTTTTAACGGTTTCACAGAGTGTATATGCGTCTTTCTGCCTGAAAAATACTTCATCAAAAAATATTGCGTGGACTGAATGTTTCGTAAATAAATAATAATAATAAAATAATTTAAGAGAAGAAATAATGTTTTTAATTACAATATATTTGTATTTGTATCTGTATTATTTGTAGCACTCCAATAATGCTAACGGCTCTCCAATGTCCAGTTCTGATGTTGAAACCTTCAATGGCAAAATAGTTTACAATCTCGACGGCAGTGCGTTTATAATCGATGCAGGCAATGCGACGACTGCTCCTCCTCCACCCGGAAACCATTTAACTACAAGCGGTGCCCGAACAACATCAGCATCAACATCCCCTTGTGATAAATTGAAAGGAGAGACAACATTTCTCAAATCAGGACAAAAAAAAACGAGGAACAAGAAGGACTCGGACGAAGGTTCGGACGAGGAAGGAGTAGGAGTAGGAGAAGGTGCTTATCAGTTAAGCCCAAAAATCCATTCGTTTCGTGTGGTCTCTGCTCAAGATGCGTGCAATCAAATCCAGTTCAATTCAGCGAATCCAAATGCACAAAAACAACAACAAACAACAACAACAAGTAAACAAAATAAGCATAAACCGATATTGATGTGCTTCATATGCAAATTGTCCTTTGGCAACGTGAATTCGTTTAGTTTGCATGCGAATACGGATCATCGATTGAATCTGTTGGAGCTGGATAAACAGCTGTTGAATCGCGAATTATCGAGTGCAATTATTCAACGGAATATGGATGAGAAACCGCAGATATCGTTTCTACAGCCACTCGATTGTCTAATCAATGTCAATCTCGAGCAGCAGCCTGTCGATTTGGCCAGCAATCAGATGAAAATTGCTACGAGCAATGTGGAAAACGATAACGATAACGTCGGGGATGACGTTAACGATGAGGTTGGCGTTGGAGATGCCGATAACGATGACGATATCGAAAACGATAACGATAACACATCTGTAAAAGTAGCAGCTGCGCAGGCGTCTGTGAAATTTGGTTCCTTAAATTCAGCAACAGCAACAAAGACTAATAATTCTACGAAAGCAACGGCAACGGCAGCTATTGCAACTGCAACTGCAACATCATCGATAACATGCAACTCACCCGCATCAGAATCGTCTCGGCATTCGCCAGCGGATGCAATGGAGGCAACTTCAGATTGTAGCAGTCGAGAGTGCTCGCCTCTTGCTGCTCCTCCTACTCTTCATGCTCCTCATTCTGCTGCAGCTACCCCTTCTGTAGCTGCTTCTTCAGCTTCTTCTTCTGTTCCTCTTGCTCCTCTAGCAGCTGCTCCTCCTACAGCTGTTCCTTCCGCTGCTCCTCCTGCACCTCCCACGGCAGATTTGAGAGCTAGTACTGATAATATAAGTAGCGATAAGTTAAATAAACGCAGCCACAAAGCGGAGGATGCAACAAGCTCAGCCGCGGAGACACCACCACCACAACAGCAGCAACATCATGTGGCAGATACAGATGCAACAGCAATAGCTAGCGATATATTGCAACAACACCTAATATCCATGCAAAATGTGGCTGCCACCACAGCGAGTGGCTGCGTCTACCCACCGTCAACAACAGCACAGGCGCAAATACAACTTAGTTCCTTTCAAGCATCCCTCGCAGCGCTCGCCAACGAACAGAATGCGAGGGGTGTCAAATTACTAACCGAGTTCCTTCAGCAGCAACTACACCAACAACAGCAACAACAACAGCATCAGAAGCATCTCTTGTTCCCTAGCAGCTGCCTGGAACACCCCGATTTCAAGGGTGTCGATTGCAAGACCTGTGAATTAATTGAGATCCAGCATCACAACAAGTCGCCAGCAACTCCTCAGTCTCATTCTCAGTCTCAATCGCAATCTCAACGCTCGCCAAATGCCAGTCTGTCCACGACCACGTCCATGCCCATCTCGCCAAGCGCCGCCTCATCCAATGTTGCCAATGTGGGTAATCCGCCTGCGTCCAGTTTTACAATCGGCGCCTGCTCCGATCACATCAATGGGCGACCTCAAGGCGTCGACTGTGCTCGGTAAGTACCTATTCCAAAATTTATTTCCACTTCGTTGCAGTTTCTCTTGAAATAATATCTATAACTTTGATTAGATATATAGATACACTGTCTCAGAGTTTAATTCGAACGGTGTCAAGTAAAAAATTTAAAGTGCTATAAAGTTTAAAAATGCCTAAAAAAAAGAAACTTTAGTTTTTATTCAAATATTAATTCATTCGGAAAACATATCCAAAATAAATGTAAATGCTTATTTGAAGAGTCTTAAAAAAGTAACATATTTGGCGTATAAAAGATTAATAATACTTCGTATGATATCAATTATCCTTAACAACTTCCCTTAACCTATTATTCATGGAAGATACTAGCTTCCGGGTTGCTTCTGGGCTGATTTTGCTCCACTCATCCAGCACAGCATATTTGAGATCCTTTTTGCTGGATATGCTGTGCTTCCGGATGTTATTTTCTAGCAGAGCCCACAAATTTGTAATATAATTTAAATCTGGAGACTGGGCCGGTGGAATTATCATATGGAGGCAGTTCCTGATGAGCCAGGACTGTACTATCTTGGCCTTATGCTTGTCCATTGTTGTTTCAAAAATCACAAAATTCCCGAATCCGGCTGACGAGATACACACCCATACCATGTCACTTCCTCCACCATGCTTGACTGTTGCCTTTACGTGTTTGGGATTCAGCTCAGTATTGGACTGTCGCCACACATAATACCGTCCGTCCGAGCCAAATATGTTGCATTTTGACTCATCTGCAAATATGACTGTGTTCCAGGACTCCAAATCCTTGTCCAAGTGGGTTTTGCCGAACGTCATCCTAGTCCCTTTATTTTTTGCGCTTATAAAGTGTAGTCGGGCATTGAAGTCGTAGTTACGCAGAACCAGGCGCACAGTTTCCACACTGCACACTTTTTCCCCATTTCATCCTGCACCTGTTGAGTCAGTTTTGGCAATTTCCTGATGATCCTCCGCTCTTCCTGTTCGGTGAAAGTCTTGTTTTGTCCCATTCTGCCCTTGCCCTCTATCCGATTTTCGTCGACGAAGCGCCGAATGATGTGGTATACAGTTGAGTTGCTCAGATTGACCATTTCAGCTATTTAGCGATCCGATTTTGAAGTGAATGGGTTTCCGTTGTTCAATGGTAGTCCGTTGTCTGACTGTTGCACCCGAGATGCAGGATATGACTAAACTGACAACGAAGAATTGGAATATTTACGCCGAAAATATTCAACTTGACGTAACTTATTATTCAACGACTGAACTTAGATTAAAAAGCGAGGGCTTTTTGATCATAGTTTTGCCCCTAAATCAATCGTACATTTAAAGTTGAAAACGTGATTTGAGGTCGGAAGACAAGTTAAAGTTAGAGTTCACTATTTTCTGATCTAAAGGTCACTGAGCCCGTATTTTGATAGATAGATTTTGAAGTTTTCGTTTGAAGAAGAAGAACATTCCCTGCACTCCTTCGATGCTTGATTAACTTTGATTCTGATCATAGTTAGTATAAATATGGAATACATAAATATTTTTCTGATTATAAAAATACAATTCGATAAAAAACTTAACTTTTTTTAAACATTTGAAGTGATACTGAATTGAAACATAATGTGTTCATTGTGTTGTTATCTATGTGTGTACGTATGAGTATTCTTATATAACTTTAATTTTTACTTATATTATTAAACATTAACGTATAAAGGCAGAATCTTCTAGTTAACACACAATATTATCAATCAATTCAATGTATTCTGCAGATCCCCGTTACCTATATACATATATATATACATAAGTCAGTTCGGGCTTGCCATAAAAAAAGAGTGCACTTGAAGACCTTCTCACATTTGGGTGCAAGACTTTTCAAAGGGAAATTTGCCAATAAAACTGGAATATATTTAACAAATAACGGTAGAGGGTATACCGTAGTCGATCTTACTCGACTACAGCATTGTTACTTGTTTAGAAATGCATTAGAAAATGCGAAATATAAAAGAGCACTCCATATTTTTGGGATTTTCGATTGTCGAATGGCAAGCCCTGCTAAATTTAAGAAAAATGCTTTCCTATATTTAGATATTATTTTTAAAAACAAGAAAATCTTGCTAGTGTCTAAAGCGATTTACCAAATTTTAGGGAGATTTTTTTCTGAATGTGCGAGGTGCTACTAAAGGCTTTCGTAATATTTTCACCATGCAATCAAATTTGTGAGACAGGACAAAGCACTGAGGCTGAATTATATCATTCTAGTGAAGAATTACCAATTTAAGCGTGAGAAAGCGAACGTTAGTGCTGCCGGCGCTTCATTTGCCATTACCATTAGTGTTAGGGGTGGTTCCTTTTTTGCTTTTTTTGTTGTATGTTTTGTTTTTTCAAGGCCCTGTCTGAACTACTACTTGCCACAGCCGGGCAGATGTCCTCAAGTCTTCAAGTTTTGCAAGGGGTGCCAAATACATATATGTATATATATGTAAACACAACTGCGGTCAAAACAATAGAAGTGCACAAATATGTTTTGGAATATGTTAAAAAAAATTTATTTAAACACAAGCTATGAATACTGATGATAATAATTTTTCCTACATATTGAAGATTTTGAAGAGGTCTTGATTTGATACCCATAAAATGAATCATCTGAAATGCTTCGAGAAGCAGCAGTACTATTATTTTGACCCCAATTGTATATATTTTGTACGTGCTGAGAGCGCAAAAAGGGTTTCGCTCAGTCTGCGTATAATATGCGTAATTATTGCTGCTGTTTGAACTTTGGTAGGACGCAAGGGGTTTTATCCACCGCCATACAATAACTCATTAGTCTAATTTCACAGTCTGTGTTCCGCATCCTCAGCCTCTGGCTGTATTCCGATTGTTCATTTAAACGCAAATGAACCTTGGGACCTGATAATTCGAATTTGTGGGATCACATTGATTGCATCAGCTCGATGCGATGGACAGGCATATTAACAACTCAGCTGACAAGGAGGGCATTCGATAATGAATCCTCCCATCATCCACCCCGTCGAGTGTGCTGAACTGCAAAATGAGTGAAATTTGAGGAAACAGCGATGAAATATGTATTTACGATTTAACAATAAATTTACAAATATAATAAATTTATATGGGCTCGTACAACTAGACAGAGGGACATGTGTATTTGAATTATTTAACAATTCAATTATTTCATGTGCACTAAAAACATATCAAATAAGAAAGGGCTACCCAGGGTAGCAAGTCGGGTCCTGACTAGTGCAGGGCTGGAGCAGAAGTTCTGATAATATGGTCTCCTTTGTCTTAGTCTCCTTTGGTAATTTGGTGCTTCATTTAGAGCTAATACTTCGGCCTGAAAAACACTACAGTGTTTCGGGAGGCCGAAAGATAGCTGAATTTTAAATTCCATATTTTGTCTTTCAAGACATGGGATATCACCTGCCCAGAGAACCGCGATGTGCAGTTAGGCTTTATAATATCGGAGGTCGCCAGGTATCCGGTATGCTCCGTCAGCCCGACTGGGCTATTTTCGAGCCCCCAGCCAAGCTGACTGTCGGCACGGATCGCATTGCACCTTACTCCGTCCGGTTACCTCGAACTATAGCTTGAACCTTTACCAAAGACCATGACTATGGAACAGACCAGATCAGAAGTCCAGGGTACAAGTCTTTGCCAACCTAAAAACTCAATAATTGAAAGTCAATAATTAAATTAAAACTTTAAAATTATAATAATATAATAATAGATGTAATAATTTTAAAATTAATCAGCTTTAATTAAATTAAATTGATTTTCTTAAATATCAAATAAGATGTGCACAAGTTTCATACATAAAAAAAAACCAAAACTATAGTATTTAAATCAGCGCTGATTAACATCTTCCTCAATATGTGAAAAAAAACATGTGTTTTTCCATGATATAAATATTAATAACCAAATCGGATAATCTGTGGCTATTAAAATTAAAATTAAAGGCAATTTTGATATTAAAAAATATAAATATATTTGTAAGATTTACAAGATGCAAAGGCGAACTCGGAACAGTTGATAAATGGTTAAAAATGTTGAAAAACGTGTCAGCAATATAATTTTATTAACTACATTATAGGTTCGCAAATGCTTCTAATGGTTTTTAATTTATTTTTAACACAACTTTATGAGTTTTAAGTTCAGACAGGCTGAATTAATAATATTTTATATAAATTATTCATAATTACAGCCTTTTCTTCGGTCTCTTTCCAATTTAGGCATGCATGACAATTGATTCTTTTTTTAGTTTCTTGATCTGCACTATATAAATATATATTTAGGTCTTATATAGCGATGAATATCTGAAATGGCAAGTTAAGTCGCAGAAAAACGTATTTATATAAGTGCGTACTACAATACGAGCTTATCTAAATTAACTCATATAAAATCACTCTTATTATTTGGGAATTGGAAATGTGAACGCGAATTGGAATGAGAATGGGAATGGGAATGGGGAATGAGAATGGGAATGGGGAATGAGAATGGGAATGGGGAATGAGAATGGGAATGAGCTGTGTAAAGGAGACGGGCGGACGTTGGCAAGGGCAAGGCGGCTTAACTAAAATAAATTAAACCAATTGCGCTGATTTCACTTCATAAATTCTATATACAGATTCAATTGTCGCAATTTACTGCTGACGACTGCCCGACTCGGCTCCGGATCATAAAATTTCATCAACACATTGTAGGGTGCCCACAGTACCGACCGCCATTGTGTATAACTACCACAACTACCATTGGGTGTTGCTGTGTTGGGGCTCTCGAATTCAAATTAAGTAATTATGATAAGTATACACACACACACACACACACACGGGCTTGAGGATTATATCCAATGCTGAGATTGAAGCCCCTATAAATGAATGCCACTTCAATTAAATGTACATTGCTGTCATCATAGTTATCGCTATCCGTATTTAAATAGCCTCTGCTTTGTATAAATATATCTATCTGATTTTGAAAATTTAAATTTAAAAATCAACTAGTCAGAGAGAGGTTTATTTTCCATTCTGCGCTTGTATTAATATTTATGTCTTTTGTTTTCTTGGCAGCTGCGAAATGCTTTTGAGCTCCGCGCGACTCAACAGCGGTGTCCAGATGTCCACCCGCAACTCCTGCAAAACCCTCAAATGTCCGCAGTGCAATTGGCACTACAAATACCAAGAGACACTGGAGATCCATATGCGAGAGAAGCATCCAGATGGAGAGAGCGCCTGTGGATATTGCTTGGCAGGTAATTGCACACAATCTATAAAACATACATATGTATATCGATATTTTATTTAATGTCAACTAATATCAGTCGTCACAGATACAAAAGTACAAGGTGTAGAAAATAAATTTAAAATTCAAATTAAAATTAAAGAAATAAGAAATGTTTTCGGGATATATGTATATACGGAATATCTTCTAAGAGATTTAAAATTGTTTTTCTGGACGTATTTAAATTCAATATGATCCAATATTTGTTGCCAGATTAAACCAATAAGCATAGATAAAATAGTCACTATGAATTAGTTAAGATTAATTTCAACCCCATCGTAAATAATAAGTGTATATAAAAATAAAAATGAGAAATACCCAAAATACCCCGAAAAAAAAGAAAAATAGTTGGTACGAATTAGTTATGATCAATCCAAAACGCTTCTGAAATGCAGATAGAGTAGAACACATTTTTTCTATTATTAAATTATATTATTTATTTGCATGGCTCGTTCTAACTGCAAATCGCCGGTCTTAATATACATATTTATATTTATAATCGTATTTTGCAGGCCAACAGCATCCACGTCTGGCACGTGGCGAGTCCTATTCGTGTGGCTACAAGCCGTACCGCTGCGAGATTTGCAACTACTCGACGACGACCAAAGGCAACCTCTCCATTCACATGCAGTCCGACAAACATCTGAACAACATGCAGGAACTGAATAGCTCCCAAAACATTGTCGCCGTTGCAGCGGCAGCTAAACTGATGTTGCCCAATCCATCGCCACAAGGCTCTGTGAGTGGTTGCAGTAATGCCGGTATTGCTGCCGTCGTCTCCGCGAGCCAACAACCTATTGGCGGAGTCTGTTCCTCGAGTGCTGGCAGTGCTGGCACCGTAAGCAATGTCAGCAACGCATCCAACAGCAGTGCAGTGGGTTCCGGTTCCGGTTCGGGTGGCGGTGCGGGTGCGTCAACGGTCTCCTCTCTGAAGCCAAAGCCCTCGTTTCGCTGCGATATCTGCAGCTATGAGACCTCCGTGGCACGTAATTTACGCATCCATATGACGAGCGAGAAGCATACACACAACATGGCTGTCTTGCAGAATAACATCAAACACATTCAGGCATTCAACTTCTTGCAACAGCAGCAGCAACAAGGGGCAACAGCCGTACCGGGTACGGCTAGCAATAGTTTTTTGCCCGTACCCGAGGTAGCGCTCGCTGATTTGGCATACAACCAGGCATTGATGATACAGCTCATTCAACAAAATGCTGCAAGTCAGCAACAGCAGCAACAGCAGCAACATCAGCAACATCAGCAGCAGCAGCAGCAACAATCTGCTGCCAGCAAGCTATCGCCCACATCGCCCTCGCCCGTCAGCACTCCCGATCAGTTGCATGCTACATTCTCCTACTCACCCAAGCTGTTGAAGCTGCCATCTGGGATGGTTATGGGCATGAACATGACAGAGTCTGGGACAACTCCCGGCGACTCCCTCGACTCCTATCCGGATAGTTTGCCGGAGTTGTGGCCAACGGCAATGTTTAGTTGCCTCATCTGCGATTGTTTCAGCACCAACAATATGGATGAACTGAATCAGCATTTGCTACTGGATCGTTCGCGGCAATCGTCGAGTGCCTCGTTGGATATAATGGTCATACATAATAATAACTATATTTGTCGGCTATGTAATTACAAGACGAATTTGAAGGCGAACTTTCAGTTGCACAGCAAGACGGACAAACATTTGCAGAAGTTGAATTTCATCAATCACATTCGAGAGGGTGGCGCACGCAACGAGTACAAGTTGCAGTACCAGCAGCAGCCGCAACTTGCCACAAATGTGGTGCAGCTGAAGTGCAACTGTTGCGACTTCCACACGAATTCCATACAGAAATTATCACTTCACACTCAGCAAATGCGACACGACACAATGCGCATGATCTTCCAGCATTTACTGCTCATCATCCAAAGGAGTCGTCTCCATTCCTCGCCTACGTTGGGTGTCGACTCGGATCAGTCAGAGCAGTCGTCTAGGAAGGCACTCTGCTGCCAGCTGTGCAACTTTGTGGCCAAGAATCTGCACGAGATGGTGCAGCATGTGAAGGGTTTACGCCACCTGCAGGTCGAGCAGTTCATTTGCCTGCAACGCAGGAGCGAGAATTTGGATATGCTCGGACTCAATGAGGTGTTCAAAGTGACAGAAGAGCTACCGTGCAGCACGGAAGGTATGTACTCCATAAACTCCATAAAAGTCAAAATTGCCCACACCTTGTTCCCTTTATTATATTTATTTATTTATTTAATGTCGAATAATATCGGTCGACATAGAAATATACAAAAAGTAGAAAATAAATTTAATTAGAAAAAAGTATTTTTAAATTTAAATTCAAAAATCATACTCTTGTTATAAAGTCAAAACCGGCGAATTGGTAGCACTTTAATATAACTCTTAAAACATTTCATACCTTAATATAAATTTACATTTAAAAAAACCAATTAATAAGAATAAACAAACAATGGAACAAATACAAACAGATAGTTAGCATTGTGAAGCAATTTAGAGCTTGTGCGTTGTATCTCAATCGGCAAGGGATTTTTATATTTGCTTTAGCATATGGATATATGTTTCATCGGTTAATATTACAATCTATACATACGTATGTCCTTATCTATCAAACAATAAACTCCATACAATTATATGAACTATGTCTTATCTACACTAAAATAAATATTAACAGCAACAAAAAAAACGTGTAATAACAAATGTGTATGTCGAGGTGGTATACTCATAAGCAGAAAAATAATATAAATAATAATATGAGGCAATACATTGAGGCATTTTAAATGTGTTCATAAATCGTCTTACTGATTAACCAATCCTCTAATTGATCATCGTGTTATGCTAGGTTTTGTGTTTGCCGTTAAATTATTGAATGCTGAAATCGATTACCCTGCCTGATGAGCCAAATTAGTTTTTCTGTTCCCTCGAGTCCCTATACCCCTTATTTCTCCCAACATTTTTCTTAATCGCTGTACTAATAATTATTTCTTACCTGTGCCTCTTCGACTGCTCTGTAATGATTACAATCGACTTTATCATTTAATCAATACAGAATCCTATATAAATGTCTTATCTTATGAATAACATTTTCGCCTGCTTCTGTGTTTGGTATCAATCTTAACTACTTCATACTAACTATTTTTTTGTCTGATTGGTTTTTCTGGCAACAATTTATGTAAAAATAATAAATACATAATTACAAAATATTTCTTCTTATGTATTATTTTTGATTTCATTTAATTTATTTGCCACTTTTCGTATTTTTCTGAGTGGACTGTTACTAGTCGACATTAAATAAAGTAAAGACCGAGACATACTTATTCCAAAAAATATTACTAATAATGATAATAATAGTAGCAAATATGTATATCGAGGCATTTAAAATTTGATCGTCCCACACACACTCGCCTTCTCATATATGTATATAGTCTCTGTGGATACTGAGGTCTTTTGCTTAAGTACATGGGCATACATTGTAATATGGACACTCTTCTGCTGTGCGGTTCGTAACTCATCATTAAGCGCTGATTTCAGTTCAATTTCTTTCGTTTCGTTTTTTTTGCCCCTTACTCTTCGATTATTATCGTCCCTTTGCCTTGCGTGTCTCTCGTACTCAAACTCGAACTTCAACTCCAAGTCGAACTCATACTCGCACTCACACTCACACTCATTCTGATTCGTTGTCTCTTTTGCGTAAGTAAATTCTTGGCTACACTTCTCGCTCTTCTCATGTTTTTTTTGTTGCCCTTGCTGCGATTTATATGCGCTGTGAGATTTATACGCTGACGCTGCGCTGACCCTTGAGGAAATTATTACAAATTACTTAAGAATGCAAAAACGATTATATGTATCCATCGAATTTGCAATTAGTGACGTGCACACTTTGCTGTTGCTCCAACCTCAACACACACAACAACTTAAAAAGTCCATTCCAGGTTGCCGATACAAAAAATGAAAAAATAAAAAGAAAAAAAAGAAGCATTGCCAGTGTGATATTCTCATATCAGATACAAGATGCGGCATTGAGCGTGGTTCGGAACCGCAGGCATCGCACCTAACCACAGAGTATCAGAGCTCAGAGACCCTAACCAGAGACACAAGACACACCACACACACATACAAAGACTGCAAATCTGGATTTGGAATTGTTACACTCAATACACCCCCATCCAGCTACAGGGTATACATATAATTGCATATGCCGCACTGCTCCATTCTCCACTCTACAGCGTGTTGTTGCACGTTTATATATGCAAAATTGACAAAACTCTTCCTTTCCCTTTCTTCATCCTGTGTCCTCAGTCTTCAATCGGGATTCTGAGTCTAGTCTTGTATTCGCTCAGTGTTTTGCCCGTGTTGTATTGAAGAGCAGAAATTCAGTTTCACGTTTGGTAGTTGTAATTGTGCTCAGGCTTTCTGCACTTGGTCTTCTTTAAGCGATATAACATTTTGTGTCGGGCACTTAAAGTTTTAGACGGTCTTTTTTGTGTGCAGTACTTTTTTAATTTATTTAATGTTGACTAGTATCAGTCGAGACAGAAAAATACAAAAGAAAGAAAGCAAATTAAATTTAATTAATAATGATATTATTGTGTTATATACTTATTTATTAAGTGTCGACAGAAAAACTTAAGTTAATTCAATTTTGAATTAAAAAAATTTAAATTATTTATTTAATATCGACTAAAGGAGAAAATCAATTCGATTAAATTAAAAACAAAATGTAATATATAAAATGAAATAAAAAAAATATATTTACAAAATATCATGCTTGACTGTGAAATTCGTTGATTTTATATTGAAAGTCATGATTGATCGCAGCATAAACTTGTGTGGCTTACTAAAAGCAACTTAACTGCTGTTAAAAATAGCTAAGTAATTAGGCCCATCTTAAGTCAACGTGTAAGTGAGCCTGTAAGCCTCTGCTTGCCAGCGTTTTTATTTTGGTTATTGGTGTTCGACTGTTTTTTTCTTCTCCCTTTTTATACCCAAAATCCCTTAGGTATTGCCAAAAAAAAAAGCAATGGTATAATAAGTCACACGCATCTCGTCGCCCTTAAGGTATTTAGAATTTGTGCTGAAATACTAAGCTCGCTTCCGAGTAAAGTTTTTCTTTTTTTTCTGCTAATGAGTGCAAACTCTATTTCTTTAAAATATTTCATAACAAATATAACAAGACTGAACGTTGCAGTCGGGCGTAACCGACTGCGAAATACTTTGATACTATACGTAATGCCAGCTGATAACAGGTAGCAAGGAACAGGGAGGGTGTTGCCAAGAAATACTGTCCACGTTTGTCTTTCAAACTGAGGTAGGTATAGCTAGTTACCTTTCTTTGGTAACTGTACCACTTAAATTATGGGAGATATGGGATTTTCTTAAATTTTGGGGGCGGAAGTGACCGTACAAAATGATTATCGGTTCTTAAAGACGGCTACCTATAATATATCAACCAAATATGACGTCTCTAACTCAAAAACTGCGGAAGATATAGCCATTTAAAATGTGTAGAATCGGAGGGACTGGGGGCGACGGAGATTGGCGTGGCATATCCAGTGTAGCCTTAAAATTGTGGGAGATATATGGCTTTGTCGATTTTATCGATATTGATCGATAACTTCAAAGCGAAGAGAACGCAAAAGATAATAAATAAAATACATTTTTACAAACTAAGTTTCTTAAAAATTTGTTCAAATATAAAATAAAATTATTTAGTTTTTTATATTTTTTATTTGGTGTTTTACCAGGCTATGTGATTAAAGGGTATGTGCTAGCCGAGATATATATCTTAGTGGGCGCTTTTCGCTTATTTTGGCTTTGGTTTTGGCGTCTTTTGCCGATGATGAAGGTTTATTTGAGCTGCTTGCTGGTTGCCCCGCGACTGCTTCACTTGTAACAGCTGCGCATGATTATTGCAGTAACAAAAAGGGGCACAACAAATACCCAACCACATATCAGTTTGCTTAGTTTCTCCCCCTCTCTCTTGTTTATTATCTGTCTCTCTCTCTCTCTCTCTCTCTCTCTGTTTAAGTAAGTTCATTTTCCTGCACATTGAAGAGATGAACGCCATGACCGAGGCTATGGTCTTGATTTTCTTTTTTTTTTCGTTTTTTTGTCGGCTTTTTAATTCGATGCAATCAAGCTGTATGGAAATTGCTTTGAAATTGGTAATGGAATTTGAAATATATTCGCATTTGGTCGCATCAACGCTGCCTGCCTTTGCTGCCTGCCTGCCTGCATCTGCTGCCTGCTCCCTTGCTTGCAATTAACTGTACGCAGCTGAGGCTAACGTCAACACCAAGGCCGAGATTGAGGCTGAGACCCAAAAGACCCATATTGTGAGACCTGGGAACAGCCAACAGGCAGCAGGGAGAGGTTGGGCAGGGAGCAGGCAGAGGGAATCCAGAGTCTGTGCCTGGCTTATGTTCTGTTCGGGCTGCGTTTCGCTCGCTTTTGTTGTGGTCGTTCCTATTATCAAAGGCATTGATTAGCCAAAGGGGTCTCTCACAGGATTATTAATCTGTACGCAAAAAGAAACCATTGTCTGTGTGTGTGTCTGTGTTGTGTCTGCGAGTGTGTCTGCGGGTGTGTGTGCAAACGTGTATACGAACAGGTCATTGACTAATGCTTGTTATCTGCTTTGGAGAAAGAGAAAGAGAGAGAGTAGAGAGTAAAGTAAATTACCTAATACTTAAACTGCCCTTTTAATTGTTCCTATAGTAATTTAACTGAAGTTAGCATTTCAATTGTTAATAAAATGGGCCATTTTTTGTTTTATTTTGTTGTAGAGACCCATAAATTATTTGAACAGACTTGTTTATTTACTTATGAAACGAATATTCACATATTATAGCACTTAAACTTAATTTTTGTATATTTAGGAAACAAAGTTAGGCATGACATCCTCGAAGGCTCCTCCATTTTATCATGATGTTATACTGAATCTGACTAATTTAGTTTTAGTCCAATTTAGTGAGCATCAGCTAACAACCTATCTGATCCATCAATTTCAGAAGGCAACTTCGATTGCGGCCTCAATCTGGCGACTGCAAACTGCCTTGTTGGAGCACCCAGCACCGAGATGGGATATGGAGTGGCTGCTGCTGCTGCTGGGGGTATGTCCTGTGAGGGTCACAACATCTATTCACCCACATCCGTCTCGAGCTGTTCGACAACATGTGGCAAGGTGCAATCGCATGTGGCATCCCCGTTGCCAACAGTCAACGAGTTGCAGACGACCGTCTTCAAGTGCAATCTCTGTGAATATTTTGTGCAATCCAAGAAGGAAATGGAAACGCATATTTTGAGCCTGCATCCGACGGCAGACAGTGATGACTACATAAGCATACCAACAAACACAGCAGCGCTGCAGGCATTCCAAACAGCTGTGGCAGCGGCGGCACTCGCAGCCGTGCAACGTTGCAACGCAACGGGAACTGGAGCTGGAACGGGAACGGGAGCAGATGTAGAAATGCCTGGTGGCGATGAAGATAGCGATTGTCCCATTGATATTAAACGTGAACGGCTCGAGGAGAACGAATATGCCACAACTGGTGTCCAAGACATTGAGGAGTCTAATCCCAAAAAGAGTTCATCGCCTAAAAGTGAATCAATGACACAGGCGGGTGTCTCCTGTCCGCTCTGCCTGGAGAGTGGTTACAGTGAGCAATCCTTGCTGGAAACCCACCTAATGAGTGTGCACAGCGTGACGAGAGATGGTCTCTCCAGATTACTACAACTGGTGGATCATACAGCTTGGCAGGCCGCGAAGAAAACAGATGAGGAAAGGAAACTAGAGGAGCGTAAAGCAAGTGGCGAGGAATATCTAACACCAGGTGGAGGAGGACCAGCAGTTGGAGCAGGAGGAGGAGCAGTAGTCGTCGGTAGTGCCATGCAGGGTGTCTGCTGTCAGCAGTGTGAGACCAATTTCAAGCACGAGGAGCAACTGCTTCAACATGCCCAGCAAGCCCAACACTTCCCTCTACAAAATGGAGAATTCCTTTGCCTGCTGAGCCGTGCCTGTTTTGCTAGCTTTGCAACACTACCGGCCATGATCGCCCATTTCAAGGACACACATCTGAGCCTTGTCATCTCTGAACGACATGTCTACAAGTATCGCTGCAAGCAGTGCTCGCTGGCATTTAAGACGCAGGAGAAACTCACCACGCACATGCTGTACCATACGATGCGGGATGCCACAAGGTGTTCGCTGTGCCAGCGAAACTTTCGCAGTACCCAGGCCCTGCAGAAGCACATGGAACAGGCTCATTCAGCGGAGTGTGCCGCCGCTGCTGCTGTTGCTAGTGCCACAAATGCTGGCAGTCCTCGCGAAATGTCGCCCAATTACACTGGCGCTATCGACATGGAGAAGGTCCCAGTACTACCGGAAGAACCAAATGCTTTTGACTTGTCCACGGCCAGGACGAGTGAATTAGGTAAGTTGACTGAGTTAACTGAAAAAATAAGATGTCTAAGTAGTTGGCTTGGATTTGAGGCTTGTCGATTGTAGGTAGGATCTGAGCCGTTTGAATATCTAGTCAAGTTCTTCACACTTGTTGGGAGACTAGACTGTATCAAAAATGAGCACAGATCGTTGCAATCTAAATTGGTTCTAAATTCTGCTAGCAGCGATAGATCATTAAGATGGTGTTTAATGACCCGTCCTTAAGATGCCACATTCTAACTGAATCGCTTTCCATTTGCAGTTGCCAAATCGAATGAAGCTGTGAAGCAGTCGCCTCAGCAAACTGGTCAATCGCCGTTGCAACTGGAGCCGCCCTCCGCCGTGTTGTCGCCCAACGAAGTGGAGGAGCCAACCTCGGAGCAACAGCAGCATTTTGCTGTGCTGACAGCGGCTCTGCTCAAGCAGCAACAGCAACAGAATCATCACCAGGAAGGAGTTGGTCAAGCGACAACAGCAGCAGGAGCAGCAGATGCACCATCCTTACCCATTTCCGCCCTGGAGTTGCATCAGTTGCAAGTGAAGCAGCAGCAACAACAGCAGCAACAGCAACATGGCTCCAGCTTTGGCAACATGAATCATTTGCAGAGTTTGCAGAACTTGCAACAGATCCAGCAGCAGCTGAGTGCAGCTGCCTCCGCTTCGGGCATGCCCATCAATCCCGTGGATATGCTAAATCTGATGCAATTCCATCATTTGATGTCCTTAAATTTTATGAATCTAGCACCGCCATTGATATTTGGTGGCGCTACTGCTGGTGGCACGAGTGGAGCAGTCGGTGGAGTACAAAACAATGGCATTGCTCCTAGCAGCTCCAACAGTTGCAACTCCGATCTGCAACAGCAGAAATGTGCCTCAAATCAGCAGACAACAAATTTAACTGGCGAGGCAAGCAATTTAAATATGCTAACACAATCGAATGTAGCCAGTAATAATAATCAGGTAAGCTGAGGCTAATCCCAGCAGTTGTTATATTTATAATATACAACATCCTCTCCATTGGTCCCCTCCAGCAACAGCTGAGCAGCAATCAGAAGAGAGCTCGCACCAGAATCACAGATGATCAGCTGAAGATTCTGCGAGCCCATTTCGATATCAACAATTCACCCAGCGAGGAGAGCATCATGGAAATGTCCCAAAAGGCAAATCTACCTATGAAGGCAAGTGAATAATAAGACCAATAACAATAATAAGTATATCAATAATAATAATAATAATAAGAAAATTAATAATAATTATAATCATAACAAGAAATAATAACAATGCATTCGCATTTCTACTTAGAACTTGGATTACTAGAATTATAATAAAAAATATTTCTAAAAAAAAAAAAAAAAAATAATTACATATTTTTATGATTGTTGATTTAAAGCAAGCCTTTCTAAAGTATATACATTTTCTCCCAATATTTGGAAACTAAAATGGTTTTAGACTCTAATATAATTAATTCACTACAAATTATAATTTAAATTACAATTTATACAGTAGGATGTTGATTTCTATGAGTTTAAAAAGCAGAACTCTTTTATTAGCTTTTTTGTTAATTATTTTCTTCACAAGAACACCAACTTTTACATAGTTTGTAAAATTGAAAAATCTTACGATTTGACGGGGATTCGAATTAATGAACCTCCTGAGCTACTTAGCCCCAATGGCAAACAACATCTGAATTATGAAATAAAGCCGAGCCAGAACTTGTGTCTGAATTTTAGAAATGATTTTTTTTTTTCGAAAATTTAGGTTTTGCATTTCTATTTTCAGGAAATTTTTTCTTTATAATAGTTTGGGACAATCGGAAATACATTGGGAAATACATTTCTAAAATTTAGAAATTATTTATAAAAAAAGAAAATCATTTGTTTTTCGAATTTAATTCTAGGCTAATTTATTAAAATTTATTTCTGAAATTAAATTTTATTGAATTTGAGATTGAGCTTAATTTTAAAAATGTTAGATTATACGGAGCCCACAATTAATCTACATATCTTTCGATAAATCGCAGTTTGTTAAGCACAACTGAGTCTTATCAAATGTTATTAAAATGTTATATACTAACCATTATATTGCAGGTCGTAAAGCACTGGTTCCGCAACACGTTGTTCAAGGAGCGCCAACGCAACAAGGACTCCCCCTACAATTTCAACAATCCTCCATCAACTACGCTCAATATTGAGGAATATGAACGCACTGGCCAAACAAAGGTGACGCCCCTAAACGAGACTACCCTTACGGCTGCGGCTGCTACCAGCAACACTGCTGCAGCAGCAGCAGCAACAACACCAACAGCAGCAACACCAACAGCAGCAACCACACCAACAACAACAGCAGCAACAACAGCAATAGCAAATGTTAAAAGCAATTTAAATTTGTCAACGACAATTTCAAATATATCCCGCCCAACGTCAGCCAATTCGAGTGCTGGCAACATATCCGATTATTTTAAGACACAAAGCGAACTATTGAAAACCAAACAGGAACAGGAGGAAATACTTGGTTTACCATTGCCGTTGGAGGTGCAAATAAAAACGGAGCCCAATGACAACGACAGCAATTATGCATTCCACAAGAAACAAGATGAGGTCTTCGAATATTTCAAGCAACAAAATGAGGTAAACGAAGCAACAAGCAACCAAAATGATCAAAGCATGCAACAGCAACAACAGATGTACACAAATCAACAGCAGCAGCAACCATCGCAACAACAGCAGCAACAGCAGCAACATCAACAACAAACTCAACAAATAAATTGCTATGAGACGAAATCGGAAAGTGGCAGTTCCGATGTCCTTTCTCGTCCTCCGACACCAAACAGTGTTGCTGCCAGTAATCTTTACAGCAGCATGAATGATTTACTCAGTCAACAACTGGAGAATATGGGCAGCAATATGGGTCCACCGAAGAAACTACAAATATCGGGTAAATCCTTTGAGAAAATCGCGTCGACATCAGCTTTAATATCCTCCTCCTCCTCATCGGCTTGCAATCAACTCGAAAGCAATTCTTCGAATTCCTCAAATTCCTCATCTTCCACATCGGGTGGTAAACGTGCAAATCGGACTCGTTTCACCGACTATCAAATCAAAGTCCTGCAGGAGTTCTTTGAGAATAATTCCTATCCCAAGGACAGTGATTTGGAATATCTTAGCAAATTACTCCTGCTCTCTCCTCGAGTAATCGTTGTTTGGTTTCAAAATGCGCGACAAAAACAGCGAAAAATCTACGAAAATCAACCAAATAATTCGCTATATGAAAGTGAGGAAACCAAAAAACAAAATATTAATTATGCCTGCAAGAAATGCAGCTTGGTTTTTCAACGTTACTACGAATTGATAAGGCATCAGAAAAATCACTGTTTCAAGGAGGAGAACAATAAGAAATCAGCGAAAGCACAAATTGCCGCTGCACAAATTGCTCATAATCTCAGCTCCGAGGATTCCAATTCTTCGATGGATATTCATCATGGAGTTGCTGGTGCTGGTTCAGTTGGACTCTCATCAAATGTGGCAGCTGCGGCTGCTGTCGCTGTGGCAGCTGCTGCAGCTGCACACTCCACCGGGACACAAGCCTTTGGCTCATCGCCATCGCCCCAGCATTTATTTAGTAAATCTTCATCGCTGACCGATTTTAGTCCATCAACAACACCAACACCGCCGCAAAGAGAGAGAAGCAATTCCCTCGATCATCAACAGCAGCAGCAACGCCTACCCAAATTCGAGTGTGACAAATGTGAATTACAGTTCAATCATTTAGAACTGCTAAGAGAGCATCAATTAATGCATCTGATGAGTCCTGCACTCTTCAATCAATCAAATACGGGGGAAACTAGCTACGGACCCTTTGGCAGCATTTTGCAAGGACTACAACAGGCTGCACAGCAGCAACAACAACATCAAACACAGCATCAATCACAGCAGCATCCCCACCAATCACAGCCACCGCAAGCCAAAAAGCGGAAATATTCCGAGAGCTCTTCTAATCCAGAGGAGGCAACTTCGCTGAACGATTTTGAAAGTACGCACAAAAAATACGAGTTCCTTTTCCAATATTTTCTGCAACATGAAACCAATGCGGAAGTCAAGCAACAATTCCTCATGCAGCAACAGCAGCAACAGCTTCAATCACAGCCAACCGAGTCCGACTTGGAGTTGGAATTTTTGAGCAATTTTTATCAGCAGAGCGAGCTAAAAAAAGGTGGCAGTTATGACTTTCTGTTACAATACTATCGCAAGCATGAAGATCCCCAAAAATCACAGCAATCATCGTTTAGTTCCAGTAAAAAACCAACGATTGAATTTCTATTGCAATATTATCAGCTGAATGAGTCGAAAAAGTTTTTTCAGTTAGCTGCCTCGCCCCAAATAACACCCGATGATGGTCGCCTCGAATTACAGCCGTCGTCGAAGGGGCCGAACACGACGACGGATGAAACCATTAAAACTATCGGCACTCACGATGAATCACTAGGCAGTACTCACGACCGGGATGTAGATCTACAATATTACACAACAAAGGCGGGCATTAAAGAAGAAATCGATCAGGTTATTAGCTCGAAAAACGGTTTAAATAATGATTTAGCTGATCTACATGAGAAATTTAATAATAATCATATTAATCTAAATCAACATTTCGATTTGAGGGAGTCCAAGGAGAATGAAACCGACTTGCCCAGTTCAACTGGCTTAAATGATCAATCAATCAATCCATCAATCATCAATGGGGACAACAATCAAGCCTCTTTGCTGGTCATGCGCAAATCGAGCAACGATAACGACAAAACGCAGTATTTTCAAAATCTGGAGGATTTTCTCGATGCCACCATGATTGAGAATAATTCGCAAATGCTGACATTCAACGATGACGATAATAATCCCAGTCCCAATGTGGAGAGTGTCAATTTGTCGACGGCTAGCGCCAATGATGGTGTTCCCTCCGATTCATCAATTCAGCTGAGTGCCCCATCCAAGCAGAATAAACGATTGCGCACCACAATATTGCCGGATCAATTGAATTTCCTATATGAGTGCTACCAGACCGAGTCAAATCCGAGCCGCAAAATGCTCGAGGAGATCTCCAAGAAAGTGAATCTCAAAAAGCGTGTGGTCCAGGTAAGTTTTTTTTAATTATTTTTGATATTTATATATATTATATATATATATATATATATATATTCATATTTTGAAATGTTGTTTGTGAATGACGTTTTAGAATTTATAACTTCTAGGTCAACGAATTGAGCATAAAAATAAAGCTCTATAGTGCCCTAATTTAGTCAATTAGTGTAACATACTATGTCATTTAACATATAATATAAAATGATCAGATTTTCGTGGAAAATATTAATTAATTAAGCTGATATATAAAAAAGATATAAGAAATAACGCATAATACATAGTAGTTAAATTTGAATGACGCGCTGTAGTTGCAAAATTTAAAGGGCTCACCACGATTGTACAATTTGAATATCGCGCCTTTGTTTGATTAACTATTTGGTACCGCAAAGCGCGCAAACATAAGGTTACTAGGCAACAGCTGGAGCTACGGCTGCAGTCGCGAGGGATTCTATGTTGGGCAGCAGTAAACAATTCTGCAAAAGGGTTAGTAAATTAGTATAGCATATTATGTTTTAAAATTTCATAAATAAAAACTAATAAAATCTGTTTTTAATTGAGTTACCGCATAACTATATCATAAATAGTACAAATTCAATGACGGAGATGGGATTCTCCATTGCAAAATTTGAATGACACATCATAGTACTAAAATTCAAACAGCGCGCCATTTATTGAATAAGTATAAGAATAAGTATTGCAAAACGCGCAATTCCAAGGTTGCTAAACAGCATCAACAGCTGACAGCTGTGGCTGCAGGCAAGAGCACACTTTGATACCGAAGGCCTCTTGTTTTTGTGCAATGTCCGTCATGCTGTCTGTCCGTCTATATGAACGCAACTTTTTACGACATTATTTGAGATAGAGACCTGAAAGTTGGAACATAAACTGGTCTGTTCCCGCGTCAAAGTGTAATAATTGGGAGCTACTTCCACTAAGAAATCGATAATTGCAAATCGATTAAGCCACAATTATAAGGCTACTGTCACCAAATTTGGTTGGTAGATTGTTGGCGATGTCCTTCAAAGATCGGCATATGCCACCCCTGCCGCCCCACCATAACAATTTTATAAGGGGGAACCTAGGAACCTTCTCTAATCATTTTTTCCACTCCCGCCCCCAAAATTCACAAAAGTCTATATCTCCCTAATTTGAAAGACAAACTGTTCTTTGCTACCTTTTATCAGATGGTATTACAACGTATTTCGGTTACGCCCGACTGCAACGTTGTCTCTTATTGCCTGCTGCAACAGTGCAAAATAAATGTTGCATAAAGATTATAGTGAAAATTGTTCTAAACCCGAGTTATTCTGAATTTGAGCCGGAGAATTCAGTACTTTTAATCTTAATTTATTGTTTATTATTTGTTTGTTTATTTATTTGTTTGATTTGAGTAATTATTTAAACTTTTCATTTTATTTTTTGATTTTTGTTAACTTTAGTGAAATACAAGCACATTTACACACACTGCTGCCCAGTGCATTAGAAACCAAATGGAAATGTCAAATTGTGAGCAATGTAAAACAAATGCAATGACGATATTACAATTTCTCGATGCGATTGAAGCAAAAAAACAAAAATCAAATTATTTTCCACTGTGCTCTTAAATCAAATAATAAATGGCATTCCACATACAATGGACAATATCGGAACTTACTATAAATGGACAAGGATATTGCTAATGTTTTAACCTTAACAAGTAGAGATTTTAAATGATGAATTCAATACAGGTAATTAAATGATCGCTACATTACCACTAAAAGTAAGCTTTATGGAATTTCAAATTCCTTAATAAGTAATTATGGAAATATACATATATACAAAATATACAAGCCAAGGATAACAACTATATACACAGATGTACATTAGTTTTATCTGATCAAAGCAGCATATGAAGAATAACTCTTTCTATGAGTACTTCCAAGAAGAACAATCTTAGAATTTCTTTATTTAAATATTATTTTATTTTGTTTGGCTTCCCATATTTTTTACATACTTTCTATATTTACCTATTTATGATATTGTGTTTCATTACTAGTTATATAAATTACAAATATTTATTCTGTTTTGTAAATTATCTATATATTATTTATAAATTATAACTATTATTATAAAATGTTATATATTATTTTTCGATAAAGGAAACATTTAGTCTAAATTTAAACTTCAAATCTCTTCCCAGTCATTTCGAATATGAATTAAATCGTAATTTGAACCTCACTACCTATAGATGAATGCAGCAATAATGTCTTCTAAAGAAAACCTAAAATAATTATAAAAAAAAAAATATGCATAAAAACTATAAAATCGTATTTACAAAAAAAAATGTATTAAAAAAATTGTATCAGTACACTGACTGCAACATTACGCATTTATGTTTCGCCTCGCCTGAATGTTTTGGCTGTCGGCAGATCATCGCTCTTAGTAAAAATAGCACTGCTCAAGGACAGCGCTTTCACTTCAATAAGTACCACTAAGCCAATGTACGCAATGTAATTAAAATTCGATCAATTAACATCACACAATTATGTTATGCCGCGTTATACAAACAAAATAAACAAATTAATTTATTGCTGCGATCAGTGAAGCTTTAGCTCAATTCTGTCACACAGGCAATTTGTCTCAAGACATTTTTTTATTAATTTATTTGATGTCAACTAAAGTCAGTCGACACATAAATAAAAGAAGAATACAAAAAAATTACAAATATATTAAATTAAACTAAAAATAAAATGTAATACTACATTTAAATTAAAAAAAAGGAAGTATTTATAAGATTTTCGGGGCGTATTTAAGCCCAGAAAAAAGCCTAAATAGGCCAGAAATAATACGCTCAATTTGCATTTTTGCATCTTACAGGTTTGGTTTCAAAACTCCCGGGCCAAAGACAAAAAGTCACGAAATCAGCGGCAATATGCGCACATTTCGGACGACAACAATAGTTTTGATGGATCGAATGGCAAAGAAGTTGGCAACGCCAACAGCAGTAACGGAAACAACAACAACATCCTAAAGAGAGCGAACAAAGAGCCAATGGCGAATGTTATTAACAGCGAACATGTTAACATGCACAAACATGCATTCACTGTGGAGCACATCTGTAAAATGAAAGAGCTGCTCGAACAGAAGACAAGTGAACTGTACGCTAACAGCAATGCGAGCGGTAGCGATGATAACGACTCGGAGCGAGAGAGACGTGTTTACAGCCTGTCCAAGGCATTTCTGCTGCAGCATGTTGTCGCCAATAATAGCGGCAGCAATAACAGTCTATCCGCATCATCATTGCCAACCGAATTAAATTTCGATGCGAATGCAGCATCGGCGACTGTTACGACGATGACAGCAGCCGATGATTCGGACCATGGGCCGAACACGAAACGACGTCGTCGTGCGAGCGATATGGCCGATGATGATATTGCCGATGGCGCAATAATTGAGACGCCGAGCCGAAAGCAAGCGTCGGCCAATCGTGAATTAATGCAACAGATGTTCAATCGCAATCACATCACTGGTAAGAGAATTGCGATACTTTTCCAAGGCATCAATAGCGGCAATGTTAAATATGATTTCGATTCGATTATTCGATTATTTTAATTATTTCGTGATGGAATTGCAAGTTTTTTAGTTTGATTTTTATGTACACAATTTATAATTTAGTACATATATATGTATAATCGATTTATCGATTACTCGCGTGTGTATGTGCGTACTTTATGTGTATATGTGTGTATGTAAGAAATAACAAAATATTGTACAATTATTAATTTAATATATGTCCCCCTCCCCAACGATGTAAAGATATAGCATTCGCGAACGTAATGTCAAAGACTTAACAAAAGTTTGTTTTAAACAATAATAATTAAGCAACTATCTATACGGTTTATTTTTAAAAAAAGAACACTAGTATAATAAACATATGCCTCGCAATTTAATATTTATATTAGATATATATATTATATATATTCATATGTAACTGATTATGTGTCTTAATTGCCACTGCAAATAGAATTGAAACAAAAAAATATATACAATATATATAAATATTTATATATATATATACATATATATATATATCTAATGATAAGGTAAATAAATCTCAACTCTTAAAGTGTTCCAGCTTATATATGCTTACATTTATTCAAACCTGCAAGAAGATAATATATTTATATATATATATATATATATATATATATATATATATTGAAATGTTAATACTTATATATATATGTATATATATATTGAAATGTTAATATTTATATATATATAAACTAAAATCCCACCATACACATACTTGGCAGCTAAATTTTCAATTTGCAACCCAATATGTATTTCTAAAACATGAGCTTGGCTTTATAAAAAAACCAAAAAAAAACTTTAAAATTATATATTTTTAACCGGGTGTTCAAATCAATGCTGTTCCAGCGTAAAACATACGCTTTAACAGAGATATTTTCATTTTCGTTTCCTCTGTTTTTCTAAAAATTATAACTATAAGTGAGTCATTATCATATATTAAAATTAAATTATTTAGCTTCCACTTTCTCCGTTTTTTAAATCAAGTTGCTTTTTAAAATACAAATAACAATTTATTTGGGTTTTGAAAATTGTCAACATAAAAAGTATGTGTACGTGTATTCATATATATATATATATATATATATATATATTTGCCACAAAATATTTGATATCTCGAAGGTTAGCTTAAGTAGTTCATACCTCAAACAAGAACAATTTTTTATTTGAGTATTACAAAAACGCAATCAATTAATTACACAATTACACTGATTATTTTAATCTTTAAGATTCTGTTCAAAGAATAAACCTAATATTTGACTTCAATTCATGTTTTTTTTTTCATTTCATTTCATTTATTAATTTTTGCTTTTGGTTTCGTGAGTATTTTAATTTTTCCGCAACAAATGCCCAGATGCCATAGAACTTTAAGATACACAAAAATTAAAGATGGGGCAGTTTTTTAATAGTGGTATGGTACTTGTACTGAAATCTCGAAAAGGGGGTTGGCAATCAATTTTTTTTTTTGTACTGTAGCTGAAAAAATGTGGATTATATTTAGGTTAAATATTATTATTCAAATTGGTTGGGTGTATCGCAAAAATGGTGAAGGAAATACTTTTTCCTATTTTTAGAGGCGGCACGGCTAAATGAGACTTATATCGAAACTTGTTATCGAAATGTTATCGATTAAGCCGATTTTTGGGAAGGTTATGTAAAGACTGAAAAATATTTACAAGCTGATATTTGAAGCAACTTTTACAATCAATAACAATAATGGGAAACTTTTGGGTGTAATCGATTTACACTCTAAGGTATGTATATCGAATCAGCAGTATACATCAAATTTGGTTACTGGTAGAAAATAGTGGGCAATTTATAGGTTAAATCGACTTATGAATATCGAAGTGTTATCGATTTAGCAGTCTGAGTTTTTAGGTAAATTTTTAAGTGCAACGACAGAAGGAAATTTATAATATTTGTAGAAAGCACCAAAAAAAAAAGAATATGAAATTTAAAGTTCAATCGAAGAAGAAAATATAAAATATAACAAAAAATAATTGTTAAACTTCAATAAGTAAACGAATATTTTAACAGTTATAGGTGGCAAATAATTTGGAATCATTTGCGCCCGATAATGCTGGATATCAGTAGGTAAGTTGCTCTATAATATATACAATTTATATATAATATATGTAATATGTTCAATCATCACAGATTACTTTCGTATACTAATAGCCCATTGCACGGTTTGCCACAGAAAGAGAGAAACAACGTGAAAAGTCGGAGAAGAAGAAATGCTTATAGTATATATATTCATGACATAATAATATATATTCATATATTTACATACTACGAAAACTTGAAAGTTCCTATTTTAAAGAAATTTAAAGCATGACATTTCATGCGGCGAAATATATACATAATTATGTATAAGTAAATTAACAAAAAACAAAAGGAGAAAACAGAACAAAAATAAGGGAGAGGTAACTAATTAGTAAGAATTACAAATTATACGGAAGTGTTCCTAACTATTCAAAATATATATATATTATATGTAGCAATAATCTTAAAACAAACACAAATTATATCAAACTATCAAATGAATCACTAAAAATAATACTAAATTCATACTAAGTGTAAAATCGTATGACTGTGTAGCAAAAGAAAACCTCTATACAGATACCAAATTTGAGTATTAGGGAGTAATACTGTTTCTACTTACATTTTTTATTTCACACCACACACACAAATACATATAAATATATATATATATATATATATATATATATATAAATACATAAATATATATATATATGTTTATATACTAAAAACATATTCATGTGTAATCTGATAAAAAAGTGGGAAAAAAGAATTAGAATTAAAGAGATGCAAACTGAGTTCCTAGCATTGTATTGCTTTATGCCTTTAATTCAATTTAAGTATTAAATTAAAAAATAAATAAAATAAAAATCAAATATGACAAAATTTAAGTTTACAATTTAATTTCGGCATGCCGAATTCAAATCATACACCTTTCAAAATCGATCAAAATACGCATATTTAATAAAAGCTCACAAAATTGTGAAAGATCAATAATAAAACACATTTTTTGGAAAGTGTAAGTGTGTAAAAAAAGAATGTGTATTATAATTATGTAACATATACATAATGACATAATATATAATGTATAACTCATGCATGTAGAAATATTTTGTAAAAATGTGCCAATGTTTTACCTTTGCTATGCATTCTCATATGTACATACAAAAAAATGTATGCTAAATATACATACTATTCATGTATTTTGGCTTGACCGTAGACACACACACACACACCCCAGCACTCCAATCGACTACTCCATCTTCACAAAGAAATATATATATATGAAAGCTTAAAAATAATTTGGAAATGCCAATTAGGGTTTTCCAAAACTAAACATATAAAATATATATACATAGGTGGTATTTCATATATATATATATATAGTATAAACTAACTTGAAGGAGTCTCTTTTTTTAATCAATTATTTTATTTTTACACAAATCCATTTTTTCTTCTTTGTAAATAAAAGTTTTCACAAGCCGCTCACAGTTCCTTCGATTATCCGATTATCGATAGTAATCGACACAGCAGACATCATATAGACATCTGAAAAACACTATAAATAAAATAGTTATCTTTTCGAAATTTTACAAAACTGCATTTACATTTTTGTTAATATTTTTTAATTTGTGTAATATTGTTTTTTATTTCTAAGTTCGATTTTGTTGGAGATTGTAGATTTGGAGGCAAAACTATTTCATAATTAAAAATATCAAAAACATTTGTTAAACCAAACTATTTAATTTTAATTTTTCTAAGTTTTAATAATGATTATAAATATAAGTAATATTTTGTTAAAGGGTAGGGTGTACATTTGGAGACAACACTATTTCATAGTTAAAAATAATAAAAGCAATACAAAATTACATAATTTTACTACATTTAAATATTTTAATTTTTTTATATATTTTAATTATGATTATAAGTTAGACTTTGTTAGAGGCTATACATTTGGGGATGATTTCATAATAAGAATTTGAGTTACATTAGGCTTCCACTGCAGTGTCGAGCGTCTGATGTAAAAAGCTCGCCTGATGAATATAATACCGTTATACATATGTATGTTCGTACAGATAATACATAGTGTAGAGAGAGAACTAACTATGCAAATGTGTATTTAATGAGACTTTGAAATATTTCCGCATGAGAGAGCGTCCTACTTTACTATTGTAATGAAGTATCTACAAAATATATTCCAAATTTTGCCGACTCAATTATTAAACATTTTTTAACTTATTAATTAATTGATAATTATATTTATTTGATTCAAAGTTAATTCAAGCACTCACAGACATGAGCATAAAATACTATTTTTGTTAAATATTTTTCGAAATTCGAAATTTCTTGACATTTTATAAAATTTACACACACTCAATACATACATGCTGAGGACAAAAATTCATGTTAAACTATATAAATACTACATAGAATTACTTGCAGATAAATAAAAATAAAAAACAACACACAAATGAAAAACACTTAATGAAAAACTAATGAATAAGAATAAAGAAAAAAACTTTAATTACAAGTTCCTATAGTATTAAAAATATAAACAACAATTTTTAGCTATTAGAAAATAGTACGGAATGTATTTAAAAAAAAAACAGAAATGTATACACATATACGTATACATATGTGTGTGTATAGGGATTAGAATATATAGATATATATATATATATGTATGTTTTAGAATTTGCACTAAAAACTTAAAATGAAATAATACAAAAATTAAGACACGAAACCTCGCAGCAGCAAAGTGAATAGTTGTAAAAAAGAAAAACCTTATACACACTATTAAACCAATATGCATAAATACATACATATACATATATATATATATATATATATATATATATATATATATACATACATGATGCGTAAGTCCAATTATTGTGCTTAACTAAATACGTTACTTGCAATGAAAAAAGGAAAGGAATGAAAAGAGGAGAAAATAAAAACCGCTACATTCTCAAATACACACACATGGGAATAGCCTATCATAGACACACATTCACACACCCACACACACACATATTTACATACATAAAGAGAGCTGGTAAGCATATGACATATCACTGTATTTTGTAAGGATATATGCTTATATAGCCTGCTTGCCCACAAGAATAATTCCGATTTCGATTACCGATTACCGACAGCAGTTGTCGTCATATTTGGTCCCTGATGTATGTATATGTTAGGTATATATTTATGTACAAAATGTTTAACACGATTCAAATGCGCAAATAAATAAATGAAAAATAAATATGTAACTAGCAATCAAAACGAAGCAAGCTATTTTATATACTTATATATAACTTTCTTCCAACGTGCATAAATACATCCATCAATTTACATACGTATACATGCACACTACATACATCAATAAATTCATGTATCTGTAAGTACAGAATAATCATAATGTTAATCAGAGTTGCTGCAATAATTGCATTGAATTTACCAAAAAACGAAAAACAAATACAAAAATAAAATATACATATTTATAAAGTTCCTACATATATAATAAATGGCAACAGATGTGCAGATATTATAAAATTATAAATAAAGACATGAAAAATTTATATATATATATAGTCGCATGTGTTTTTACACATATGTACATACATACATGTACGTGTTTCCATCATGATTTTAGTATCAACAAGCTAAATAAGTAAGTATTTTTTCCTAAAGTGTATTTTTCGTAATCACACGCATGCGGGAGGTGACCCCAATTTGTTATGTATTGAGGAGGAAAAATATGGGAATAGGTTTTGGTTTTATTTCTTGATAAAGTTTAATTAGCTGATTATTAATGCATATCACATATCCATTTAAAGGTTCTACCTTTTAGTTCTTATTGCTATCGGCAATTTGAATTTGAAATTTGAAGACAGTAGCTCTTATAGTGTGGGAGATACGACGTATATGGCTATATCGACTCGGCTGTGTTGATCCTGCGGAGGAATATATTTATCTTATGGGTTTGGATTGCTCCCTTCTGCCTGTTACATACTTTTCCACAAGACAGTCATGTCCTTTCTTATTTCACCCATTTTTCAATGGGTAATAAAATAATTTCAATCGTTAGTATAAATAAATTTTATTTTTGCTACTGCCAGCCAGCCCGCTGTGAAGCTTTTGCACATACGCAGAAGCTTTCAATACACAAAATCTCCTGTTGGCAGCAGCAGCACAACAAACCAACAATTAACAATTAATTTACATTGTTTGCATACTTGAATATGACATAAACAAAAATGCATAAGGTTGTCGATTGAACTGCTAAGTTAACACTACAGCTGCTTGAGTTAACAGCGCTGTATTTTTGCAGCGCTCTCTCTCTCTCTCCCTATATAAAGTGCGCCCGTTCTTTTGTCGGCTGCAGCCGAACATTGATTCATGTCTAAAGCAATCAAATAGCTGAAAGCGTTTGCTCTGGGCAAGAAAGCAAAATAAAAAGTACGCAATATTTCGATTGCCTTGAGCAAAAACCAAGTGGTGAACATCCGAAATTGACAATTGGAACTTTTGTGATGTTAATATTCAATGTTTATGTTTTGTTTTTAAATCATGGCATCAACAAAAATGCAGAATTTGTCGATTGAATCTTAATTACATTTGCACACTAAGTGAACTGTTCACAAAGTTAACACTACAGCTGCTTGAGTTAACAGCGCTGTATTTTTGCAGCGCTCTTTCTCTCTCTCCCTATATAAAGTGCGCCCGTTCTTTTGTTGGCTGCAGCCGAACATTGATTCATGTCTAATGCAATCAAATAGCTGTAAGCTTTTGCTCTGGCAAAAAAGCAAGATGGGAGCCAATATGTGTACCTAACACACTTGTAGTTGCAAATATATCTAGATCCATCATCCGATCATAAAATTTAAGAACTCTACATCTCTCTCGATAGGAGTCATCCTGGCTTCTGTAGTTTGACATCATATTTCAGTTAATATTTATATTTTGTTTATATAAGTTTAAGGTTGAAGTATATAATGCTGAAAGATTAAACAATATAATTACTTACGTTCTGTTGACGGCGTATTTGTAAAAAGGCTGAAATTTTTTCAAATTCGGTTCGATATTTCAAGAAACGGCTAAAGTTATCAAATAATCAAATACACCCAAACCTCGCAATATACAGCCGCTCCTTACACGGCATTTCGCTATAACGGCCCTCTTCAATTAAGTCATGTTTTCGATTTACGCCCTAAAATGTTTTGCTCTAACGGCAAAAAAACTTTTCATTCATTAAGTTGGAAGAGACTGACCCAAAACGTATTTAGGCCATCAAGCGAGGTATGGGTGTAATTTTCCAGGCAAACGATAATTTACATTATTTGAAGACTCCAGCTCTTAAAGTTGAGATCCTTATAAAAAAATCGCTATTTAATCAGATATCATTTGGACATCATAAAATCGATCAGTATAATATACTACAATATTGAAAAATATTATATACAGTGGCTCGAAGCTTATTAGGATCAGTGCCATAGACAAAATGGAACTGACTGCCATAAGTTAATTATTTATTATTTTTCAAAAATTCCAAAGACCAATGGTAGGTATATATATTAACCACCAAAATAAATATATATGACCCCAATACACTGGGGTTTCCCCACCCGCTAGGTAGAGTTATGTAAAAAAGTACCCTATTTTGAGGGGGAATCTTATTTGGATCAGTATAAATAAAATAATATATTTGCATTATAAAAACTTAAATAAGAATGTTAATACTTAGTATGATATCCTTTAGCCTTAACCACTTCCCTTAACCTAATATTCATCAAAGATACCAACTTCCTGGTAGCTTCTGGGCTGATTCTGCTCTACTCATCCCTGGGCCGGTGGAATTATCATGTGGGGGCAGTTCCTGATGAGCCAGGACTGTACTATCTTGGCCTTATGCTTGGGATCGTTGTCCTGGTTGAACCGGAAAGTACGTCGGATTCCTAGCTTCTCGGCACTTTGGACTGCATTTTTCTATAGTATGTTGAAGTACACATTCTTGTCCATTGTTGTTTCAAAAATCACCAAACTCCCGAATCCGGCTGACGAGATACATACCCATGTCATGTCACTTCCTCCACCATGCTTGACTGTTGTTTTTACGTGTTTGGGATTCAGCTCAGTATTGGACTGCCGCCACACATAATTCCGCCCGTCCGAGTCAAAAATTGTGAATTTGGACTCGTCTGCAATTAGGACTGTGTTCCAGAACTCCAAATCCTTGTCCAAGTGGTTTTTGACGAACGTCATCCAAGTCCCTTTATTTTGTACGCTTATAATAATATTCTTCCGTGATACTCGGGTATTAAAGTGAAGATTGCGCAGAAACCTGCACACAGTTTCCACACAGCACTTTTTCCCCATTTCATCCTGCACCTGTTGAGCCCTTTTTTGGAGCCGATAGCATGGGATTTCCCCTTATTTTCCTGGTGATCCTTCGCTCCTCCTCTTCGGTGAAAATCCTATTTGGTGACTTTCTGCCCTTGCCCTCAATCCGATTTGCGTCGACGAAGCAGGTGTACACAATGTACCTGCTCCAAATGAAAACTGCGCCTAAAAGTAGGCAACAGTTTCACATAATCCTACCTAGCGGGTCGGGAAACCCCAGTGAATTGGGGTCATATATTAATTTTGGTGGTTAATATATATACCTACCATCGGTCTTTGGAATTTTTGAAAAATATGACACTGATCCTAATAAGCTTCGAGCCACCGTACATATATATATAAATTCATATTATTTCATCACCACAAAACAAATATTATATTAAATAAATATTTAAGTACACCTTAATAGAGAAATTTAAAAAATATGTATGTACATATATAAATATGTGATTTGTTTTTGAATGAAGTTTATCAAACATAGATCTAAACTGTAAATTGTACTCACATATGCAAACTAAAAGCTCGATTCGAATTAGAGATGGACGTGGATGTAGTTTCCTTAAAAACTATTTGTTAAAAAAGCGCTGAGAAAACCCCGAAAACCCTTTCAATGTCTTCTTATATATACATGTGTTAAACACCATAATAAAGACTTATCCATATCACGATATTTTTTTTTAATATATACCATTCCCTCATAGAATAGTTTGTAATTAATCATGCCAGTCTTTAGTAAGAAAATAATAATAACAACTGAAAGCAGTAAGGAAATCTGTAGTAGTTTGATTAAATTCGTGTTACGAACAGGCAGCCGGACGGACGATTGTACATAGCCCATACCCTCAGATAAATAATAATCTCTTCATATTGCACACAATCTCAAAATCAAAAATAAAAACATTGCCATGCACTTGAAAAGGGACACACCTTTCTAACTGAATTTACAAATACTTACTTATTTGAAAAAAATATATTTAAAAATATTTTATTCAGCTTTTTACAACATATTAATTTAAAAAAAAAAAACACTAAAAACTGGTGAATCACTTTAATAACTTTGATTTTAATTGGACTATTATTAATTTTAAGCTTGCCTAATATCATTTCATAATTTGAGGAACCCACATTATTCGGTATAGGCCCCAGCAATGCTATCCGCAAAAGAATTATTATTGAGATTTAAGATATTGTTTTTCAGGATTAGATTGGTAATATCTCTAAATGATCGATTTTTTGGGAATATATTGAACAATGTTGCTTCCACAAATTCCACAAAGTAATAATATACAAAAATCATAGAATTAAATAATATACAATTAAATACATTGCTATTAAAGTGCTAAGTGCTAAGAATATAATATGGAAATTTGTCCAATGTCCTCCTTATTCTAATACTGCATAAAAAGTACGCATCTATCAAAGAATCAATACAATATATTTTTTTTATTCAATACATAATAGCGGATAACAAAATAGCGAATAACAAAATATATGTATCCATTGATTTCGATTGATTTTTTAGGTTAATTCGAGATAAAGTCAACCCTTCCTATATTATATTTTTTAATTAATACATAACAAAATAATGAATAATAAAAAATATGTATCTTTTTGATTTCAATTGATTTCTTAATTTTTTTTATTAATTAGTGGTAAATTCGAATAAAAATTCGTGTCTCTATTTAAGTGAATTTCTTTGAGATACGCCCATCTCTAAGCAAGCAAATCGTCATACGTCCATCTCTAATGCCAGGATAGCAAGGCAAAAGCTAATGAGTAGAGACATATGTACACACCAACGCACACATACTTACATATGCAGCTAAAAGTTGTATATGTACGCATGTGTGTGTTTGTGCGTTGAACAACCTTTGAAGTCTACAGATAAATTAAATTAAAATTGGTGAATATGCGCAATGTATATGCGCACGTCGTGTTATCTCAGTTAGCTGAATATGTATTATAATTTAATATTTTTGTTTTTTTTTACATCGTACTACTTTAAAAATTATACGTTTGTCGAATATACACACATACATATGTAAATATATATTCTCGTATATTATACACATACACACACACACACACATATATATGAATATATATATATATATACATATACCTATATATATATACACATATATGTACATATATATATATATATATATATAGATATACCTATACATATATAGGTAATTAAATTTAAAGTACTTAATAATTTTTCGTATGCTTACAAAAGAAATGTATTAGGCGGAGTCTTTGGTTATCTTATTTAATTGTAAAACGTTACTTAAAAGCTACACGTATGTATATGTAATGTATGTATTCTATGTATGCATATGTAAGTATAAGCGGCAAAAGCGGCGGCCATTTTGAAAGTGACAGCCGTCGGAGTGTCGATCAGCCATAATCCGCGCCATGTGTGGAGTGGGAGAGGGGTGCCTTTCAGACGAGATAACAGAATGAGCGGCTTACCAACAGAGTGCAAAAACAGCTATTATACACTGCGCAGGGCAAAACATTTTGTTCGCTTTGCTTTGACTGCTGTTGAGAATCTCTTTTTTTTTGAGCGCAATTGTCGGTTGCATCATGTGCTAGCTAATTTTGCTTAGTGATCAATGTACGCCAATACATGCAGTCTTTTTTGCTGTTGCTGTTGTTGTGCGGGTATGTTAGCCCTCAAAGCAAAATAGTCATTATACACTGTACAAAGCATAGAACGCAACTTGCGCATTTTGCGTTGGCTGCTTTTGTGTATTTTGCCTTGGCTGCTTATGAGAATTACGTATTGTCACACAATGTGCAATCAAATTTTTCGAAGTGATCTATGCATAGTTTTTTAACGTCCGGATTTTTTATTTAGATACCGTTGAATTCGTAACGTGAATTTTGTTGTTGTTGCTGTGCTGCTTTAGTTAGCCTTAAAGACCAAAAGCGAATGTCCGGCAACGTGAGAAAGCAGCTAAAAGACAGAAACACAATTTGTGCATTTTGCTTGGCTGGTGCCGAAAATTTCTTTTTTTTTGGCAGGCAATTGTCGCTATAATAAGTTTCCATCTCATTTTTAACAGTGATTGTTTTTTTACATGCACAGTTTTTTTTTAATTAACTCCGCTGTATTCGTATAGTGAATGGTGTTGTTGTTGTAAGTGTTGTTGTAGCTGTTGTTGCTGCCGCTCTTCCTCTTGTTGCTGCTCTGTGTCTCTACCTATTACCATCGCTGGGTGGCTTCAAAATCCGCTATAGCCGCTTATATCGGACGGCTTGAGACGCTCAAAGACGCTCAGATGCCCATGATGATGATTCAAATGATGATTTAAATGAGGATGCGCATGCGGATGATGCGGATGTTGATGCGGATGTGAATGGGGATGCGGATGTGGATGCGTATGGGCAAAGCCCGTATAATTACTCTGCGGCGGCGTATGACCATAATGCGTATACGGATAATTGGGACTCGGCACCTGAACACCATAAACCGCACCATGTCCGTAATCGGTGGTAGCAGCAGCAGCTGCACCATGTTGTGGGTTGTAGGCCGGCGCATACATTGGGTTCACGTGCGCCAAGTGCGCATGCTCCATATACATTTGGGGCGGATGATGTGGCAATGCTGCCATATGATGATTTAAATTCAGATTATGCTGTGTCTGATTACTGCTGCTGTTGTTGCTGCTACTGTTAACGCTGCTGCTGTTGCTCGTTGTTAAGTGTGGTGGATAAACCGCTATTGTTGGACTGTGACTGTTATAATCGTGGTGGCTGTTAGCGCTGCTGCTGTTAAGGCAGCTGCTGTTAAGGCTGCTACTGCTATGAGTGTTGTTTTCGCTGCTGTTAGCGCTGCTGTTGCTGGGCCGGTTGCTGTTATGAGTGTTTTCGCTGTTTGTGTTTGATGCGGACGCAGCCAGGCTGCTAACGGAGAAGCTGTTAATCACATGGCTGTTATGCGCTGTGGCTTCTGCTTGCTCGACATTAACATCAGACAGACAGCGCTTCTGCTGTTGACTACTCTGTTGTTGCTGCTGTTGTTGCTGCTGTAAACCCATCAGTCGACTTTCGACCGCCGCCGCCGCAGCAGCTGCCGTTGCCGATGATATGGCGGTTGTTTCATGCTCGCTTATCGCTGGTATTTGATCCACCAGCGACTCCAAACCGGACAAACTTTTGCGTGACATATCCGAGGCTGCTGGTGGACTCAGATGCAGCTGCTGCGGATGCTGTGGTGAGCCCAGCATATAGGCTCTGCTCTGTGGCGTCTGCTCCTCGTAGCGTTGCCAGTGATCTGCCTGCTGCTGCTGTTGCTGTTCCGGCGTATAGCTCAAGCCCGTCGGATAGTGAACAATGGCGACGGGCGAGGCTTGAGCCGTTGTTGGCTGCTTGACATTATTATTATTATTATTATTATTATTGGGCGACAACCATTGCTGATAGTGTGTGAGTGGCTCTGGTTCACGTGTGGCCGTATACGGCGCACTCTCCGGCGATTGTTGTGCCAGCGGATTGCCATCGGGTGGTTCAAAATCGACTACAGCGCACATATTTGGTGAACTGGGCGGCGGTGTCTCACCCAAATGGGCCAGCGCAGGATTAATTGCCGTATTCACTGCGTTCTCATGAGACTCCGCCGTAGTCGCCTGTGGAACGGGGTAACTACAATTCAAAGCAGGCGATGCCATTGGCGAAGCGGAGGACGTGTAAAGTATATGAGATGGGGGTGGTGTATTGTAGAGACTTGGCGGTGCCTGATGACTACTACTCTGAGGCGATGCTGTACCGTGTTCCATGAAACTTGCCGTAGTTCCCGTCGGGTTTTTATTGGGATTAACTGCCGGATTAGAGGAGCTGACTTGTTGTTTACCCGTGGCCAGCATTGTTTCCATGCTGGGTTTAACTTTTTTGGGTCTGCCGCGTTTCTTTTTTGTGGGTAGCTCACCAGGAGCGGGTCCCAAATTACTAACAGCTCCAGCTCCAGCTCCTGCTCCTACCGGCCCTCCACTTGCCATCATGGATAAATTTAATATATTATTAAAATCATGTTGCGGCATTAATTGCACCTTGCCACCGCTTGCGGCATCCATCAGCTCCTGGCCCTTTATTTTCTTGGGTCGACCACGTTTCTTTTTCTCCGGCAAATTTTGCAGGGATTGTTGCTGCTGTTGATTCTCATAGACACATAAATAATTTTGTTCCTCATTGTTGCCGTAGAGAAAATTATTCGAGCTGTTTGCATTGAAATGTGGCATTAATTTCTCCGCCGGATTGCTGGCATCCATATTCGTATTATTTCCAGATCCTCCACCTCCCAAATTCTCGCCAAATATCAGATTACTTGGCTGATTGGCATGTTGTTCCACACTGGCCACATTATTAATATTATTATTATTATTAATATTATTATTATTATTATTATTATTATTATTGTTATTGTTATTATTATTATTGTTGTTACTAGTGTTGGGCAACGTTTGAGTGACCTTGAGGGAGTCAACTTGCTGCTGTTGCTGCTCCGCACATTGTCGTATTCGCTGCTCGGTAAAAACGCATTCGTCTTCATCCATGTGCGGTATGCTGCCATTGAGTAAATCGCGGAATTTCTTTAGTGCCGCGTAGAAGGGCACTTTGTCCGCAGCACGCGGCAATTGGGCACATCGTGCAGATGACGAGGGCATCACCCATATATACTGTAAAATTCACAATTAAATATAATTAGCATTAGATATATATTATAATTATAGAAAAAATAACAAACTAATAACTGGAGGGGGCGTGGTTCAAAAAATTTGTGAAGGGCGTTACTAGCAATATACTTCCAAAATTTGGTGACTCCAGCTTACAAATAGTGGAGGATATGCACATTTCAGATTGCTTGGGTCCAAGTGGACCAAATGCAAATGCAGCAGGTTACCAGCAAGTTGCCTTCTACGTTTGATGACTCTATTTTTAAAATTGTGGGAGATGTGGCGTTTCATCGGTTTACACTTTCCTAAATATCGGCTTTGGCGATAATTTAATTGTTTATCGGTCCTTTGACGGCTCTAACTCAAACACTTCGAAAGATACAGCCATTTAAAATTGTTAGGGGCGGGGATCTTTAAAGCTAACCACCTATTAGCCTATTAACCTAGTAGTTTTATAATTGTGGGAGATATATGGCTTTATCGATTTGCAATTATCGATGTTCTAGCCGCCTAGTGGACGTAGCACTGATTGGTTTATTCTTTAATCAATTGATCAAAATTACAGTACTTCAAATTTCCTATGTTATAAGCTGGCTTTGATACTTTTGATTTGATATTTATCAATCGATTTCTCTTCTGATTATTAATTAATTAGTTAATTCAACTGATTTGGTCTGACCACTTGTTTGACTGGCTTTGGCAGACATCATTTTTATATTGCACCAAAGCTGAGACAGAAATAAATTCGGATATATATTTAGTGATTTGAATGGATCATTTAAAAATTTATTATGAAGATATAATATATAGTACTTACAGTATTGGTGCCATCGACACGATCCGGCTGTCGACCGAAATGAAATTCCTTTTTGCCTGAAAACACCTCGAATATCAATTTGCCGTTGAATACGGCAACTTTTGGCTGGAATCTTTGGAGTTTTTCGAGCAAAATGCGACTGCCTTCTTTGATCTCTTTGCGCGTCAGATCAGCGGAGCCTTTTGTGGCACGTGCCACCATGTTAGTAAAACCGATGCCCTGTTTCAACAGTGTATAATCATCATCGGCACTCATCTGTTCCTGGGTCAGGCCGGATAAATAGAGACACTTCCAGAAATGATTGCCGGGTCCTGCATAATGATGTCCCTTGTAGGCGGCAAATAAGCCAGGATTTATGCCCACCTGCAAAATGCAATTTATATTAATAATTTGTTGTTGCTATTTTCTCGTTTTTTATGTATAAATAATATGCGAAATTTACAACAACTCACTATAACGATATCTAGATTATCACACAGATGGTCGGGAATGGTGCGCTTTATTACTTCCGCCTCGGACATTCCATTGAATCGATCGTGTTTCTTGCGCTCCTTGGGCTTTATTGTCAGCAAATCACTGGATACAACGCCATCCCTCTCGACGTTGCTAATAAATGATATAAACGATTGATTGATTGATTGATTAGTAATTAGAATAGTCAAGTCTACTTCACTGATATATTTCTAAGCCTTTAGTGCTTGTCCCACTTTCATTATTATATACTTCATTTTTAGAAATATATTTTATTAAGAGAACTTACCACTGCTGTGAAACTGCCATTTGCATACTCTCAGCACCAATGAGTTTCTTTTTGCGACCTCTGCGCTTTGGCACTGAACCCGCTAAAGATCTCTCGCTTAAATCGTTGTGGGCATCCATCGATTGCCCGCCACAGAGCTCTACATCGAGAGATTCGGCAAGCGACGCACTGGGATTGGATGGAGGAGGAGGTGGATGCTGCTGCTGCTGTTGATCCTTAATGCTATATATATCTGATCTGATCTGATCGGAGACTGTTGTCGGAGCATAACTCGATGCATTTGAAGCGGCGGGTAAATCGACAACATGGTGAGGAGCACCACCTGGGCCAGGAGGAGGACCAGGGGCAGCTCCTCCTGGCGACAACATGCTCATCTCTTCACCCATAAAACTGTAAGGATCGGCGACATCAACGCTATTCGAGATTCCCGTCATATTTAAATGTGGTAGAGGAGGCGGAGCAGCTGCTGCTCCTGGTGCCTGCACCTGGGGACTATTCGAGGTGGATGTCGCAGTCTGATTCGCTTCGGAGTTCTTTGTTGCCATTAGTTCCTCATGTTTGCTTTGGCTGACCAGTCCCATGCCGCCATGTTGCATCTGATGCTGTGGCGTCACCGAATGTGTCGACGAGCTATGTGAATTGGGTGTCAACACATCCCCGGCACTCGTCTCATAACCATCATCTTGATTCTCCGGTTTGGCATTGCTCGGGGAGAGCGTCCTGCAAGTCATACATATTTATTGTTATTTATCATAAATAGTTTTATAGAAATTGGTACTTTTTCTGGGTTTTCCGCGATTTGTGCAACAAATGCTGCAGCATTTAAATACCCTCAGTAATCTTATAAATATTTATTATTTTTCTTAATTTAAATTTATTATTAAATTGTATCTTTATTTCTATTTAATTTTAAGCTCAGATTTGTATTCTGTAAATACTAGATAGAAAGCTGACCTAAGCTCTAGATACTGTAACAGGGCACTGGTAATGTAAGTAACAGTGACATAGTCCTAACATAACATCTGCAACATTATATCTGTAACATAACAGAGTTGGAATCATGGCACAGAATATACCTTTCCATATCGATGGATAACTGCATGAACAAGCAGAATTAAAGCGAATAGTTATTTAATTAAACTTTAACTGTTACAACTGCTTTTAGCAAATGCTTCATACGTTACTCACAACTTGTACGCCGAGCAGGGATCCTCATGAAATTCATCCATCATCAGATCATGATAAGCCTCCTGCACCTGTTGATGTGGGTGTGGGCCAAGCTGCTGAAGGGGATGTTGCTGTAAATGGTAATCTAGATGGCGCTGTTGCAACAGACGTGTCTGTTGTGGATGCTGTTGTTGAAGTGTATGTTGTTGTTGATGTGGATGTTGCTGTTGTTGTAACAGATGTTGTGGGTGCTGTTGTTGAAGATGTGGCTGTTGTTGAAGGTGTTGCTGCTGTTGCAGCTGTAGGTGTTGCTCTTGTTGCAGTTGCTGTTGTTGCTGGTGTATGGCAAAGAGTTGCTCGTGTGCATATTGTTGATGGCTGTAATTGGCATAGTGAATTGACTGTTGTCGCTGCTGATCAAGCAGACTCTCCTGAAGGTGATGGGGTTGCAGATGGGGTTGGTGAAGTTGTTGATGTTGCTGGTGAAGTGGATGTTGCTGATGTGCATGTAACTGTGGTTGTTGCTGTTGTTGTTGTTCATGTTGATGTTGCTGCTGCTGCTGCTGTAGTTGGAGTTGCTGATGTTGCTGCTGTGGATGCTGCTGCTGATGTTGCTGCTGTGGATGCTGCTGCTGATTTAGCTGCTGCTGATTTTGCTGCTGTTGCAACATATGTACATAGATATTGCTATGTTGCTGCTGCTGCTGTTGCATATCTGTTGGCTGTTGCTGACTAAAATTCGACTGATGTTGCTGTTGTTGTTCCAATGGTAACATTTGCTCAAAATTAGTTGCTGTTGTAGCAGCAGAATTTTCCTTTACAATGTGCAACAAGAGTTCATTAGGATGTGTTGCCTGCAAATGTTGCTGTTGTTGCGGCTGTTGGTGTGTGCTATATATATGCTGATTCGATTGCTTATCGTTCTCAATATCTGTGGCATTATCATCTTTATATTCGCCATGAGGTGCCCAAATTGCAGTTCGTCTCTCAGCAGCTGTTGTTGTTGTCAAAATATCACCCGTTGCTGTTGTTGTTGCAGATGTTGTTGCTGTTGCTGTCAATGTTAAATTAGTAGGAATTCTTACACTCAAATTGTTGATGTTGTTGTTGGAGCCGGAGTCTGTTTCACAACCATTGTTCTTAGCACTGGGAGAAGAATTAAATAAATATGTTGCTGACGTTGCTGCTGCAGCTGATGTTGCTGCTGATGGTGCAGCTGCTGGCATCATGATGGCATCCATTGTTGGTGCTGGCACAACTAGTTCGACTCGCGTGACTAGCGCCTGTTCGGGTGCTATATATTTATTGGCCAATGGATCTGCTATATATTTATTGGGTATATAATCCTCTTCCTTAGCCCGATCTATTATATATTTATTGGCTGTATAACCGTCTGATTTCGAAGAATCTATTGTTGAGGCTATATATTTATTTGTGGCATATTGCGATTTCTCGGAATCTGCTTTAGTCATATCTGTTGCTGTCAGCTCACAAAAGGAATTATTTTCAGCATCACCCGATTTTTCTATATCCTCCAATCTTCTAGGGGAATCTTCGGGCGCCTTCTCAACCTGTTCCTCATTCTCAATATCATCCTCTTCCAACCCAACATCCTCACTACTCCTCTCAAATTCCACCTTTTCCAATTTGCTGCGTTTGCATTCTACATTTGTTTTCTCAGCATCATTTTCATGTAACTTTTTATTATTAAATGGCTGCTGTTGTTTTTGCTGATTATTGCTGTTATTTTTATTATTATCACTTGACTCGTTGTCAACGCTCTCAATTTTTGACGCGGCTGTCGTTGAAGCCATCACAGTATTTATAGCTTTTAGTTTGATTGCTATTATTATTATTATTAATATTATTATTAATATTATTATTATTATTATTATTATTGTGCCTAATGCCAATTGGTTTTTTTGGTATAGTTGTAGTCTTTGTTGACTCTCGTCAATTATTATTGCACAATATTGCTGGGGTGTTACTAATAATATGATTCTTAGTTTTATTGTATGTGTGAAGAAGGAACTAGTTTTGAGCGGGTTGTTTTTTTGCCAAACACTTTCCAATTGCATCTCCCCATTCAATTAGGCCTGATTTAATCGCAAAATATTTCTTCGTTGTTTTTTGCTTGGTTTTCTTTACAATTTGAATTCTTCACTTCTCCTGTTCGTCCTTTCGTATTTATTTTCATTTGAGTATTACAATATGGCGCGCATTGTCTGTAAATTAAGAAAATTAATATTAATATAATATTAATAATTAAAATAAGAAAATTATGAATTAATAGATTTATTAATACTATGGAATTCATTTTTTATCACATTTAAAGCGTTTATTATTCATAATTTCATTTTATATCACAAGAAATAAACCATTTATTTTTAATAAAATTCCATTTTAAATTAAATGTAACAAAAACGTGGCATTATTCTCTTATTATTTATTTCTGTTGACAACATTTTAAACACCAATACAATATTAGCCCCATGTTAATAACATAAGAATCGATATATTGCGATCAATATCAAAACTATCGACGTTTTGGCATTTTAACGGGCAGAGTGGAGTCCTGTTTGTATATCAAAAAAGTTATCGATCCCAAAAACACCACTTAAACAGTGTTAAAAAAGCTTGCACAATTATTTTTTTTGTTTTGAGACGGCAAAGCTAAAATGTACACTGTTAACTAACTGTTCAGCTATGTGAATTTTTTGAACAGCTGGTCGACAATGTCAAAATAATTAATTGGATATACATTAGATTAGATTTATGTAATTTGCTATTTGTATTATTTACATATTTAAAGTAAATAACTAAAAATATGGAGATTTTTTTATATTTCTAAGAAATGTTTTCTATTATAAAGACATTTCTAACAAGTAAGAAGATCGACTACAATATACGCTGAACCCATATACTCTACTTTTATTGCCAAATTTCCCTTTGAAAAGTCTTGCACCCAAATGTGAGAAGGTCTTCAAGTGCGCTCTTTTCTTCTGGCAGGCACCAAGACTGCAGAGTAAAATTCTTACTCACAAGCTCGAACTGACCGGAACTGACTGGCACATACATACGGACATACATACATAACGGGGTTATGCAGAATACACACAAAAACATATTGACGCTCGCGTCGATTATCATGTCATCTCTTTCTCACACATGCGCTCGCATATTTATGCGGCAGCTGATAAAATTGAGATCAATATGAGAATATATTTTCGACCATTACTTGGGTGTTACTTATCTGATCTTGACGACATTTGAACACTTCATCAATAATATGCATATGCATATTATGTATTAATTATAAGATTGTCTTTAAAATGGTAGCATTAATTGCTATCGGAAATGGAAATGTATCGATATTCCTGAAACGGTGGCAGTTATCGATAAAATAAAGCAAACTTGAACTGCGCCTGGTATTCGAGAACCTATATCCCTAGCTCTTATAGTCTCCGCGTGTTCATACAGACGGACATATACATTCTTTATAGGGTCGGAGATGCTTCCTTCTGCCTGTAACATACATTTGCACTAAACCATTATACCCTTTTTACCCATTTTTTATGGGTTCAGGGTATAAAAAGTAGAAGTCCAAACTCTAATTTAAAAAAATCATTTCCAAAATTTAGATTCTTTTAATTTAAGTAAATGAATTAAAATAATTATTTCATATATTTTATTTATTTATCTATTTTATTAATAATTATTGATCGATTTATTTATACAGCATGGCCGATAAGCAAGTTGCCTTTATACCGCCAAAAATATTTAAAACGCTTTGTAATATTATTATTTTATTATTTTAACTTTAAATGAATGTGGAAACATGTTTTCAAATTTAACACTTTATAAACAGTTATTTGATAAATCAACAAAATCTGTTAACCAAAAACTTTTCATACATTTTATAACATTTTGACAATTCTTTTTCATTTGCCTACATATACACACACATATAAATGAATATGTATATGTTATATGTTAGTTTACATACATATGAACACACACACATAAGTTTTTAATTTGCATACTTACCACACACACGTTCAAACATATTTGTAGTTGCATCAGCAAGAGCGAATGAGCGTGGTGTGAGAAGGGGAAGAGGAGGGGTAAGAATGCCCCAACGAACATCAGCACAAATACAAATAGACAGGCAATTTTGCAGATTTCTCTGAACCCACATGGTACATTATGCACACATACACACACACACTGGCAAACAATGTATGCTCGTGTGTTGGTACATATGTACCTTAGCATGTGTGTCTGTACCTGAACGCAAATGCTCGTGAAGATAGAGGGAGTGGATGAGAGGTATCAGTTGTACAGGCGAGTGCATTAGTTTTTGTACATATGCCCACTGCGTTAGCTGACGTTAGTTCTCTATGCTATTGCAGAATTTGCTTGCTGCCATTTTGAGCATAGTTATTTGAATGGGTGTGTGTACAGTGCTTGTATTGTATATTGTATTGGCAATTTATTGTTGTATGTATTTGTGTATATTTAACACAAACTGAAAATGCGTATATGTTCAATGTATATGTGCATATATTTATATATATATATATGCACATATATGTATATATATATTATATATACATACATTTATTCATATACACCGTACTTATATACTTATACAATATTTCTGATACTTCTTATCTATGCAAAATGTTTTCTGATTATTCTACTTTCCCATATTGCCGAAGAATCGTCATTTCTTTTTTGTTTCTTTCTGCATTAGTTCAACTGAACTATTCAGCTAAGTCCTAAAGTGAACCAAGTTCCTATTTCAGTTTAGTTCGTATTCCTTCTATTCTTTGAACCGTTTCTGGCTCATTTTGAGTTCTTTGAGCCAGGGTCACTTTGATCGTTTGCTTAGCTGTTATCAATAACTTTCAATAGATTTGCTCGTTTTTCAATCCTAATTTAAAGACGATGTTCACAAAAAACCGTTGACAGTATTTTATTTATTATTTTATTGTCGCTGAAGACAATGATTTAGATTTAATGTAATAAATGAAGTATTTTAATATTGAAATGTGTTTTAAATCCAGGCCATATTTGACAAACAACGCCAAACAAAACGGACTATAAATCAACGTGCTATAGGATTGCTTATCGAACAGAGTCGAACTAAATTAAGGATTCGTTAGTTCACCAATAAGGGCACAACTGAACCACTTCCTTAAAAACTAAACTAAACTACTTTCAATAGAGCGAAGCTGATCATTTATATACAAATTAAACACATTTATTGAACATTATTAATATATGTATATGCAAATAAATATGTATTTATTTATTTTTTGTTTTTGTCGAAAATCCGATTTGAACAGGGTATCAGAAGCGAGTAACAAAAAAAAGACTGTTGACATTTAACCTTTTCAAAAAAAAAAGCCTAGCCTTACAAGAAATACTTCTAGATGTATAGATATGTTATAGGCGTATATATGTGTATTCATATGTAAACACTTGTAGTATATACAATTTCAATACACACACACACAACAAGATTTATGTATGTATGTGGGCAGACATAAATATATGTTTGCATGTATGTGTGTGTGTATTCGTTGTCACGAACGAAACACACAAAAAGCGATGAGCAAATTGAGTCAGACGACGACGACGAGAGCCAAAAGCACAGAACCAGCAACACAACAACACCAGCAGAGGCAGAAACAGCGGCAGCAGCTGCAACAATGCTAAAAACACACACACCAAATCGAAGAAGGCAAATGAAAATAGTTGCATCGAATGTTAACGCTCACTGAGAGTCAGTGTCAAACGTGGTGTATTACAACACTACACAACATTAATACATGCTAGATATATGCATATATGCAGATGTATGCATGTGTGTATATGCATATACGTAATCGTTATTACTTAACAAAAATAAAAAAAATGATAAAACGAAAAGTTAATATCTAAAAAACATAATTTTAAAAAAATTTAAGATAATATAAGAATCATAATAAAAATATATATAGAATAATATAATAAATTACAATAATTAAAAATAATTTATTTATTTATAAATAAATAGCATAATTTAAATAGCATAAAATTTAAATATTTCTTTATTTCGATAATGCTTTTTAGCATACAAATTAAATAAACCATAAATTATATATAAAAATACATAATTACATTATTAGCTTTAAATTGCTAATTAAATACAATTATAATTAATGTTGAATTAATTTCATTAGCGATATTCCAGATGTGTTGTTATTGAAAGTGTTCGGACAAGTGAAAGAAAGGGAAGGCCCTCAAAAATTATTTTTGTTTTCCAACATGCATAAAATTAATATATTTACATTTGCAATTAAAAATACAACTTTGCCTGAGTTTTATTTGCAAACTGTGCACAAATAAAAAAAAGTTTACGTTTTAATTATTTTACAAGCCGTGCAATTGTTAACATTTTGGCTATGCTAAAAACATTTCACATTGCAATGTTATTTTTGTTTATAGTGCATTAGAGGGCCAATGGATAACGGTGCTTTTACTCCTCTGCCACTAGCACGCTCTCTCACTCACCCTCACTGCCTCTGCGGTCTGTTTCTGCTTGGCGTGAGAGTAAAAAGTGCCTGTATATATATATATACATTCACATATGCATACACACAAAATACATATGTGTATGCATATGTATGTATTCCTGTGTATGCAAACCGGACAAAATGTACAACAAAAGCAAGCAAACAGACACACATACATAACTAGATATGTCCGCATGTAGTTGAAATTTTTGCACTTAAAAATGTTTCTGCTGTGTTCGATTTGCTGTGTGTGTGTGAGTGAGAGGGAGAGAGAAGTGCACAAAAGAAGATTCCCCAAAATTTCGTTGTTAATGCTATGTGACCAACAACAAGCCGCCTCATGTATGTATTTATTTGTATATATACATACACTGGTAATCAAAAGGGAAGCTGTTAACATTTTGTGTCGTTGGCTTTAAAGTTTCAGATAAATTAATAAATCGAAATCGATTGCTGGACCAATTTATAATAGTCAAAACTCACTGTAGTACCTACTGTCCCTATTCCATTTAACAGCGTCACTGCTGCACGAAATAATAATAAATAAATAATAAAAATTGCATTAAAAATCTAAGCTATCCAAAAGATATATAGAAATAATAATTAAAAATATAAATAATTCATAAAAATTGTATTAAAATCGGATAAGAAATAACCAATTTATATAACAAAACGTATTCTCAAGCATTTTCTATACATAAATATAAATAATACAGGTGGAGTCCATAGGTAAGCATATAATTAGTTATGTAAATGTAACTGATATTATTTTATTTGTAATTGAATTTTATTTATTTGCAGTTAATTTTGGCAAATTTATCGCTGTTTAACATGAACTCTTAAGGTTTTGCTCGCTTATGTAAATAACAGCATTGAAACATGTGTAACGAGAACTTACGTACACGATCATGTACGCACCCTTTAATCAAGCCTGTTAAAATTCGACAATGAATCGAACCCTTATTCGTTCAGCTGCTTAATGAACTAATTTTGTTTCTCGATTTTCTGCGACGCAAATGTTCAAATCAAATATAACAGATATATACAAGAACTGATTAAATTGCTTTAAAGTTTTAATTGCATCACTTTTTAATGAATTAAATAAAAAATAACTAATTATTATTTTAAATATTTTAATTGGAAAACTAACATTTTTAATTTACTATTAACTTAAATGTTTAAATTTCAAACATACCTATTATTAACGAATTAAATAAAAAGTTATAATGAAACCATTAAGCTGTCTATTTACATTACAAATTGCGTGTTTAATATGATCTAAAATCACGTCATTTTGCATTTTCGCTGCATACCCCTAATAAAATATCGATATGTGCATTTATCGTACCAATTTAAGTTCAGCTAACAGCCAAGATGGCCGCGCACAGAGGAGCTGAAATTTAATGTATATTATTATATTTTATATCAAAATTAATGCCACTTACTTAATACTTTCATTAATTCAACTAACCCACTTTTTGTGTGTACAGGGTATAAAAAGCACATTCGCTATACACGTACACACACACACACACACACATGTTCATATATATATATATGTAGCCCCAACCGGTTCATCTGCTAACAAATGTTCAAGGCACACACACATACAAAATTAAGTGAATGCCCTTATATACAAATCTGTATGTACATATATATATATATATATATATATAAATAATATTTGCAAATCACAGACCAATCAACAACTACAAATTCCAGAACAAGTAAATGCATGTATGCGTATATACACGTGCATAACAAACATGTATATGCACATATATATCTTTATTAGATATATGCATGTGTGTTGGTAAATGCCTGTTTCTTATTTGTTGGCAAAACCACTTTCGAAGAGTTTCAAACCTGTTTAAGTTTATTGTTTTGTCGTCTGATATATGAAATACACTGCTTGCAAGCAGTACTTGTACACTGCTTTCACACAGCGAGATGAGCTTACTCGATTTATGTTATGTAAAAAATAAAATCGAAAAATTTGAATATATTTCGTTTGTGGCAACTAAGGAGGAAAAATGATCAGCTCAATGAATTAATTTATTTATGTCGCCCCTACACCCTACCCTTTAAATGTTTATTTTTTTCTTGAAGATTAAAATCACTTTTAGCTCACAATTTACTATTTTATTTATTTAATACATTATAATAATATCCATAGAATTTAAAAATAATTGTTCTCTCACAATTTACTATTTTCCTTAAATAAATAAATATTTATTTTGACAGGCTTGAACAGCTGTTAAAAAATGCACACAGAGTAACAGTGTGAAATTCAGTTTTGAGGCCTCTCAACCAAAATAATGAACAATTTTGTTGTGTTTTACACAGTCTGTTATATGAAAATTTCCTGATCGGTTCCTTTTTTGATATGTAAACAGGGCTTTATCTTTATGAATGTATTTTGTTTGCATGTTTAAAGCTATACTCTCCACAACTTGGATAAAAATGTCGTCCGATCCAGCGAAAAATAAGTTCAATTCCAAATTCATAGAAAATTAATATTTTATTATTTTTATTCACTTATTCAAATATCATTTGACGCACAAAAATAAATATAAAATGAATTAATAATTAAATTAAATTTGAATTAAACAAAGAAAATGAAAAATAAATTTATCAAATTTCTGTGGATTTTCAATTACGACAAATAACATAATAATAATATAATAAAATGTAAAGTGAAAAAGATTTAAAAAAAATTGGCATTTTTGTATTTTTAAAATAGAATTACATAAGTGCGTATGTAAAAATATGCAGAAATATCGAAAACAATCGATGCACATTATCGGTAAATATCGATGGTGCAACATTTTTACTTCTCTGCTGTTAATCATTTTATACTAATCTGAAAATTCGTACAAAAACATTTTTATTCTGTTTGTGGAATAAGTCCACAGACTCCGATGCAGAGAAGAACAGAGTATTGGGCATCTTGGCTTATGCTCGGCTTATGCTTATTGTGTTTACTTGGGAATTAAAATTCAACACGTTAATAATCATTGGATTTTTTAAAATCTACTTTAATATAAAATGGAAAATTGTATATAAATTGTCTATAGATTTGCAGTTTCAAAGATGTTTGATAAAAAATACGTAAACAAATAAATAAGAATAAATACACAGACAAAAATAAATAATTTTGTTAATTATTATTTTTGTTTTATGGGTATATTTAAATTTCAATATTGAATTTCATTTAATTTATTTGCTACGTTTTTTATTTGTTTTGGCGTCGACTGATATTTGTCGAAATTAAATTAATAAATACAACACAATAAATAAATAAATATTGTTAAATATTAGTTGAATTCAACTTTGGCAATTTTCGTCCAACAAAATTTGTCTGGCATCTAGCAAGCAGATAAAGATAAGCACAAACACAGAAACCAAAAAAAAAAACAAGTCGACCGACAAATTTCAGTGCACTTCAATGCACACACACAGCCACATGCAAAGCACTCAAAGAGTTGAATTTAATAATAATATGTGTTTTCGTAACAAAATTCGGCGCCCAACAAATACACATAAATATATATGTATGTGTGGCTGTGCACTTACGCATACATATATAAATGTATATTTACATATATATGTATGCCACACACACACACAAGCGTGTAACTAAATATATGTATGTATACACCAAATTCTTTTGAATGTGTGTGTGCATGTGCGAACAATGGTTTTATGTATGAGCAGCGAAGAGCGCAGAAGGAATACGAAAATAAAATTCTATTGGCACACACACATGCACACATATACATTCGCATATATATATTTTATAATTTGTGTTTTGTGGTTTTTAGCTCTGCTGCTGCTCCTTATTCACAGCATTTTAGCAACACCGATACAAATACAAAACATTTGCAATGCATACACACGAAAAATATGTTCGTGTGTGGAAGCATTATCCATGCAGTGCATATGAATGTGTGTGTTTGTATCACAAATCTAGCATAGACATATTATATACAATCCACACATATGTAAATAACATACATACACATATATATGCAAGTGAATGCGTATAGTTATTAGTAGGGCACTCACACCTTGGGCGGCAAATTCAAATTTTTTTGTTTTCGCTTTACATTAAATGTATTTTTTTTTACATACTATATGCATATATATATATATAAATATATATACATATATATATATTTTCTATTTTTTATTTGCGATATTTATTACACAACAGAATTTACTTTTTTTGAGCAACACTCACACCCACGAAAATTTAAATTTATTTTTCTTTATTTGTAATAAATACATATTTTATGTTTTATTTTACCAAAAGTTGGTGTGTTTTTCTTTGTATGTGCAACGAACGCGAACCGAACGACGACCGCAAAAATATAAATACATTCTACACATCCACTACATAAATACATATACATATCTATGTATCAACATATACATATACACATATAGGTATATACATGTATACATATATATATTTATATATATATGTATATGGGAATATATGTATATAGAGAGAAGCGTCCGCGGCACACGACCGTACGGTTGGACTGTGGATTCTCTTTTACATTCCCAATCTGAACAATGTGAACAGAGCTTTGAAACAAATTGATGCACTTAGCAGCTATGCCAAAAGCGAAAAGAAAATACATTAAAAATACTAAAAGCGAATAAGACAATGAATCATTTAAAAATAAACAGCAGAACAAAATGTATACATACTGCATTATTAATAATATTATTTTTCCTAAAATATAATATATAATTATTTTGGTATTTTATTATAACGGAGAACACATAATTTGCCCATTTTACATTTGCACTATGCTGGACACACTGCTAGTGGCAATTTATATTTGATATCGATACATTTTTTCTGCGACGTGGACGCAAACTGGTGTTGAAATTGAGCTGAACTTATCGCCGGTAATTTAAGGGCTGGTTAATTATAATTAGCAGCATTGCTGTCGCTAAAAACAGCTGCTTCAATTTATTCGCTGTTAAAATTGTTGTGTAATTAACATTTTTGGCATTGTTTCCATTCCATTACTAACTTTTTCAGTTATATATTTTATTTTTTTACATAATTTATAATTGTCAGCTATTCACAGCCATTCACACCTGTTCAAAGAATCGACTCGGGCTAACAATGAGTGTGGATTTTATTTTGATCGTTTGCTTGAAGAATTTCCCTGAAAGTTGCTCATGAATGATATTAATTCTGATTAATAATTATTTATTTGAATTGTAGCTTCGATATATATTTTATTTATATTTATATACATGTATTTATTTATATACCGCATATCAGCGTTTCACATCATTGAAAAAATCCCATGTGTTCCACTTGATAAGTTTTGCTTCATGACTGGAACGATAAATCAATAAATGAATTATTAGTGCAAAATAACGTATTGAATTAAATATCGCATTTCAATAATATATATTGATAATAGGAGCTGCAAATATCAAAATAGCCTCAAAAATTTTGTAATTCCTGCACAACAGCTGATTTGCTTTCGATTAATTTTTCCCTGATATAGTTATATTTCATTAAAAGCGAATGTATTTTGCAAATAATTTAATTTTTTAACGACAATTATATGTAAGTATCAAATAATAAAAAAATGTATTTTAAATATAATTTTCACGTTACGTTTCTTCACAACTCACACAAAATCACAATTTGGCGATGAGTACCCTTATATATCGATATCTATACCGAAAGTGAGTAGTGCGCAAAAAGTGCCATTTCGAACGGAGCGTCGTCGTCACACTGTGTGTGCGTATAGGTGTGTGCGTGTGTGTAACTCTTTTTATTTGCAAATTTTAGCATAATTTATTATTCAAATAAATTCACTTGTATTCCGCAAACCCTAAATCCAAAGTGCAAAAACTATGGGCAAACTGATTAACTAAAAATCTAAAAAAAAAAGAAATCAACGACCATTTTATGTTGTTCTGCTCTATAAGTGTGTGTGTGTGCTAAAATATATTTATATCAATATAAGCCAATAAATTTATTAAAATCAGCAGCAGCGCTGTTAAATTAACATTTCAGTTGAGTTAGCAGTGTGAATAAAATTACATAAACCAAACATCATATGTGCTCTAGCAATGTGTGTGTGTGTGTGTGTGTGTGTATTTACATACATATGATAGATATATATATGTGTGTGTACAGCGTTCAAGGTTTTTTGAAAAGAGTAGTTCAGTGAAAAAAGTTCTCATGTACTTATTTATGCTTTTATGTGTGTATACGCTTACACACATATATACACACAAATGTACCTAAAACCCTAACTGTTCTTCGTTTCCTTCTTTTTATTTACAATAACTTTTCAGCTGGCAGAAGAACAAGAGTGCAGAGCTGTGATCCGGCCGAAACGTTGGGCTTACACTGTTGTCAGTCGCGGTGCAGGCAAGAGCAGCTGAAGAAGAAGCAGCTAAAGAGCAGAATTAAAACAGACAAGAAAGATATCGTAAGCTAAAAAAAACAGAATAAAACGGTACTTCGCGTTAGCATATCGACATGTCTGATCTTGGCAGCGGGGACGACGGTATCTCAGGATCAAGTAAGTGCTTATAATAAGCAAAATAATTTGCATGTGGTTGCAAAAACCCATTAACACGATTAAATTCTTATATTATACGGATAAATGGGTCTATTCGTGTAAATGAATCTTATAGATGGAAGGTAGTATATTAAATTAATATTCAAATACTAGGAGACACATTTACACGACAAATTTTTTATGCATTCTATAGTGGTGTAAATGTGTCTTATTCTTATAAAGAGCATATAGGTCGCAAGTAAGTCGTTAGTATTGTCAGATAATATTCAAAATACTTTTTATGTGGTTGCAAGACCCAACTATGCAACTAATTTATTACACCTACTTTGCTTATGTAAATGGGTCTTATTGTCTTATATCCTTTTTGGTCATGTAAATGGGTATTTTTCTTATAAAGAGCGTATAAATCATAAGAAAAATATTTGTATCAGATGCAAGACCTATTTACACTCTCAATTTATCTTCTATTTTATATAAATTACAATTATATTATTACATGATCAAAAAATATTTAACTTTATTTTATTAAATTTTGTTTAATGAATATTTTTCAGAGTACAATGCAAGTAATATGGAAGGTTCTTCAAGCAGAAACGAGTTCGAATCATCTGGCAAAGGTATGGGCATATTTTAATGAAATTATTACCGTTTAAATAAAAACCATATCTGAGAATTGGATTCGTTCTAAAAATGATAGTTGTTTAAAATTCATTATACTCCGCAGTCGTATAGTTCGTAATAGGCACAATAATTTTGTTGCCCAGTATTGCTTTTATATATTTTGTTTCATTTATTACTAAGTATTTATTACTATTTGTATTTTTTATTTGCAGCTGGGAATGTCAATGAACAGGAGCTGGCTACAAAAATGCTCCAAATACAATCAAAACGTTTTTACTTGGACGTAAAGCAAAATCGCCGTGGACGATTTATTAAAGTGGCTGAGGTAAATATATATAAATATACTTTCAACTTTCGATATACGTTTTAAAATCCCGCTTTAAATTATCGATCTCAAAAATCGATAACAAAAATGGCAGCTGAACAGCAGTAATATTAATAAAATACTTCATGGGGGCTCTCACACGAATAGCAAGTTGCATGATGAATTTAAGTAGGAATTTTATATATTATTAAAGTTCAAGTTTTATCAATGAAAATAGGTTGACGATGTTATTATTAATTTTGTTGATTACAATTATTAATTTTAGTTTCTAATTTCAATCATATTTCTAATGTTAGTTCATTACATAAAATATATTTAAATAATTTTCAGATCGGAGCTGATGGGCGACGAAGTCAAATATATTTAGCACTGTCGACAGCGGCCGAGTTTCGCGACCATCTATCATCATTTAGTGATTACTATTCTTCTTTAGGTACGCATTTGAGGAATAGCTAAATATATTTTTATTTTTTAATTATTATTTTTCAACAAAAAAAAACTTACCAGGTCCACCCAATACTGACAATTTACCAGAAGATGGTAAATTAAAATCAGAGATGATGATGAAGGACAATAGAAGATATTATTTGGACTTGAAAGAAAATACGCGCGGCCGATTCCTTCGGGTAAGTAAATAATATTACAGTTGCGAACAAAATATTAATGTAAACGAAAATCAAAAAGTTATTGTGTAATTTTTTAAAATGTGGATTTTCATTAATAACTTAAAAATGTTACCTTAAAAATGCAGCGTAGTCCTACTTAGCAATTTAAAAAAGACACATTTGAAAACATATCTAGTGGAAGTGTATTTGTTATACTATTATTAATGAGTTTATTGACAGGTTTCGCAAACAATAACAAGAGGCGGGCCCAGATCTCAGATTGCATTGCCTGCACAAGGCATGATTGAATTTCGGGATGCGTTGACTGATTTGTTGGAGGAATTTGGCGCTAATGATGGCGGGTAAAGTATTCAAAAAAAAACTATGAACAATAAATGAAAATTACATTATATACATAATAAGAAAGTAAAGTACAAAATTAAAATGATGTTATAAACAAAGTATTTCACATAATGTATGAATTAAAAATAATTTGTTAAGATAAAAGCCTGATTTGTAGAAAGGTATTCAAAAGGAAGGAATATATCTAGTCATAATAATTTACCCAATTAATCTTTTTCCCAAAATAATATTTCAGATTTAAGGGTGATTTACCGGAAGAACGTCACATGAAAGTGGATAATAAAAACTTTTACTTTGACATCGGTCAAAACCATCGCGGCGTTTATATGCGCATCAGTGAGGTATGAAATTCAAGAATTTGTGTACAGTTGCGAACAAAATAATAGCACCACTACCTCAAGAAATGTTTGCAAATAAATAAATAATTTTGATTATTATTTTTTTGGAACTTTGTTTCCTTAAATTAAATATTTTAAAGATATATATTGAAAAGAATTGCAGGCGCAGTGCAGTACCAACTTTAATTTATAGGAGAAATACTAAAGATATTTAAAATCGATAATTATATTTAATAAGTGCAAAGTATAATCTTTTCTGCTATTATTTTTTCCCAACTGAATGTACACCATGCATTATTTGAGTAGTTGAATAAATGTTTTTTCTTATTTTGCACAGGTGAAGAACAATTTTCGCACTTCGATAACTATACCTGAGAAATGTTGGCTACGATTTCGAGATATTTTCAACGACTATTGCGACAAAATGAAGAAATCGTCCGATTCAATCACTGCCGATAATAATCTTCAGACGACAACAAATAGTCTCAAATAATTGGCAACAAAGGAAAACCAAAAATAAAAACAAAACAAAAAAAATGTTAGAGTTCTCATAAAAAAAGCAAACAACAAAAACCAATTCAAAGCTTTTTCTGCGGTTACAAATTTTTGCATCGATCGAACAAACAACAACACTGAGAAAAATGTTTATTGTTGACGATATTATTCTGTAAATATTATTATGCCAACTGCTGCTAAAAAAAATAACCTATGTGATTATTTAAAAAAAAAACATTTGGTTAACTCGATAATAGTTTGTTGAAACGCGTTAAGCGAAATGCTTTTAATTTAACTTGTATTTATATTGATGAAAATACTAGAAATTAGCATTTAGCGCAGATCTATTGATATATATATATAAATATATATATATATATATATATATATATATATATATATGTGTAAATTGGATCACATTTCTGTTTAATCTATTCACCAATTTTTAATTGAAATACTTAAAGATGAATATAAGTATTAAGACATTTTTCATACCAATCACATTTGCATTGCTAATTAAAAACATTTATTTTTTATTTGTCCAAAAAATATTTAGCTATTCAAAAATGTTAGATTAAACAACGCAATGTATTGTTATTATTATTATTATTGATGATAATATTTGCAGCGAAATTACACAAAAAATACGCAATTGTGGATACAAATTCGAATAAGAAGGAATTGTTTGTTATTATATTACTCCGTACCTTTGCAGTATATATGTATATATATATATATGTATATATATATATATGTATATATATATACTATATTAAAGTTGAGATCAGCTATATATATATATATATATGTATATATATATATATATTCATTTCGTACTCTGTGAATATTGTGACCAATTTTGTGCAATACTACTCAGTTGTTATTATCAGCTTTATATTTTAAAATATATATTCGATATATATATATATATATACTTTTTTCCTTCGCGGTTATCATAAATTGCTTGTGCAAATTATACTATGATAATCTGGGATCGGATAGGTTCAGATCAGCTGGCCACATCAATTAGTTATTCGTTAAATCGATTGTAGAAACAAAAAAAACACTTGGTAGATTTAAAAGTAGTTAAATTAAGTGTATAAATTTCATCATAGTATATATATATATATACATATATATCCGGTTGATGTAACTTAAAAAAATTTCGTCGTAAATATGAATGTTACAAAAATTGTTAAAGCTTTTAGAAATATGTTACAAATTATAAAAATGTCTTAAAAATAATTACTAAAAACAGAAAAAGTACGTTTATAAAACAAAAGTTTCAATGTGATCACGTAGAATAAATAAAAAAATATTAGGAACTAATACAAAATGCATAGCAAAAAAAAAAACAAAACGAAACAAAACAAAAAACTAAGTATGTAATGTATGTAAATCATACAATATATGTATATGTATATATACATATATTTATGTGTACAAATATGCAAACTTAAGTGTTACATTAAAATCAAATTTCAGCCTATTTAAATGGATAAACTTAATAATATTTATTACTGATAAATGATAAACAACAATATACACCAATACATAGAAATATTAAAAAAGTGCGCTACACTAAAATTCACTAATTAATATACTTATTAGTATATGTATTAGAGATAAGTCTGTACATTGTATGGAGACCCCCTCCCCCCTTACCACAGGTAGGTATGAAAAGCAATGAACAAAATTGAACAAGAATTAATTACAGTTTTCGATGGCGACTTATTGGTGTGTTAACTTAAAATGTTGAAAAAATCTCCCCAGAGAGAGGTTAACTAACTAAACTAAATCAACACACACTCATCTGCTAAGCTAATAATTATATATAAACAAATTAGTGGAAAACAACAACAGCAAAAAGAACAATAACAATTGATAAGCAGATATCACACAGTTATTTCGAATACAGTGAATTTATCTATTATGTTCTTTATGCAAAAACAAATATTTTAAGAAATTTGTGAATATGAAGTATGAAAATAAAGTTAAATCAAATTAACCCTCAATCGCATACTTACCTTCGCTATTTAGTTTTGAAATGTACTTTTTTTTGAGCGTCAAAGTCAGCTTTATATTACCAAACACCAGGAAGAAGTGTACTCCTCTACAGTCTTGAGGCGGGAAACCATATTAATTAATTTTTCGTCTCACAGACCTTTTTCCCTCTTAGGTTCCACAAATAAAATGAATTGCAATTTCTTTCGATCTAATGACTCGACAATTAATCCTGAGGCTGCTTTTATATTTTTCGCGATTTTCATTATAAACTTTTGAAACTAAGCGACTTCGGTTACATTTGCAGCAATGCTGATTGTTTTAGGAGTTATATCAATAATTATTAAGCAAAGGGAAAAAGTAGGATTATTATTTAGAAAGGATGAAGATAAGAATATTTGATATAATAAAGAGATAAGAGATGAGATATTCAATTTACAAATATTAAAAATTGTTACCAATAATTATTTAAGCTTTTTTTGTTGTTGGGTGCTGTACCCACTTTATTATTTATTCATCGCAATGTTCACAAATTTAGTAACAGACTCAAGTATCGTTTAAAGTATGATAGATAAATATATATATATATATATATATATATATATATGTCCTATCGATCGATTTCGCCAAAAACGACATCGAGGGTGCCAATGATGGCGACCACATCGGCCAACATGTGCTGCTTGCCAATCTTCTCCAGGGCGGCAAGATGAGCAAAACCCGGTGCCTTAATCTTGCAGCGATAAGGACGACTCGAACCATCCGAGACAAGATAGACGCCAAATTCGCCTTTAGGTGCCTCAATGGCCGTGTAGGTTGCACCTGGTGGCACCTGATAGCCTTGCGTGAACAGCTTAAAATGATGTATGAGCGCCTCCATCGATGTCTTCATTTCGGATCGAGTGGGAGGCGTAACTTTGGAATCGTCTGTTTTAATTTCGCCAGCGGGCATTTGATTTAAGCATTGATCAATAATCCTCAGGGATTGACGCATCTCCTCGATGCGACACAAATAGCGATCGTAGCAATCGCCTTTGGTGCCAATTGGGACATCGAAATCAACCAAATCATAGGCGTCATATGGCTGCTGTTTCCTCAGATCCCATTTGATGCCCGATCCACGGAGCATCACTCCACTAAAGCCATAATTTAGCGCATCCTCGGCGGAAACAATGCCAATATCTTCGGTGCGCTGAACCCAAATACGGTTTGTGCTTAAAACATCCTCAACTTCATCGAGACGTTCCGCAAACTTGGAGGCAAACTCGTAGATGTCATCCATTAAACCCAGTGGCATATCCTGCAAGGCATAAAATATGTTAATATTAATTGTATTCAAATTAATATTATTTCTAATTTACCAGAGAAACTCCTCCTGGTCTTATGTAGGCTGCATGCATTCTAGCGCCAGAGACTCTCTCATAAAATTCCATCATCTTTTCGCGTTCCTCGAACAGCCAGAAGAATGGAGTCAATGCACCCACATCCAGCGCATGTGTGCCAATAGCCATTATGTGATTGAGAATCCGAGTGATTTCGCCAAACAATGCTGCAAAAGAAACATAGATTAAAAATCGGAAAAGATTACAGTAAATCTAATTTGTAGGAGAAAAAAGATCAGCTGAGTGCCGAAAAAGTGTAAAAAAAAAATTAATCAATTAATCAATTTAGTCGCATTTTAAGAATTTATAAAAAAAATTATAATTTTAAAATAATTTAAATTGTTTTTCTTTCATAATTTACTATTTCAATTAGAATCAAGAAAAATATATATATAACAGTGCATTAAAAGTGAGTTTACAATGCGGATTTCACTTTTGTCGTTAATAACCACAATAAAAAATTTCGCACGATTCGTTGAAGAAAAAAATAAATAAGAAAAATTTCAAGACACATCAAAAAAATCGTTCGCTTTCGAACTAGGCCTTAAGAGTTGAAGGAGACGGTTAGGTCATTGAGGGTTAAGACTGACTCTGGCAAAAAGGCGACTAAGTGTTAAGACAGTTACTGGTTCATTGAATTCAGTTGCAGCTTTTTACAGATTGAATTTGGTCTTGAGGGTTAACGGTTTCAAAAAGGTGTTAAGGCTGCTCCTGATTCATTGAATCCAGTTTATAGAGCAAACTTTTTCGGGTTTCCCCTGGTTTTGAGCACCTACTTCTAATGTATTTGGCGCGCAGCGGCACCTCAATATTGAGCAGCTTCTCCACGGCGAGTGAATAGCACTGCTCATTGCACATCATCGACACATAATCCAAGCGATCAAAATATGGCAACGCTTGAGTATAAGTCTTATACTCAATCAGTTTCTCAGTGCCGCGATGCAGAAGGCCAATATGGGGATCTGCACGCATCACCGTCTGCAACAAGAAATTGTGTGTTGTTAGTTGTTGTTGTCTATAGATCACAGCACTCACCTCGCCATCCAACTCAAGCACGAGTCGCAGCACGCCGTGAGCAGCTGGATGCTGCGGCCCAAAATTCAGTGTTAGATTGCGCACCGATTTCTCAACGGGCACCACTTTGCCTAATGTTGTTAAGCATCACATAAATGTATATGTACTAAACATAAAATATTTATATATATACATATAAGTTAAAAAACATACTATTCCATGGCGGCACCTTCCACAATGAGGTGACTTCATCGGGATACATAACGGGACCGCTGAATTGCTTAATAAATTCCGGATCGGGATACCATTTTGCAGCATTGCGTTGTTGATTTGAGCTGAGAAATAATAAAATGATTTTAATTATTATGTTCGCATTGTACTCAATTTGATTATATAAGTCTCGGCTACGTCTATTTTGTTTACCTAAGAATGCTGCTACCGGTTGTTGCTGCTGCTGCAATCGATGTTGGCGTTTTGAAAATTTGGGCGCCTGCCCCAGCCACCGAACGCTTAAATATATTAAACATTATTGTTTTCTTAAGAAATTTTGCGACTTTTCACCCAAAACAGAGCTGGCAAACGTCAAAGTCGATCAACCAGTCAGCTGTTCGCCAGTGTGTGCAGACGTGCAATAGATGGGCTCAACTCGTGCAGGCAGTTATCGATGGGCAGGTAATCGACAGCACTCAATTGAGATTTAATTAACTTGTATATGCGGTTTTTTATTTGGTTGCATGTAGATATAAATTATTAAATATAATATATATTATAATTTATAACTAAGTCGAAGATATTTTCAATCGCCTTAAGACACAATGATGTCCTCATGCATTGCTATAAAATACTGACAAGTAAATAAACAATAATGAGGCCGGATTTCCAAATAAAATATATATCGCTAAATAAATAATTATTAATGAAGGCAGTATCTAAATAATTTTAAATAATTAATGTTATCTAAATTACTATGTGCGAATATTAGTGTGTTAAGAAATACTTATGATCAAACTTATATTCTAACAAATATATAACTAAATATTTAATCATTTTATATATTACAATTACTCCAAATATTTTATAAATTCCAATTTGTAGTATTTTTCTAGTGATAACAGTAACTGGAAAATCAAATCTCTTTTTGAATGAACTAAACAAATATAAATTATTAAATAAAAAAATCCTTATAATATTGGAAATATTTTATAAATCGCACTTTGGAATCTTTTTATAGTATTTATGCTAAAAAAATATGTATGCTGAGAAGGGAATCTAATACAATTTAAATCAAATTAATAGTCACAAATAAATACACAAATATTCATGATAAAAATTGTTAAAATTCCCAATTTTTTTGTATTTTTATAGTATTAAAGTAACATTTATACACACAACTGTAACAGCTGTGACTGGTAACTGAAAAATACTCGTGGAAAAATATTAGAGATACATATAGATTGCTGAGATGCAGCCACACTGTCAGTTTCGTATTATTTTTTTACACCTTAAAACATAGCTCTTTTTAAATACTACTTATTAATATATACGTAATTCAATAAATTATTACGAAAACATGCTGTGGAAACGGAGGCGGCTCATGCTAAACAAAAATAAAACAAAAATGTGATTCGCTGAAAAAATGTAAAGCCAAGAAAAATTACCCAATAAAATGTATACATAAAAAGTGGCCTCTGTGTGTGTGTGTAAACTGCGTTTAAGACGAAAAGAAAAAAATTCAAAAAAATCAAGCAAAGCCAATTGTTTTTTACTTGAATCAATATTATTTGTTTATTTATTCCAATTCGTTGTTTATTCATCAACATTTTCGTTAATTGTATTGGGTTTTTTGTGTATGTATACAGAAAATTTGTCGGGCTCAATGTTTATGTATTTGTGTCTGCTTCTAGCAAGACGACAGTGCAAAAGAGAGAAGAAGAATGTACTCTCTTTCCTCTCTTGCATTCGCTCCCGCTCGCTATCTGCGTGAATTTCTGTGGAAAGCAACAACAACAATATTATTTGCCTTGCCAAAACAAGCCATAAAAGTCCTGACGAAGATTGAACAGGGCATTTTTTTGCCAACGATTTTGTTTTTTATATTGCAAGCAAATGGTTATTTCTAAATATGTATATTTTAAAAATAGTGAATTGTGTTTTAAAAGTGTTTTACTTGTTTCTTGACATTTAAATTTACAAATGTCTCGTTTGAATTTAAATGAAAAAAAGAAAAAATTGCATTTGCACAGGCAGCCTGTATACAAGATCACAATCACCGGCATTCACAATAGTTCGAAGTGCATAGCGAAAACAATTATATGTGTTTATATATATATAACTCTGTCCATTCAGCTGAGCTAAAGCGTATATATGAACATGTGTGTGTGTATGGATGTGTGTATTTCTATACAGCTCAGCTGAAATAACGTTTATATGTATATATATGCATTTGTATGTATACATGTGTGTACAGCTGAGCTTAAACAACGTATGTGTATGTGTATGTATTTTTAAAACTTAATATGAATGTATGTATTTACATGTACATCTATTTCTACAACTGAGCTTCAAAATAATGAAAATGTTCCTTTTAAATAAAATGCGTGCAATCCATTTCTATGTTAGAAATAACTCTAAGAGAAATGTAAATATTATTATTATTTGTTATTAATTATTATTAATATAATAATAATTAAAGAGGATACGTTTCATTGAAGCTAAATGATTAGATCGCTACATACATATATACGTATATATTTTAACATTCTGTGTTTTGATATGTGCACACTTACACATACATATGTAGAGATCAGTGTTGCCATATTGATCCAACTAATATGTTCTAGTGGAAATAATTGTAAAACAGCTGCTTGTGCTTTTTTTTGTATATTTTTTCTACTCCGAAAGTGTTTTAATAAAGTATAAAATTCTTTTTTCGCCATTTGTTTTTCCAGCAAAAATTGTTCTTATATTTCTACTATTAAAATAATTAGCTAGATTCATTCAATTTAAACATTTTAAAAATTGAACTAATTTTTGTAAAAATTTGTAAAAAGTTGAATTTTTCTTTGTTTAATAATTCTAATAGAGAACACATCTTTGGCAGCATTTTTTATTCTATTTATTTAGTAAATAAGGAATAACAAATAAAAAGCAGTAATAATAAATAATAAAAATAAATAATAAATTAATTAATAATAAATAGTAAATAATAAATAGTAATTAGTAAATAATCAATAATAAATATTAACCAATAAATAATAAATACATATACAATTAAATAATAGCTAATAAATTAAATTAACTAATAAATATTAATAGTAAATAATAATAAATAAATAATGAATAATAATAAATTATAAATTAGAAATATTTGTTATTTAACAAGTTATTAATAAATAATATTTATTAATTAATAAATGAATTGAAATTGCATTGCAGAGACTTGAAGAGAGATCGGCATATTGATGGCAGACGCACCTTTATTTTGGTTACGAGCAAGCAACAACATCAACAGCAATAGCAATAACGACAGGCGACTGGAGGAAGGACAGACGATAACACCAACGAGTCACAGACACAGCGATCAGCATTAGTCGATAAATCGATAACTTGAGATAAAGATAAAGAAAATAAAAAAATGACATTCGATCGAAAATTGGGCCTAAAAACTGTTGTCTGGAGAACGTCTCCTGATCACAAGAATGCCGAATGCGAAGAGTTGGCTAAAAGCTGTTGCTTGGAAACGGAGCCGGAAATTTGGAGCAGCAAAACCGTAATACTCCGGCAACAATGTTTGCACGAGCCTCGAAATACCAATATGAATATCAATGCAACAACAACAACTCCACCGACGATCACCGATAAATTTATGCCAAAACAACAACATCAGCAACTAAAACATCAGCAACAAAAAAATCATCGAAATCGAAAGCAAACGAAATCGGAGGCGCCTCAAATGCCAGCAACCATGCATCGAAAGTCGAAAAGTAAAAGTAAGACCAAGTTAAATAAAAGAGGAACAACTGATTCTGGTTATTTTTCGGGGAACAATAATAATTTCACACACAACAATTCCCTTACAATTTGTGCCGGCTCACAACGCATCGGGATGCATCGGGATGCATTCCACTTGATAAAGACGATCCACTCACATAGACCAGGCACCAATCGAAGCAATAAAATTAATAATCATATTAACAGTCAGAGCAAGAGTAATAAATTGAAGAAGAAGGGGATCAAAATGGCATTGATACCGTTACCCACGTTGGGCGCCACATCCTTTGTCACTCTGCTAACAATTATCTGCATTGAGACCGTGCTGCTGTCCACAATGTCTAGCTGTGCTAAGACCTTCTACATGCATTGGAATACATCGAACAGCATGTGAGTAGCGACACCATACATATCTCTTTTAGAAACTTACCCAGCTAACAAAAAACCATATTAAGACTATTATTTAAATTAAACTAAAAATAATTTTTTATATTTAAAATTTAAAAAATTAAATGTACAAGATTTATGGTCGTATTTAAATGTAAAATCTTGCAATCACACTAAAACAAATAGTATGAATTAGTTAAGATAAGCCCCAATAAGAAGTGCATGGGAAAGTTTTCAATTTTACGACGTATCTTAATGATGAAAATAAAGGGCTTAGAAATGATCAGATGATGAAGTCTATTGTAATCTTTACAAAGTACACGAAAGAAGGTAAAGACAAGAAAAATTAACAGAAAGCAGGCAGTAATGGGTAGGTCTAAAGTGAAAAAAACTAATACGTATGCATGCAGGCGGTACTCCAGCGGCGAATTAATGCAATAGGATACACATTTTCGAATGTATATATATATATATATGTATATATATTAATATACAGTTGCGGAAAAAATAATAGCACCACTCTCACAAGAAATGTTTTAAATTGATAAGTCAAAGGAATTGATGAGTATATTTTCGAAGCATTTCAACGATCTCGCTTTAATAATAGTTTGCTAGAAGTCAACAAGGTTTCCTTTGAATCTCCTGCGAGTATAACAAGAATTTTAAAGTATTTTAACATACAATACACACATACACATACATGGATTTTGTACCCCAAAGCGGCGGCGGCGACTTAATGCAATGGTATATGCTGATGGATGTGGATGGAATACGCAACGCATAACAACGCACTTCACTTGGGGTCCAGGGTTCAGAAAAGAAACGCGCACGCACATGTCTATGTGTGTGTGTGTGTGTGTGTGTATGTGCGTATATGTATTATGTCAACCCTCAAAGCAGTCACAGTCGCATCGCGACCTACAACGCTTTTACTGCGAGGACAACGTTAATGTGAAGGGGGTTGGGCAGAGGAAGAGCAAGGAGAGAGACGAAGACGAAGAATGAGGATAAGAAAGAGAGAGTGAGAAGTGCATAGAAGAATTGCTCAGCGTCTTTTTACATAAGCTTCCTGCTATGCGTGGTGAGGTGAGTCCGGTTGCGGGAAGGTGAGTGCATGCGAATTGCTTGTTCTTCTTCTTATTATTTGTTGTTGAGTGGTTGGCTATAATTGAAACAAACAAACATATTAACTAAAGGCACAGGTGAACCAAATCAAACCCAAGACTCCTTATTCATTTAAACAACGTATGTAAAAAATCATAATGTTTTAGCCCTTGCAAAAAGAAGAAAACATAACAAAAACCAATTTAAACTACTTGTAAAGGTCGATGTAAAAAATGGAAACGAAATGAAAACCATGGAATTTTGAATAATTTAAACCACTGAAGGGAAGAAAGAAAACAATATTCACAATTATAATAATTAAAACAGCTTAGCAAAAAGAAAACAAAATGCAGAACACAGTTAATTGCTAGTAACCCAGGAAAATTCGAATATAATTATAATATCGAAATTTTATTTATATAATAGTTGTCAAATATTTTTCATCACGTCTAAATTTATGAAAATGTGAACATTTGAAAAAAAATACAAGAAAAAATAATATCTTATTTTATTTATCTTATTCATTTAATTCTTTAATCTAGACAGTTCACAAATAAAAAATACAAATTAAATAAAATAAAATTTAAAGTGAATAATTAAATTAAATTTTAAAACACACACAAAATAAAACAAAAATTAATAATAAAGCAGAGGTTAAATTGTGCAACATACATTGTAAGAACTTGGGAAACTTAGACAAAATATTAACAAGCTAGAACTAGAAATATTTTTTAGACAACTTTTGGCAACTCTTTTATTATGCAAACCAACCGATTTATTTTTTATTTTTTTATTATTAATAGCCATGCCTTAAATGCAGTCAAATTCAGACAGACCTCAAAAATGACACAAAACCACTCATAAATTTGATGAACGTTGTTCAGCTATTTATGTTGGACAACTTTATGCACAGTGTCCAGTTATGGGTTAAAGAAATAAAATGCTTCCAGTTCGAAATTAAAATAAATCTTGTAGTTCCAATTATTCAATCCACATAGCTTATGGCATAATAAATTGAATAATTTATTAATTAATAATTTATTATTCATTATTTTTAATTTAATAAACTTTTTACTTTTTTTTTTGTTTTGACTGGCTTTAATTTAATAACATAATATATAAATAATATAAATTATAAATATGTGCGTAGCAGGAAAAAAAACAAGTCCGACAACTATTCAAGCAGCTCTCTCTCTCAATATATGTATATATATATAACTGTATACGTTTACCTGTAACCCTAGTCGTTTTTTTATAAGATGTGGAGAGGCGTGCGTTTTGTGTGTGTGTGTTCTGTGTGTGTCGCCAAAGTACTACGTACATGTAAAATATGCGTACTTCATCATTAGGGGGTGATTTTTGATTTACAAAAGCTCCCAACAATAAAATGGGAGGAAAAAACAAAGAACAACTTGAAAAGGCACAAGGAAAACTGAGGAAACACAGAAGAGAAGAGAAGAGGAGAGGAGAGGAGAAGGCAACAGCAGACACACATAAGTGCGTGCGTCGTGTTAACCACTACATGGTTTCCTCAGGGGGGAGTTGAACGTGGAGTGGAGAGGGGGAGGCGGCGGGGAGAAGAGGGGGAATCCTTGTTGGTCGAGTTGTTGCTGCGCTTCTGTTTTATATATAAAGTGAGTAAGAAGAGTATTCCGAATTTCTGGAAATGTGTGTAACAGGCCGAATGAAATAACTCCGACAATATATATGTATATATATAAATTGGGTGGATTTGGTGAACAGCTATTCGAAGGTGTTAAAGGAATGCATTATATATATTTATAATATATTAATTAATGTTAGTGTGTTTTTCCAAACTCAGGCAACAAATGTTTATCCAATTTAAAAGACCCCCAGAAATTCAGTAAATATATATTTTTTTAAATAAAATTTAAATAAAACATTTATATTTAAATTTCATTCAAAGTAAGTAAATAAATTTAAAATAAATAAATTTTTAAATATTTGGTATAATTTACATACTGTAGGTCAGTCTGGGATTAGGCTATTAATCGATTTTCTATATTTAACATGGTATCTGCTAGTATAGCTGTCGCGAACTGTAACGCTTTCATAGAGTCAACATTATGCAATCGCAACTTCAGCTTCAGCTTCACTTCTCTTAAAGTCGAACATTTGTAAAAATATATAAACGTTTTTTTTTTTGCTATACCTTCTTCCATATACCAAGTCCAAGAGGAGAGGTTTGGGCTGGGCATGGATTATAACTTGTTGAAATGCGTAGCGCTCCTCTTTGTTCAGCTCAGAGATATTTCCACTGAAATGACTCCCCTCTCTTCTCTCCTCTCCTCTGTCTCCGCTCCTGTAAAAGTTGGCAGTGGTCTCAGCTCAGAAAGTTCTCAACTGGTAGATGCCCTGTAACCTGGATGTCTGCTCTATTAACAATGTATATACGATTTGGTGAACAAATTCTGAGCCGATAAGAAAATAAATAAATTAGTAGAAATAAATAAATAATTTATAAATTTGTGGCATAATAGTTATAGATTCTATTGCTAGGAGTTATATATTTTTATTATTCTTCTAGAAATAGGGAGTCGTGACCATTGAGAGTCGGCAATCCGTCGATGTTTATCAATAATAATTATGGATAATTGTCAATCGTTATTCATAACGTATTAATTTAGTCGGGAAACCCTAGTTGATATCGTGAAAATATATTAGACATTTCGAAAATTAATTTTTACATGAAAGGAAAACGTACTAAAATTACCAAGAAAAAATGTTATTTTTATTTTTCTTATTATTTAATTTATTTAATGTAAATAGTCCACAATTTTTAAAAAAGCTTAAAATAATATAATAAATATAATAAAATTTAAGTTACTAAGTTATTTAAGTTTAAGAATACAATAAAGTTGGGATCATATTCAAATTATTGAAGTAAGTAAAATAAAAAAGCTTAACAAAATACTAAAAGAAATTGCATATATGAAAAATAGAAATCATAAAATTAGAAACAGGAATTATGCATTTACAAGCAAAACAAAAAATTTGTATTTATTTTATATAGAAGATATATTTATTTTTCTGTACATCGTTTGCAGATTTCGGATTGATAATACGGATCACATTATAGACGTGAACAAGGGCAATTTGGCGTTTGAATTCGATCAGGTGCACATAATTTGTCCCGTTTACGAGCCGGGCGCCTTCGAGAATGAAACGGAGAAATATATAATCTACAATGTGTCGAAAGTGGAATATGAAACATGTCGCATAACGAACGCCGATCCGCGAGTAATAGCTATATGTGATAAGCCCCAAAAATTAATGTTTTTTACGATTACGTTCCGGCCATTTACACCGCAGCCAGGTGGTTTAGAGTTCCTTCCTGGAAATGATTACTACTTCATTTGTGAGTAGTAACTGGACTATAATTGAACTCTAAATTTATGTTAATATATTTTTATATTTATATATTTTAGCGACTTCATCCAAGGACGATTTGTATCGTCGCATTGGCGGTCGCTGTTCCACAAATAATATGAAAGTTGTGTTCAAAGTGTGCTGCGCCGCCGAGGAGAAGAACAAAACAATGGAAACGACAACGATCATTGAAAATACGGGTGGTGCCGGAACGGGTACGGGAACGGGAACTGGAGCCGTAGATAATGCGGCTATCAATGTAGATATAAACGTGAATGGCGTTAATACAATTGGTGTCAACACGGTCAACGCTGGCAACACTGGCAACATTCATTTGAAGCCCATCAGTGGTCTGGGCACCTCGATTAATACAAACATTGATCAATTCAATCGCATACCCATTCAACCCAATATTATCGGCAATAATATTGGAACAGGTGGAGTGGGAGTAGCTGGACCTGGTGGCGTTATTTTATCACCTGGTCATGGTAGCATTAATATGCTGCCACCGGGCCGTGGTGGCATACATCTGACGTATCCGGGTCATCATCATATACAGACGGGCATTAGGATTAATAATGTGCCAACGAATGTGCAACAAAATCAAAATAATCCAAATATACATTCGCATCCGCCGCCGCCGCATCCGCATCACAAGCAGCAGGCCGGCAACAATAATCTAAATGCGAATGGGAATGGTAAGAAAATATCATCAAATGATAATGATAATGATAATGATCAACATCAACATCAACATCAAAAACATTCATACAACATACATCAAATTGGCTTTAATTCCACAAATAATACTCATCATCATCAATATCCACAACATTATCTATCGCCAGTTGTTGTTGACACCAATCACAGTAATATTGTTCAGAGCACAATTAACTGGCCAATCACTGCCTGGGACACTAATCCAAACACAACTTCAACAATCAACATTTTAACAACTACTAATACAAACACAAATCTAAATACAAATACAAATCTAAATCTAAATCTAAATACAAGTAGCAAACTTAACACCAAACTTAATCAGACAGTAAGATTGACCCACAATATTGATAAGATGAAACGTAAGTAGTACTTCTAGTAATGCATTCTCCTTGCATTCCTTTCTTGCATTCATGCATTCATCCATTAACCCAAAAAAAAAAAACCTGCCCAAAATTTCTAATCTCACTCTAAAAACAATCTATTATTTAAAGAGAGCATAAAAGAAATAAGCTGCGAGCCCAAGTATACATATTCTTGATCAGCAACAACAGTTGAAACGATATAGATCGGATCTCAAGGACTATCAGAGCTAGAGACTTTAAATTAGGCACATAAATTCTCGTTTATCCTGCACACAACATTATCGCTAACAGCATTCGTTTCCTAAAAGTCGATACATATCGATTTCCGATAGCAATAAAATAAGTAAACAGAAAAATATATGAGTAACGCATGAAGTATTTTTAAGTGCTTTCCAACACTAAGGTTATTTTGAACAATCTCCAAGGAAAGATTGTTGTTGTGGAGCTCTTTCTATCCGCACAATAGTTCTCAGAAGATAAAAAGCTAGCTAAAATCATCTATAAATTTCTTCTCGTACTTACAAATCTAGGAAAAATTAATTTTTGTGAGAAATATAAATATATAAAAAACAAAAATAAGAGAACAATTTACTTAAAAAAGTTTGCTGTAAATTAATAAAAAATAATAATAATTATCTTCGCGTCGTATAAAAAAAAAAAAAAAAAATACAATGCCAACCAATTTCCTGTTATGTTGTGTGTATGTAGTGGGCTCATTATTATACCAGCCACGATGATGAAATTAGAGATTTTTAATTGAAAACTTTAAAAAACGAATTAATATAAACGGTTTGTTTTTTTTACAGATGATCATCACGGCTATGACAAGCATCCGAATGAGGTGGTCAAAAATGAAGAACTCACCTACAATAGCGGAACGGAACGGAGTCATCTGTGCAAATGGAAGTGGAACTGGATCATTGTAATGATCACATTTAATTATCGGTGAATTATGCCTGCCTCGTTTTAAAAAGAGAAAAACAGCCGTCAAATAAATGTGGCGATTAATTTATGTATTTTCTCAAACGGAACGATTCAAATCGAGCCAAATTAAAAAAAGAAAATGAAAAAACAGAAAAGTAAGAGAAAAAAGCGAGATTAGTAGAAAAGAAGGAGAAAGGTGAAATAGAATAAATAAGTAAACAAATGGAAAAATTTTCAAGCGCATTAAAACATAGTTTATAGCGATAAATATATATATATATATATCTATCTCTATATAGTCTATAGTCTATCTCTATAGACTATATATAAATATATATATATAGACTTAATACACTTAACACTTAAAAAAGAAAAGACCGATTATTAGTTTTAACTGCTAACTGACTTTGCCTAAAAATATTTCAAATCAAGATGTTGCAACTTGTTTTTCAAAAAAGTATCCCAAGACCAAAATCCAAACAACTTTTTGCAGAAACTTAAAAAAAACCATATATATATATAAATTAATATATATGTTTGTTATTTTTTCAAAAACTTGTACAGTCCAAACCATATATATATAAAACAACGATATAAAAATTGGACTTGAAAAAAATATTTATTTAAATTATACCATTAAATTGAACTTGACATCAAAACTCTGTCAGTTATATATATATATAGATTTATTTATTTATATATATATATATATGTATATATATATATATATATATATAGAGATATATAAATTTATTCAGTCCAACAAAATATATAACAAAATGAGAAAGAAAGTTATATTAATATATATATGTATATGGATATGGATATATATTTATCTTCAACTCAAAAGGCAAACTCACGTTACACACACACACATACTTCTCGTACAGCTATTAAAAAATTGCCTTGTACGATGACAGTTTTGACTGATACAAAAAAAAATAATCTACATATATATGTATTATGTATTAGTGTACGTGTTTATATAGAACTCGTGTAGGAAATTAGCCAATAAGCTAAAAAGAGAGAGAACATTATCTGTATCCCTCACACACACACCAACACACTCACACACAGACACACATACACAGCCGAACAAGTAAATGTTAAATGTGGAACCTATGTATGTAATAATGTTAATTAACATTTGACATTTGCATTCAACATTTACACTTAACATTTACACTTAACATTTATACTTAGCATTTACATTTAACATATAGCATTTAACATTTAGCATATAAAGTTTACAATTTATATATATATATATATATATATATATATATATTTATTTATATATATTCGTCATAAGTATTTCGAATATGGGAAAGGTGAAATTCAAAGAACTCAACTGTAAGTTTTACGTTCTGATGCTTTTTTTGTTTTTGTTTACGTAGTTTTTTAGTTTACACTTTTTTTGTAATTTTACTTTTGTAAATGAACCAAGCAGTATATATATCTCAAATATATATATATATCTATCTATATATTTAGTAGAAGTACCATGAGAAATTATCCTAAAAATAAACGAAAACGAAAATAAAAAAATAGGAAAAAAACACAAGAAAAACAAATTTTAGGTGAAACGTTATAATGATTGTATATTTAATAATAATAGTAATAATAATAATAATACAAGTTAAATGTGTATATCATGTATTGGTGCAGCAGCATTTGCTCCATTAATAATACATCATCATACATCATACGATCACACATCATTGCAAACTGAACAAATATTTACACACGACATTTATGAAGTAAATATTCTTATGCAAAATACAAAATTCAATTCACAAAAATTTGAACACTTAAAAAATAATGTCTAGTTTTCAATCCCGTTAATTAATTAATTAATAACAGTAATTTTTTGAGTTTAACAGTATTTTTTCTCTCAATTTTCCAATGTACTTAAAGCAGTAAAAAAAAAACAATACACACGCACACACAGAGACACACTCACATCATGGTGTTAGTTATACAGGGTGACTCAGTTGCTATTTATAAACTGCGCGCCTTAAATATAATTTATTACTAACATTTCCTATGCTATATAATGTGTGCAAGAGAGATGGCAAATGCGCTGCTTGCCTGACACATATCTAGCAGGCATGTGTCGGGCAGCTATTTCAATATTCCATACAAATTATTAATTAAATTGCTTATGCTATTTAATCAGTGCATAAGATAATCAAATGTTTTGCTCTGCTTTCACAGCACAAGCCGGGCTCCAATTTCCCGCTGTCATAGCTTTTATAACCGTGCTCAGTTTTTCTAACTACACCATGGGCCACCTTTTCATGTTCAGCTTAAGAAAACTATTTTTTGACTTTTAACGCACCTTATCAAACCCAAAAAAAAATATATAAGAAATAAAACAACAAATAACTTAAAAACTAAACCGAATTTATAACAATGCGACAAACCGTAGCAAGAATCGGAAATAGAACTCCAAATAAAAAAAGCACCCGCAATAATTTAACATAATGCAAAGCTTAAGCACTCTATCTGTCTCTCACTCACTCACTATCACTCTCTCACTCATATAGTTGCAATTGGAAGTTTTTCACATACACACATTTCACACACACAGATTGAGATGATTAGGATTACGCTTACAATAAAATACAATAAATACAAATAAAAATACAAATACAAATACAAATACAAATACATAGAAACAATCATATACATACATACATATATACTCTCAAGCTCTAAATAGTTTCTTAATACAACAACAGAAAACACTTCTCCGTTGTTCAGCTTGTCATATATGTCTGTCATGCATGTCTCTCATACATGTCAGTCATGCATTTCCGTCATACATATTTGTCACAGCTCAAGCCTCAACAACTGTTCGTTTATTATTAGTTTGAATTTTAATTTCATTTTGGTCAGCAAGATTTTCAAATTTATTTTATTCACACATTGTTCATATAGACAAGAAAGTCCATCATACGTGTCAAGTATGTCTGAAGCCACAACCTTGTAATAATTCGTAACTCACGTCCGTCATACGCTTCTGTCATACATGTCTGTCATGCCTCAACAAGTATTTGTAAAATATCATTTAAATATCATTTCAATTAATAAAATTTGATTTAATCTACACATATAGAGAAAAAATAAACAGATTCCATTAGAAGGCTTTCCAGCCATTACCTTCCATGTATTTTACGATCTCTTTTTGTAATGCCATCCAGCGTGTATACATACATAACACATACACATATAACAATACAGTTGCGACAAAAATAATAGCTCTTACACGAAACGTTTCTTTTAAATTGATAAATACGCTTTTAGAATTTGAAGACTTTAAATAAGGAGAAGGAAAAAAACTTAATTTTATTCAACGTTTTCAACTGATCTGAATTTAATTAAAATTCAAATTAAAAAAAAAAAGTTTTATGAAAGAAAAATAATAGCCACATGTTGCAAATTTGCATTTATAATTATGAAAATGGAAACTGTAAATAAAGAAACGATTTTTATGAAGTTATATTTGTCTGCTAATTTTATTTTTTCTGTATTCGTAAGCAAAAATTTTGTATTGGTGCTATTATTTTTTGCGGAACTGAAGACATACATACATGCGCACATTCCAGCTGTGCGACTTCCGATTCTGTTTTGCAATTTTCATATGTACAGAAAATTAATTTATTCCCCCCACCATCACTCAAAACTCGTGTCGTATAATTAAAAGAGAACCGCCGATAAGTCACACGTACACACACACACACAGGCACACACACACACAAACAAACTGTAACTGTAACTGGCCCCCCTGCATGCATGTAGTAGGGTGTAATAATTATACGTGATGCATAAATACAATACACCAATACATAGACACACACAGTCACAGCCACACTAAAAATAATAAATGTGTAATACATATATACATATACATGCATATATATGTACATAAGTATATGTTTCTCATTAATGAATGAATGCAACACAAAAAAATGGTATAAAAAGGTATTAAAAAAAGATATAAGAAGGCATACAAATGTAGGCAAGAAGATGAAAAAGAGGAAGGGATTTGGGAGAAGGACTAAATTGTAGTTTTTAATTGTAGCACAGCAAATTTATATCTATAAAATGTACCACTTAAGGGGTAAAATAAGTAAAAGAAAAATTCATTCAAAACGAAACGAAAAAAAACAAAATGAAATGAAATGAAAATGTAACTGCATGTGTATGTATGAAAAAGAAGAAAACAAAACAAAAACGAAAACGAAAGCAAGAGTGGAGAAATGAACAATGTATCAATGCAAATAAAAACAAATTTGAATTTACAAAAAGTATGAGTTTATCATTTGTCCAGCTGTGCCCAAGTATGATGCAACAGGCAGAAGTGGAAGAAGAAGCAATACCGACCAATCAGAGTACGGTTGCCATCAAACCATGTTGCAACGATCCAACTTTCTTGATGTCAAATATGTTCGCCGGTGATCAATATAAGTCATGTAAAGAATTCGATTTTGTACTCCGAGCCTATTAAAATATGAATAACAAGTAAGAGAGCTATAGTCGAGTGAGCTCGACTACGGTATACCCAGAACCCAGCTGTTAAACGTATTATAGTTTTATTGGAAATTTCCCTTTAAAAAGTTTTACACCCAAATGAGAGCAGCTCTGCAAGTGCAGTCATTTATTTTAGCAAGCACTGAAGAGAAAAAAAAAAACGAATGCAGCGATATTCCAGAAACGGAAGCAGTTATCGATAAAATAAAGCAAACTTGATCTGCACCTGGTATTCGAGAATTTGAAGTCTCTAGCTCTTATAGTCTCTGAGTTCCGCGTGTTCAAACAGATGGACGGATGGACGGACAGACGAACGGACGGACAGACGAAGATGCTATATCGACTCGGCTGTTGATCCTGATCAAGAATGCCTGGAGACTGGATTTTTCTAAATTTCGAAAAAATATGTTTAATTTTCAGAATGTTGCAGTAAATGTCAGGCTTTTTTTTTTTTTTTAATTTTTATTTAATTTTGTTTGTAATTTGGTAAGTTTGATTTTTATAAATTGCATTTTGAGTATCTTAATTAAATAAATAAAATTATAGTACATATTATTATGATAAATTAAAAATGATTTATAACATGTATATACATAATATATTTAAACAGTTGAAACACTCAATTATATATAAATTCAAATATTTTCAAATGTAAACTCAGAAACTTGTGCAGTCAATATTTTTTTTGATATATTATTAATTAATTGTTTGCTTTCTAAAAGTTTTTTTATATTCAATGTTTTATATTTCAAAATAGAAGCGCAAAACATTCAAAATTTATAGCGTGAACTGGTTCCGCTTGCGAACCCTAAACTTCACACAATGCTGGCAACCCTAAGAAATAAAAAAAAGAGGGCAGATGTCAACTCTAATTTTGGGGTCTCAGCATCCATCCAGAGAGACAAACAGACAGACAGAGAGAAAGACAGAAAGTAAGGGCAACCCTCAGTAAGTATTCAGGAGTGTCAACTTTAACCCATTGTGTTCACAGTCAAATAGAATCAAGCAGTTAAAAATAACAGAAAAATAATAAATAATAATAAAAGTAACATACTAATATATATATTTTATTATGTTAGTGAGTTAATAATTAAGTTTATTGATAAGAGCGCAGCTGTGAAATCAATCAGTTACTCGCGACCAGCAGGAAAAGCGCAGAAGAGCGTGAAAAAGCGAGGAAAAGTGCAAGAAAAGTGCATTCGTTTGTGAAGCTGGGTAAATCTGGGTGTGAATCGGGCAAGGTCACGTGTATTAAATCTCAACACAACGCCAACAATTTGCTCAAGGTTCGCCTTTCTTTTCTTCATTCCTTCTCAAATTGTGTTTTTGTTCGCTCATCAATAATAAATTTCGACATTTTGGCCTTCCAAATGTATTCAAATATCCGCAATATTTTATTAAAATTAAATTTTAATTATGCAGCACAGCAAATTTGAGATCTTCATTCAATGCAGCAGACTTTTTGTTTATACATTTTATTTTATTATTTCGTTAGCAGTCTAAGAACAGTCATCACAGAAAATGCAAATAATTTATTTTAGTTTAGGTTTGAATTGATTTTAAATACCTGTAAATACTAATTAATTTTACACAACCATTACTTTTTTGGAAACTTCTTGACTCGGGAATAAAATTGTTGTATTTATTTAAAATCGACACAGAAAATATAAATAGTTATTTTCTTCCTGTTTTTGATCTGATTAATTATCTAATTATTATTTATTTATTAAATCTTATTAGTCTTCATTTAATAAATACCAAAGAAATAAATATTATATATATTTTAATATATATTTTGCATAATTCTGTGTCGACAGATTTTGATCCACATTAAATAAATAATACAACTGAAATTCTTTTTTTAATTTAACTTAGTTTGAAGCATCAACATTAAATAAATGCATAATTTCAAAATATTACATATTTAATTGAATTGTCAACTGAAATTTGTCAGCGTTAAATAAATAATAAATTTGACATTTTAATTTAATTTTTTTTTATTATAAATATTAAATATGCATTTTTATTTTTAATTTAACTATGTATTTTATTTATACAGAGAGAGACGGCGTCAGTGGAATCCAAATAAGAAGCAGCCATGTCATGGGAGAGCATTGCCTCGAAGGACCTGCTTAGGTTGGTTTAAGGGTCAGAGCTTTGTTTATTATTATTATCGTTATTTTTTACAGCATAAGGCCATGTCAGAACTTATCAGTCACACATTTGTTGGCATCACCGGACGGATCGCGATATTTGCTGGATAATTCAAATGGTCTGTCATAGCCGAAGTCAACTTAATCCAAGAAATAATAATACTTATATCATGAACAGATATGTGCCAGGTGGACGAGAATTATTCGAGAATTGCTGGCTATGGTTCGAGTCCTGATGGCGATGTTGGCTCCCGTTCGTTGTGGGTACGCCGTGGTCTTGCACGTTCCGGCCAATTCAATACCGTTATCAGTTGCTTCTGGGCGTGTCAACGCAGCCTGCGTCAGTATATTGCAAAAAAAAAGGTAAGAACTATATTGTATATTTATATAACTATATATAGCTACTAGATATTTTGACAACTGAGAAGATTGTAGATTTTTTTAAACTGAATACATATTTGACACTGACTGATTGATAACCAATATGGATATTATGTTATATTGATTCTATAATAATATTTAAAAAAAGAGCCATTAAATAATTTGAAGTGCCTGCACTCCTACCTGTCAGATCTATTGAGCCCCTTCTGAGCCTATAGCTCAACCATCAACCCCAGCTTCTCTCTGTTAGAATCGTTGTTGGGTTGAGGGCTACAATGTCTTTGGATCTCATGCCATGCATCCCTTGGATGCTTCATCTTTTCCCTGCCCAGGGGACGCATTCTGCCAGGATGTGCATTGATAACTCCTCCTCTCCTTAGCTTGGAATGTGCTGGTGTCCCCAGGGATTCATTGTAGGATATCCGAGGGCCCACCACTCCATGGTCTATGCCCTGATTGGTGAGTGATCCATTGGTGTGCCATTTTATGGTGTGCAGTTTCATAGGGTGGACTTCATCTAATTGCGTCCATTCCCTCTTGTTGCTCATATGAACTTTGAAATTTCGCTCGAATATGTATTCGGCTACCATTTCATCCCTAGGATGCATTATTAGGGGACTTTCATCTGAAAGAAGTTTGGCATCTCTATGGCTTAGGATGTGATTGCCCCCAAACTCCTTCTGCTGATATCCTTAGAAGCGTTGCTTTCTGTTGGAGCCTTATGGTATGGTGAAGTGTAGTGAGCTCCATTAAAGCTTCCAAGGACATTGTTGGGCAGGTGCGCATTGCCCCTGTGATGCATACGCCATCCATTCTCTGCAGTTTTTACAGCTGTCTTTGCATGGTGCTCAACCGTGCCCTTTCCCACATGTTATGACTCCGTAGGTTAGCATGGGCCTTACTTACTTTAGGTACAGCCATCTTATTATCTTTGGGGATATATCCCATGATTTCCCGGCTATGCTACGACATGCATAAAGCACCCTTGAACACTTTGATTTCGTACTTACGAATTTCGGTGTAGATCCGACATTTCCAAGTTCTAGATTATATTTGAATATAAGATCTGCGAGGTACTCACTACTCGTGTTGGTGTCGCTGCTGCCCCATATTGCGTGTTGCGCATTGGCATCTCATCCAATTAACATCGGCATCTTATCCGTCCTGCATTACTCTACCAGGTGCTCTATTTCTGGTGGTGGGCAGGCCCCGTCTCCTGCTAAGTACGCCAACGCTATTACCATAGAGACCGCGTTACCAGTGCACCACTATTGGAACGCAATCTCTAGTGAGGAATTTCTGAAAGGATAGTAAAGTTAATGCTCTTCCTCACTACGCTCTGGATACTGGATCTATCCGATCCCAGATTACCTTTGAGTCGGGCGTTTGCAGGCCTTTAATGCCCTCATACACCCATGGCTCCTGTATCAGGGCTAGCCCAAGCTGTTGCTTGGTAAACACTCCTGCTAAGACCGCCGAGGCAGACTTAGTGTGATGGATCTGTATGTGAGCCAGTCCGGTATTGATGACTCTTGTCATCTGCTAAAGGATGGGCTCCGGCTGACATGGCGAATGGGGCCTGGAATTGCAGCTCCTCTGCCAGCTCCTGTGAGGACATTAAGATGTCCTCATCCCCTACATCTTCATCGTGGCAGAGCGTCACATCCGCCAGCTCCTCGTCCTCCGCAAGGTCCTTCAAGTCGGCGTGCTGCTAGCGGGAGTGTCTGATGTGGTGGGAACATCCACCACTGCCTCCTTGCTCGTTGAAGCAGTTTGCAACATTGCCCCAACCTTCTTCTTCACGTCAAGTTATTGCACTTAAATACTCCCCCAAAATCCTGTAAATATTACTATATATTTTTTAAATTTAAATTGAAATATTCAATTCAATTTTCAATTGAATATATTTTTTACGTTTTGTATTTTTCTTTCGACTTATATTAGTTGATATTAAATATATAAATAACAAAAAATAAGTAGTGGAAACAGGTCAATAGACATCTCGCGCAATAACCAGCTAACCTCTGACCTATCGATAACCCATTCCAGATTGAGCGAGGCTTGCGGCTCTACGAGCAGCACAATCAAACTGCCGCCGTGCGGACCTGGCGCAGTGCTTTGAAGGGCACCTGTCGCCGAGAGGATTGTTTCCAGCTGCTAGGTTACTTGTACCAGGCACACATGGACTGGGGCAAGTATCGGGATGCGATTGACTTCGGGCACCAGCAGTTGGGCATATCGGAGGAGCTCGATTCCCCCAATATGCGTGCGGAGACCTATTTGAATCTGAGTCGGGCTCATGCGAGCCTGGGGGGACTGGAGCGGGCCTTGGCCTATGCCCGGCACTCGTTGTACAATGAGTCGGGAACCAAGTGCCGGAGTGGATTGGTTCACTTGACGGTGGCCCGTGTCTATCTGGAAATGGGCGGATTCTCGAGGGCGTTGGAGGGTTTGCAGGGGGCTCATAAAATAGCCACGGCAATTGGGGATCCTTCGCTGGAGTTGCAGGTTTATGTGGCACTCTCGGAGCTCTTTGGTCGCTTGCAGGACAATGATAAGAGTGCCACGTATGCCTCGAAGGCCTATGATCTGTCCAGATCCCTGCAGCTGGGCGATCTTAACTCCTGTCATCACAGGGCGGCCCTGCTGCGAATGGCGGCCTCGTTGCGCAAGCAGGGCGATCTCGGTGATGCCCATGACTATTGCATGGTAGGTCATCTCTACTCTCTTTCTCTCTCGCTCTCTGTCTATATTTCTCTCTTTCTCTAGGAAGCGACTAGACTATCACTGATCTCCGGAGATCAGGCCACTTACACAAGGAGCATTCGCGTCATGGGCGATATTTATCGCAAGAAAATGGATATTGATGTATGTAGAAATTTTCAAAATGTCACAATTATTATATATTAATAATTATTTTACTAATAATTAATTTTAATATTAAGTTACAAATTCTTCTCTAAACTTAGGGCTCCTCTCTTAATTGATTTAAGTCTAAGATAATTGAAAATTTTTATTTGCAGAGAGCATTTCGTCAGTATGAGCAGGCGATGGGCACTTCAGCCACTTTGGGGGATCGCATGGCCCAAATGGAGGCGATGGATGGAGCTGCCCGATGTTTGGAGACATTGAGACTTCAGAGTAAGATCTGCAATTGCAGACCCTTAGAATTCAATACGCGACTACTGGAGGTGGCCAGCTCGATTGGAGCGAAGGTACTTGACCTATAATCTTTTTGCAAAAGTCTGAAATATTTGATAGTTTTTTATTTATTTGTGTATTTTAGCTGCTGGTGCGAAAAATAAGAAGTCGCCTGGCACTCATTTATCGGGCTTTGGGCGATGAGGATCAGTGCAATACTCATCTTCGATTGGCAGATCAAACGAATGCGGCCCTCGGCCTTAATTGTGGGGCATGTGGCGAGGTCTTTGGGCTGCAACCAGCCAGCCTAGAGGCACTACCATGTGCCCACATTCTACATGCCAGGTAAGTAAAATAAAAATAAGACCTAATCACGATTGCAGAATTGATAGACAGACAAATAACTCAAGACTTAGGTATTAATGGAAGAAAAGGTATAAAAATCATTATACACTCAGCAAGAAAATCAAACTGAAACCCTGAAAAATATAAAATTGTTCTTGCTTTTAGAAATAATTCCAAATGGTTTGTCCTAAATCGGCAATCGCAAATATTTCATATATTTTTATACTTTGAAACTGAAGGTTGGTGGGAATGTTAGCGACGTCCTTGGGCCGCCCTCAGACCCCCAGACCCTAAAAGTTTTAAATTTAAAATTTGATAGGTGTATTACTATATTAGCTTTAAGTTATTTAATATTCCATAATATTAAAGATAGACTCATCAAAGTTAAAAGGTAGCTTGCTGATAACGGCCTTCTAAGACCGGCATTTTCAAACCACTCTCACACCCACCGCCCCCAGGAACTTTGGCCCTCTAAATCTGAAGTATGTTATTGGTAACTCCCCTAAGAAATCGATAAAAAATTGAATGGCCCCGGCCAATCGATAAGAACACATATCTCACACAGTTTGCAAGCATATTGCTGGTAATATTGCTAGTCCAACAAATATCTCCCGCATTTTAAGAGCTACAGTTACCAAACTTGGCAGGAAGATTATTATAAACCTTTCAACTGCTAACCGTTAATTAATTTAACAAATTTTCATCTTCTTTCTAAGTTTTAAAACCGTTTTTTGTTTTGCACTTATATATATATTTTTGGAAAATGTTTTTCTCAATAAAACTAGAATATGTTTAACAGCTGTTTTTTTTTTGTGTGTGTCGTTTTTCAGATGTGCTCACGAGATCTTCCGGCGTCGTGATAAAAATATTGCCACACGCTCTTGCCCAGCTTGCAACAAGTTGCTAAGCTCCCGCCTGCATCTGTGTGGCAATGAGAGCAGCGTCGCTTCACATGAGAATGAAAATGAGAATTTCGATGGGGAAAGTATGGCGACAATGACCCTAAATGCCAATGGATTGCCTATGGATGGAATTATATCGCTGAACTCGGAGAGTTTGTTGCCACTGCCAGCTCCTTTGGCCTCGCGATCGGTGAATGGTTCGACTGTCTTCTGCAGCAACACTCTGAGGGATAAATCCATGCCGAGCATAAATAGCACAGCTCTCCTCCTAACTGCAAATGACTCCCCGAAGGCAGTTTATCGCAGCAATTTATCGCTCGCCTCGCTCAGCATGCGTGCCTCCAGTTTGACCATCGATAGTGGAAGGAATGCAACATCCTCCGTTTAGATAGGGTGATAAGCAAAGAACGATCTTTAATAGGCATGTGTATATATTCTTGATTGCCGCAACTAACATCAAATTAATATATAGTAATGAACAAATTATTAGCAACACTTCATTTTTTCCTAGGAATGAGAAAACCAAGCATTAGTTTTGGATTTGTGTCTTTCTAAAAACCAGAGTTTACTTTTCACACCGATTATTTTTTCTGAGTGTATAAGTTTAGTCAAAGAGCTTAAGCCGATGGTCGATTTTAATCAGAGCGCCAAATCGAAACAAACTTAGGTTCCAATTCCGATTCTGGTTCGAAAAGTATTAAAACGCCGGCAGAGATTTCGGTATTTACAGTTTATTTATACAGTTTTAACATATTTATATTTTATTTATATATATATACTTTATTGGTATATCTTGAAGTTTATTAGCGCTTAAGGCACCAAAACTTGTTAAGGTTTTTAAGCATATTCAAATTTGTAGATAACTAACACCGATGATTAACAGAAAGACGAAGATGAAGAACAATGATTACTATCAAGAATATATATAAATGATGAAATTGCTTCGGGCCTGTTCCATATTTTTATAAGAATGATAAGAATGAAAGATGCCAGACAAATCCATAAAACTTCGACTAAATCAAATTGTCCAATAGTTTTGATTTTAATTTATCAACTTTCTCTTACAATACTTCTCGGAAATTGCTTTCGTAACTCACAACATTTGTTAAAAAGTGAGGAATTTTGGAACTCCCTAACTGCCACAAACTTAAATGATTTTATTAATACCACGGAAAACAAACAAACTTCTATTGAAATTATGTTGTTTAAAAGCTCCAATTGGAATAAATTCATTTTTGGTATGATTTAAGTAATTCATTTTTGGTATTTTTAGTATAAATACTATTTCGATCTTAAATTAAATATATAACTTATATAAATAACTTGGAAATATGTCGAAATATGTTTAAGTAACCAGATAAAAAGAAGAACGAACACAGAAGAATCATAGGCACGCCTAAGGTTAAAGGCCCTTGTAGAGCGGAGTTAACATTTGAAAAATGTAGCGCAGAATTTCGCTGAAACTATAATGTGTCTTAAAAAAATCAATTTCCTCTTTTATTTATTTTAATTGAAATATTTTGTTGTATTTTTTGTTAGAAACAAACATATTTAATATTCAAAAGCTTATTGTATAAGAAAGGCAGATATTTGTATCAAAGCCTCTCTCGATCCCACAACTTAAGACTCATATATTGACCGATAATGACAGTCATATGATATTGTTGTCCGCAGAAGAATATTATGAATTTTTGCCTAATTTGTGAGTTTAATCTGCATATTTTTGTAACAAATTAAACAAACAAACATTCATTAAGATTGCTTTGAAAGTTAGGCAGAAAAATCGATTACTGTGGCTGATTAAGGATATATTTGCTTTATTAAATCGGAAAGTAAGAATTTGTTGTATAAGTCTTTTAAATATCATGTTTGATGATTTTATTTTGGATTTGCAAAATTGAAATACCTTCTACAAGGGTAAACTAAATATTAAGAATGAATGTGCGAATTGTGATGATATTGATTCAATATATATATTTAAAAATATATTTAAAAATAGTTTGTTATTTGCCAAGTTCGATGTAAATTCATATCTTAAAAACGTTGCTAGAGTGATTAAGAAATAACCGTTTTGAGAGCTCAAATGTGCTTAAATACCGTTATCAAATATTCCACAAATAAAAGGAAATCGCGCTTCAAGTTTCGCTCGTCAGGTAGTCGCAGCCCAGCTGGATCAGATAAAGTGTCTACAAATATAGTACCTAAGAACAGATAAGACAGATAAGTTGTTCAAGTTTTTAAATAAATATACAAAAATAGGTCCAACATACTACTAGTAAAAGCCCTCTAAAAAAAACTACCAACTAATCACTCGTTACAAAAATATAAGTCAGTTCAAAACAGTATAAATATATATATAAAGACAAACAATTCAAAAAATTAAAAAAAAAGTCCAAGTTTTTAGGTTATTGTTGGCAGACACTTGGCTAAAAAACACATATATACATATACAAGTATATAAAAAATACATATATAAATATATATGTCCGGCTATACTTAGCACACCAAAAATTGTGTATATTAAAGTTCATTTTGCTTAAGTCGAATGCAATTTAATATAATCTTATATCTCTGTAGCACAAGTTTAAATAAGCACAACTAATACTTAAAATAAGTACGAATGTTCTTCATTTATGAGTAACTGTAAGGTAAAGTCAATCACTGATCAAATCAATTGTAATTTGCTGTAAAATAGTTGTTAGTAAATGTCGTTCAGAAATCTGAGTCATATCTTTTCACAAATGGGTATATATATCAGAGGTATACATATATTTTAAAACAAAACCAAACAAAACACATTTCCTTCACCCAATATTCGAAGAAATTTCGTTTAAATTATATTTTCCAATATTAGGTAACTCTGGTAACTCTAGGATTTTATAAGATATTTTATAATTTGTATATATATTTTTATAAATATGTTTCATATAATTTTGGTAGCTTTTGCTATAATTTATTATTTTACATTTCTATTTGAAATGTTCTCATATTAAGAACGGGCAGAAAATATTATTCTTATTTTGAAGGTTTCTACGGACTTTAGCATTAAAATTGTGGTATGGAGTATGATTTGATCTACATGTCGATTTTTCGAATTTATCGGCCGGATGTGTATGGTTTTTATCGATAACTCATGTCGATAACAAAGACGTATGTTTGTAATGAGCTTGTTATTCTGCGATCTGATTGGCGGATAGTCAACATACGAAAGCATTGCGGGCACTGCGGCAAATTCAAAGAGTCGCTGAAGTATGCAGCATTTTGTGGCACAATTATTATTACAAATTGCAAAATAGTTTCGATAAAGACCTTGTAAAATTTCTTTGCGAATAAAAGGAAAATTATATTCCGATTACATTGCTTAATTATTTATTTAAAGTGCACTAAAAACAATGCACAAATTTAAAAAGAAGGTTTAAAAAATAAAAATTAAATAAAATAAAAATGTTTAATTAAAATTAAAGTTATAAATTAAATGATATCAAATTTAAAGTGCATAACTAAATTAAAATGTAAAAAATTGTACATTCGAAAGGTATTATAAAGCCACATATCTCCTAAAATTTTAAGGCTACATTCAACAAATTTGGTTAGTAGGTTGTTGGCGAAGTCTTTCAAAGATCCGCATATTCCACGTACACCTACGCAGCCCGCAGCTTAAAGTTAGGGCCGTCAAATTTGGTATGTATATTACTGGTAGCCGCCTTTAAGAACCGATAAACAATTTATATAGCCACGCCCACACCTGCGCCCGTAATCGCCAAAGAAGATATTTAGGAAAGTGTAAGTCGATAAGACCGCATAGCTCCCACAAACACAAAAGAAAAGGACAACAGAATGTAACTTGCTGGTAACCTCCTTCAAAGATCGGCATATTTTCAGACCACGTCCACACCCTTCGGGTATAGAAATCTGAAAAGCCCATATCTTCCATAATTTGTAAGCTAGAGTCACCAAATATTGATGCATATTACTGGTAACTCCACTAAGAGATCGAAAAGAAATTTTGGACAATACCCACTAGAAACCCTCTTCATAATCATAAGCATAAATCGATATATGGGCATAGGTCGAAACTTCAAAATGCCATAACTTCGACTGAACTAAACTTAGATTAAAAAGCGAGGGCTTTTTGATCATAGTTTTGCCCCTAAATCAATGATTAATTGCCCACAAAGCCTATTTACTGCAATTTTAAAGGCAACCTTGGTCGGTAGATTACTAAAAATCTCCTTCAAAGCTTGGTGTTTCTTGTCTACACCCACCCTGTTTTTGCTACCGGTTTTCAGTTGGTTTTACTTATGGTATCAAAGTATTTCGCAGTCGGTTCCGCCCGACTGCAACGTTCTCTCTTTTTTTTGACTCCGTTGTAGAATTCGGAATGAGACATGCGCATAGGTCCTTTGGGGATATGACCAAAAATGTTCTGACCAACAAATGTAATCTAACCATCGCCACACACACTAACATGCATACACCCAAACACATACATTTGCATACTGCCAACAACTCTGGCATTTTAGCTGTTGTGCTTCTTCTGTTCACATTGCGGTAAATTAAATGAGCAAAGCAAAAGGAAAAGTAAAAGCAAAACACATAAAAAGTACAGATATGAAGGGCGCATGCTCCCTCTCTCTCTCTCTCTCTCTCTTTCTTATCTGGTGCGAGAGGGTTGGCGTTGACGTTGCCACATCAATAAGAAATTATTATGCTAAAAAATAATTAAAAATGCGCAGCTCGATTTTATTTATATTATAAATAAATGTATAAATAATAATAAAAATGCTCGTCGTTTTATATAAATTAGCTATAAATAAAAATGATCAAATCGTTTTTATATATTTTAGCTATAAGTGTGTACACAATATTTATATTTATATATATTTATATACCCCAGAAAACATAAAAATCTTATAAGAATATCAAATATTTTTTATTTGTTCGTAATATTGAATTTTATTTGTGTTTAAGTCAAGCTATTTCTTTGTGTTTATATTTTTATATGTCGACCAACTTTAGTTATATTGTATGGCAACTCTGACTAACTTTTATAACTGCGAAATTTAAGTTAAATATTCAATTTTATTTCTAATTAAATTCAAGCAATTTTTGGTTTTTGTATTTTTGTATTTTTTTGTGTCGATATTGTGTGACAACACTGAACTAACTGCTGTCTACCCAAGAGTAAAACAATGTGGTAGCTCTAAAAGTCTCAAATGGGGTGGTTGGGTTGCTGCGAGCAGGGGAGGGACGTGGTGCAGGGGTTGGGCAGGGGGAGGGTTAACGGTCGTTTTGCTCGCTCATCAGGGTTAAAGAGATGTGTGGAAACTTTGTTCGTGTGTGTGCTCGTTTTTGTGTTCGTGTTTGGCTTCGGCTGCTCACGGTTTCAGTTCAAAATTGGGTATATTCTGCGTTTGGGCCGAAACTTTTGCGGAACGCGGGCGCTCGTCGGTCCCTAGTCGTCGTCGCTCACATAATAATAAAGTTTTTACACATACACACACACACATACACACACTCACACTTACGTATATATGTGTGATTGAAATATAACTAAAAGTTTTAAGCATCAAAAAAAAGGTCCACAAAATAACAAATTGTATTTAAAATTTGGCCAAAAGTGCGTTAAAAATAAGAATGGCATTAAACCATTTTATTTTGTTGTATAAGTGCAATTAAACAACAACAAAAAATAAAGTAATATATAATAAGAATAACATAATATATAATATTTATAAAACACAAGCAAAAATGTAGCCAAAGTGCATTCAAATTGTTTAGAGGTAATAATTTATACTTTTTTTTGCGAATATTGTGGAAAATATTTCGAATGTGGAAAAACAACCCCAAGAACCCCATTTTTATACACACCAACACACACGCACACATAGACAAGTGCACAATTGTTGACCGAATGGCAGTTACCCTGTAAATTAATCACTACTCTAAAATGTCGATCCACCTGTATTATCGAAAGTTATCGATAATTGTAACTGACGATTTTATTTAATTTTTGTTAAATAAATATTTATATATTTATTGCAGAGGGTATAAGCATAAACGTGCATATTGACATATATATGCATACACACACCAACACACACATATATATATATATATATACATATATACTTGTTTTTTTTTTTGGTGGAAATCAACCCTTAAGGCCTGGCGACGATGGCAACAGCTAACGACGAAAACAAAACTCTGCCAAGTTAACTGACAACAAATAAGAAACAAATACACACACACATCCATATGTATGTAAATATATAAATATATATACACACATATATATGTGTGTATTATAAAACATACCTTCTGCAGTAAATGCAACAATATTAATTGAATATAATCTCATCTTGTGAGATATTTTTGGTTTGTAAATAAATATTATAGTAAAAATATAATTGAATAGTTTAATTGTGACTTATTCATACGGTTTTGCGTCCAGCTTAAATTCATTTATTAATTCATTCGTTAAAAATATCAAATCGTGCCTAAAACAAGAGAATATGTACCCAATTGAAAATGAACTCGTTAGTCACTAGACTCAATTCTATGAATAAACGATTCATTCATTTAACGAAAATACAATTTTTGGTTAATACAACTGATATTGAAAATGAATATAATACTACAAATTAAATTCAATGGTTCGTAATATGGCTTATTCAAGAGGGGCTGTGCCAGGACTAAGTTCAATGAATAAATTAATCATATCATCATTTAAAATACGTGACCAAATAAATGAAAATTAATATTAAAAAATACACTCATACAAATTACATATACAACTCCATTCTTATAATGAGTTATTCACAAGGTAAAATGGCAAGATAATTCATTAATTTATTCATCAATGTGTCAACTTGTACCCAAAAGATAGATAACGAATGAGAAAGAATATAAAGGCGATCAGTTTACCCGTTGGATTGTAGGATTGATTTTTTCCTAAAGGGGATACTTCGTATATGATATATTTAAAGAAGACATCATTGCCAAATAGACATTAGAGCAGATTTGATATAGATATAGATATAGATATAGATATAGATATAGATATAGATATAGATATAGATATAGATATAGATATAGATATAGATATAGATATAGATATAGATATAGATATAGATATAGATATATATAAAAATAAACATATTTCGACTAAAGTCAAAAGCCACAAAAAAAGTTAAAATGGTAAAATAAAAATAAAATTTAACTTTAAAAACATATATTAAAAAAATAACAAATACTTATAAGATTTCTGGGGAATATAGATATAGATAATAAATATATATATATTTAACATATTTATATATATAGATTTAGATTGTAAATATATATATTTAATATATATATATATCTATGTGTATATCCATATCTGCTCCTGATCTGATATACTCTCTCTTTCTTTTTCTAATTACAGTTAATCGCTCAACTGACTTATTTGTTGAACTTGGATTATATATATATTTGCGATTCAAGCTGTAAACTGATGTGGCATGGAATCGATGAACGAGATTATTGATGCACAAACCTTCGGCCAGCAGCTGGTTGTGGAAACGAGTGATTTCATCGGGCAACCCGGCAATCCTGAAAGCGAATCCGAATGCGAACCGAGTGAATTGCACGAGAAGGGCATTAAATACTTGAAAGCCTCTGCGATGCAAACGCTAATTGGAAACACAAATCGCACTCGCAGCAATCGATTAATCGAAGATGATGAGGAACCAGAGGATCTGGAGGAGGAGGATGAGCAGGAACTGGAAGAGGAGGAGCACGAGTTGGAGGAGGAGCAAGAATCTCCATCTGTGGTGATGGTCATCGATGAATTGGGTCACAGCAATTATCAATTGATGTCACAACAGGCAGGGAGTAGAACAATACAAATGTCCTCGCTGCTACCCACAATGCATCAACGCAACAGTCCCGTCGATTTCGTGGGCTCCGAGCTCAGTTTGGATGGCTTAACCAATACTCAGATCATAGCCGTCAAGCAGGAGCACAAATTGGTCATTGTGGACCGGGGAAATAATCGCAGAGATTTATCCAATTTGAATGTGATCGATGAGTTGTCCGAGGATGGAGGAGGAATCGCCAGGGGAGGAGGGGTGGGAGTTGAGGAGGTCACTCTGAATCAGCATCATCAACAGCAGCTACAGGAGCAGGCTCAACATCAACATCATCATCATCATAATCATCATCATCATCATCAGCAGCAGCAGCAGCAGCAGCAGCAGACGCAGCATCAACAGCAATATGGAACGGAATTACTTCACCATCATCATCAAAGCCATACTCACCATAATCCTACAACTACCACTGTCCACTCGCGTCGCTTGCACCTGCTCAATCAACGCGAGGAACTATCGGTTATTGTGCCCACGCTGCCCGATGATGATGATAACGATAACGATATCGATGACGATGACGACGAAGATGAGCGCGATGCCGGTGCACATTTACTCAGTCCCACAGAGCAGAGCACCTATCAAACGCTAACAGCCGTCAACAGCAATAATAACAGCAGTACACACAGCACTACCAGCAATACCAACAACAATAACAATCGCATATCAGAACCGATTTATAGTCCCACATCGTATGCCACCTTGACGCCAATACAACCGCTACCGCCCATCTCAACAATGTCCGATAAATTTGCGTATACGGGTCACATTTCCAACTCCAGCTCAAATGTAGCCGGTAGTGTTAATAGCAGCAGCAACAGTGTAGTAGCCGCAACGGTTCGTCTAAATAATTCAACGGATGTTGCTAGTAATGATTGTGGTACCTTTGCCAGTTTACCGCTGCCCATTGAAACGGGACATCATCATCAGCATCATCATCAGCATCATCATCAACAGCATCAGCATCATCAACATCATCACGGTTTGAGTTTGGGCGGACTGCCTTATGCCAGCTATGATAAGCTACCTTCACTCATCTCAACGCCGCCGCATAATTATGCCAGCACCACCTCGCCCACGCATGGATTGTCTGGCTTGGTTGTGGGTGCTTGTGATTTACATGGACACAATTCAACGGTCGCCTCGTTGTCATCACCGGTTGCCGGTACGGCAATATCACCGCACAAATCGGTTGGGCAACTGGTGCCAGTAGTGCTGCAGAAACAGGTGCTTTGCCTCTCGCCCAGTAGTGGTCTAACCGACGGCGTTGTTGTCAGCGACTATGAATCCTCTTATGGCCCGCCTCAACACGAACACGAGCTAATGAACACGACAGGCGGTCGCAGCAGTTCACAGTTGCGTTTGCAACACAGCCCTACACTGAGCCCACACTCAGCGGGCTCGGTAGTGTCAATGTCCCTGCATTCACCGGGCTCTGTCGTCACATTGCCGCACATGAATGGTTCGGTGACCAATTTAGCTGTGGATCTACCAGTTGTGGTCTCCTTAACGCCGACACCTCCTCCTCCTCCTCCTCTACCGTCTGGAGAGGCTGCCAGCAGCTCACTGGGTGTCAGCTTGGAGGAGATGTGTCAGCGACAACAACATCAGTCAAATGATTGCCTGCCCACAAATAGTAATCCCAATGTCTGCAATCTAAATCAGTCCCAGCATCATCAACAAAACGGCTTTACCCAGGAGCAACCCTCTCAGCAATCCAAGCTGTCTCCCAAGTCAGCAGTACCGGCTCTAAATTCAACTAGTTCCGCTTCGAATCGTTCCTCAGACCTCGAGGAGATTAATACCAAGGAGCTGGCTCAACGCATATCGGCGGAACTGAAGCGTTATAGCATTCCACAGGCTATCTTTGCACAGCGAGTACTCTGTCGGTCGCAGGGCACTCTCTCGGATCTGTTGCGCAACCCTAAGCCCTGGTCGAAACTGAAGTCCGGCCGTGAAACGTTCAGGCGCATGTTCAAATGGCTCCAGGAACCCGAATTTCAACGCATGTCAGCGCTGCGCATGGCTGCCGCTCAAATTCCTCAACGGCCAGCGAGTGGCATCAGTGTTGGGATTGCTGCTGGTAGTGCTATGACCAGTGTTGGTTATGCAACGTCTGCTGCTACTGGAGCGACAGCAACTGCTGCGACAGTGTTGGGCAACAGCGCAACAAATGTGGATGCTGCGCACGTCTCGAGTATTGCTGAGAATGGTGAGTGAAATCTATTATTTTTATTTAAATAAATTTAATTTTTATCTCTTTAATATTTGTTATTCTAAGAGTTCTCCGAACTGATAGGATAATGAGACTACACGCATTTGCAGCTGTGAATATGTACCTAGATAATGTCCTAAGTAGGATAAGAACAATTGTAGATAGCTTTGAGATAATTTCGAAGTTTTCAATAAACCTGTTGAAGCATTTCGGCAGCAGTCTATGCTCGATGCTTAAACAACGTTGTAGTGTTCAAATCTGGCTCTTCGGATCACTAGTTCCGCAGTTCCGTGAAATACATAGTTTCCTTGTCGATCTTATTATATGAATAGAATAGTTCATTTCAAGTGCTCATATCTCTTTTAATTTGCGTTAAATCAAAATAATATTAAACAAATAAATTTAGTATTAATCTAGATGTGAATCCATTCAGGCATGACTTAAGTTAAATTATGTTTTTTATATATAAATAAAATCAACTCTCAAAGATCTGTTAATGAGCGTCTAAAGCATTTACTAACCTTTCTATGACATACATTTGCAATCATATTAAATAATAATATAATTCACGATTGAAATAGGGTTACAGACATAGTTTGACAATGTTTGAAGAATGTGTAGCTTTCTCTTTGTTAATTATTCCTTAATTATATTCATTCATATGAAAAAATATAAATTATTCTTAGTTCTGCCGATATAAACTCTGTCGTCGTGTCATGACCTAAGCGCTGTATTCCTAAAAAATCCTAGCAATGTAATGATTACAGTAAAAAAAACAATAAAATGCTGCACTACAATACACCCAGATATCTTTAAGTATTCTAATTTTTATTTATATATTATATATATATTTTATATTATATATTATATATAAAAAAATATATATTTAATATTTATTTATAAATAAATAATAAATTAATATTAAAAACAAATAATAAATAAATAAATGACGTAATCTAAATAATTCTCTTCCCTTTTCTTCAGACATGTTGAATACCTCTGGTGGTTCTGGAGTTGTCGCCGGCTCCAATTGTCGTCGCAAGGAGGAGCCGCACATGGAACAAATGCCGCAGCCGAAAAAGCCACGATTAGTCTTCACCGACTTGCAGCGAAGGACATTACAGGCTATTTTTAAGGTAAGCATGATTAGGAAAAGACAACAACAAAATCGCCCTGAAAACCTGCAAAATGTGCTGGTTCTAGAAATAACAATAAATATTTAAAAAATGATTTCTGGCCTAAATCTCCTCTGCTTCTGGGAAGAGAAAATGCCTAGAGAAACACCCTAGAAATTAGAAATATTTGTTCATATATATATATTTTCCCCCAGGAATTAAGAAGAGAAAAACGCTGATTTTAGCAAGACTAATCTTGCGTTTTACATATAGCGAATATGCAAATTAAATTATGTTTAACATATATATTCAGAATACATTATTTTAAACATAAATATATTTAAATTAATTTCTGTGGTCATAAATTAAGTTCCTTTTGATATTTAAAATTAAATTTTGTATTGCTTTTGTTGCTATTTTTTATGGTTGTATAGCTATTATTTGTAACCTTGCCTTTAGGAAGTTATATATTTTAAATAAATATTGTTGCTGCTAGAATATTTTTAACGATTTAATTAAATATTTTTACTGCGAGAATATTCTTAATGATTTAATACTAATTTTGTATGCCAAATGTAGGTCGATTTTTCGGGTGATTTCTACACCTCAGCCATGAAATGAGTACTAATTTTTTAATGTTGACTTTATATATATATAGGAGACAAAGAGACCCTCGAAGGAGATGCAGGTGACCATTGCCCGACAGTTGGGCCTTGAGCCAACCACAGTGGGTAATTTCTTTATGAATGCACGTCGACGATCGATGGACAAATGGCGCGATGATGACACCAAAAATGCCCAGCATCATGCACACAATCGCCAGGAGCACCCGCAGGACGAACAGGATGAGAGAGAACGAGATAGAGATAGAGAGAGCAATAGTGGACAACATGGACAGCATTATGGAAACAGTTTGCATACGACGGCAATGTCCCCATTGGGGAATTTTGATGATGATGGCGATATGGACTTGGAACTGGAGCATCATGATTTCCTCGTGGATGGCGATGAGCACGATGATATGTTGTGACATAATGGCAAACACCCAAGAGAGCAACACAAACAGCAACAACCTCTCACTCACACTTATAATCATAATCATGATCATAATCATAATGTAAGTCACAGTCAGACCGATTCGGATGATAATTTCAGATCAGAGCGTCCATTGCGGCAGCGTTTGAGAAACCGTGTCAAGCTTAATCTGGATACGGCAGACAGACAGACAGATTCCCAGTCAGACATGGATTCGGATCACAATCAGGATTCGAATTCTTTGCCGAGCGGAGATTGTTGGCCATCGCACAGTTTTGTGGGTCAACATTCGGATGATAATCTCGCTGTCTCCGACTGCATTGAGTACTTCAATGGTCAGGTTGTCGATGTGGATACCATCCTGGATAGCAATGGGATTAATACCTCAAAGTTGGGCGCGATGAGGTTCGGCTTAAAGTATTACAAGGATCCCACTTTGAAAATTGTTGAGCATGATTCGTTGGTTCACTGAGATTTTATTTCATTTGGATACTTTAATTAAAGCACGGAAATAATAGCAGGGTCTCAAACTGGATCTGGAACCGATAACCCCTCATAGAAATGCCGAAACTGAGCCGTAAACTAACTTAAAGTCCGCAAAAAGAATATCCTATTTCGGTTCAAAATATTAAAAGAATCCCACAGTGAAATTAAATGATTCAATTACAACCGGTAGGGTTTCAAATCGGTACCGGTACCGTAATCCCTGTTAGAAAACATCCCATTATTATAATAAATTAAGAAATGTTGCGGTTCAGTTCCAACTTTATTTTTTTCGTGTTTCGGATTTAATTATTAAGGATTCAATGAGCTTTAACTACAATACTTTAATTAAACCCCGAAAAGTAAGGTTAAACAAAATACCATTAATAAAAGAAAATCGGTTCGGCTTTAACTTTTTTCGCGATTCGGTTAAAAACCGGAAAAACAATTTCATTTTATTATGAACAAATAAAATACATTTCAGGGGTGCGGTTTTTAAGCAATTCCGAAAAATACACAATGGGAACCGGAACATAAAAATCAGTTCTTTTCAGGATTGACACCCTGGTTTATATATGCCTTAAGCTTTATTAGAGATACATTGCAAAACACCTTAAAATTTTATTGAAAAAAATTGGAAAACTCAATATTTAGTCCTCACTTAGTGTTTTCAATATTGCAAACGTTCTCGCTGGTTGCGATTTGAAAACAAAGTCGAGTGTAGTAGTGTAGTTCTGTTCTTTTATTTATTTCTATATATATTTATTTAAGTGCATTTTTTATTTAGTAATTTGTTAATTTATTATATTTTTTATATTTATCTTTATAATATTTTTAAATGGATTCTGTTGGCTTGTGCAATTTACAACTCGACTTTAGCTAACGGACATAATTTCCCAATTAAAACCTTGCCGAAAGATCGAGAAGTCTTCTCGACTTAGGTTGACCTCTCTACAGTTCACTATAAATCCTATTAAATATATTTTTTGTAAATTAGTTTTTCTGGTCATAAAATGGCGTTCAAGTTCCATTTAAAAAACACCCTGAAAAGGAGTAATAGTTCTGCTACATTTTTAAATGACCCAGACTAGAACTAAGAAATGAAAAAGCAGACATATATACTTTCTGAATAATAAGGGCGTTAAAAATGTAGCGAAAATAATCTATTTTAAATCATTTTAAATGAAAATTTTTTTAAATTACATTCTCTGAAAAGTTAATTTTAAATATTATTTTTTAATTAATTTCTCTGGTCATTAAATGGCGCTCAATGTGAAAAATAAAGTTCCACAATTTCAATTTTATATTTAAAATGCGGTAAAATTAGATGAACACATTTAATAATTGTAATGCTATTTTGAAAAGGGGTAAGAAAAGATTGGGTCTTCTATCTGTATAATATATATTCATTATGTAGATATACAAATAAATCTATATATATATATATATATATATATAGTGTACTTTGTTATCTGGTCGGTCTCATATAATATTTTCAAATATTTATTTTGTTTGTTTTCCCTATATTTTTTTTCTGTTCTGATGGTATCCATGATCCATCCAAGGCAATAATAAAAAAATAAAAATTGACTTTAAGCCATAGCTAAAATATGTATGCAAAAATACAAAAAAAACAAAATAAAATACACAAAAAAAAACAATTCCTTTTTGTACCTGACCCAATAAAAAAATAATGAAAAATTCCAAAAACTTTTCACACAGAGTTGTAGAAGATGAATAACTTACTGAAATGTTTGATGTGTGGCAATATGTATATGATCTTTTGAGATAGAAGCTCTGTCCTATATAAACATACACACATTCACACTCACATGTACATATATATGTATATATATATATATATATATATATGCCGATTTAGAGACGAGTGATGCAAACTTAAAAAAAAAACAAACACAAAAACAAAAAATCTCACAATAAGTATATATGTTAAAAGAAGTGAAACTATATATGTATATCTAGTCAAATTTATATAAAAAAAATATGCTACATAATATTAATAATAATACAAATAAAAAAAGAAATAATTATGTGCAGCAGACACTTAAATTTAAAATAACAGAAAATAATACAAAATGTAAATAATTTAAATGCTCTTTTACATAATCGAAATGAATATTTTATGAATACTTCTAGTCTGTCAAATATATATATATATATTTTATACATGTATTTAGATAAATATATATATATATATATATGTATATATATTCCATTTATGTATGTAAATAAAATTACATATATCGTTTTTTGGGTTTTGCAAATATTTCAATTTGTATTCTTTCTCACTGATTGTAGAATCCAAGCAATTTAACAACAAGTAGCAACAATAACTTAATATATATATATATATATATATATGTATATGTATTTATATATATATATATATATATATATAGCTATTATATTATATATGTATGTATATATATATCTATATTTGTTAATTATTGACTTGCACGTAATACATATGATTATGATTTAATCGAATATGAATACGAATGCGAATACTCATTAATGAATATGAGTTCTATAATAATGTATGCTAGTCAATTTAGTCTAAAACGAGGTGCAAATATATACATACATACACAAATACATACACACATACATAAATACATACATAGTTACACACCTAAAATGCACAGAAAACACCTAAAAAAAACAAATATTGGAAATACAGAACGTACAATTACGTAGACCCATTCAAAGTATAAATATTTACTAATGTATAAATTAATAAATGCAATGAATAAAACAAATCCAAATTAAATGCAAGACAAAATGTTTCTCTATATATTTATATAGATATATATTTTTAATTTTTATTTATGTGCTATTGTTTATTGTTATTATTTCTTTTTTTTTATTTTACTTATGTAGGAATTAATAAGTGCAAAGAATTTAAAATTAAATAAATCTATTTTTACTTTTGTATATTAATATTATTAAATCATTTAAAGGGTAAAAATAATACACTTTTTATTATGGAAACAAGTAGGTATGATGACTATTTAATTTTCAAACGATTTTCGTTTCCCCGCCATGTAAAACGCTGCCACATGTATTTTCACCATGAACCTAATAGAGTTGCCAGATAGCATACGAGAACATTTCGGAAAGGAGATTGCGAATTAATTTTTTTCAATCGATAGTTGGCAGCACTGCTCAAGATGATAAGCGAATTATCGAAGAAGTGTACATTCTGCACAAAAATCATTTCAATATATGAGACCCTGTTACCATAATGATAATAATATAAGTAATAATACAATTAATAATAATAGTGCTTATATTATCTTAGCAAACAAAATTGATATATCAAACAACAATTATCGATAGTGATATGACTCGGTACAATGCACTCGAATGAGTGAACATCATTCAGTCGTAACGTCGCTCGATACCTTACTGTTATAATAAATATATAGATAATAATATAATAAACATTAATAGTACTTCTGTTATTTTCGTACACAGATGGCATTTTTGATAGAACTAGTAGTTCTGCAATTTAGTTCAATATATATATAGTAAAATAACTCGATAGAATGTACGTGCTAATACTTACCTGGTATGACATGCCGTTGTATCGTCACACGAAACCTTTTTACCAAAATAGCGCTTTTAACACTTTGCAACACGGATTGCATATTTTGTAGAAAGAGCATGCCAAAGTGGCTAACGCGATTTGTATTTACAAATTGAAAATACACACAAATTCTGTCCACGAACCTTAATTAAGTGCACAACAAAATGTGGCAAAATCTATGCGAAAATCACTGAAAATGTTTGATGTGCATCGTTGGAAAGAATCAAATACATTTTTCTCACGATAATTGTGCCATATTAGCTGCCTGTGTGTGTGAGAGTGAATTTGTATTTGTGTGTGTGTTTTGTATGTATACAGAAATTTTCTTTTTGTTGTTTTGTTTGAGTGTTCGCCTTTATATACAATTACAAATACAAATAAAATCAGACGCAAATATATACAAACGTATATATAACGAATATATATATATATATATATTATATATATATATATATATACATATTTGTCTGTGTAATTTATAATACATTTTTAAGCTAATAAATTGAGAAAAGAAGAAACACGTAAAAAGGAGCTGGATAAGAAGGCTCCAAAGTGGAATAATTCCATAAATCTAATATGCAGCCGGGCGTAAGAAAGAGATAGTGAGATATTAAGAAAGAGAGAGAGAGAGAGAGTGTGTGAGCGCTAGCGAGAGATACTAAACAAAATAAAATAAAATAAAGCAGAGAAAGCGATCAAAAGCGAACAGAACACAAATCTTGTGTTCAAAAATCCATGCAAGGCAAGCGGAGCGAGAATGCTGTCCACAACAACGGGAGGTGCTAGCCAATCACCGACAACAACAACAGCAGCAACAACAACTGATGCAGCCTCTACAACAACATCGGCAGCAGCTGCAGGAGTAGCAGCAACAACAACTGGATCAAAAACAATAACAACAACCACGCTTAAGATAAAAAGCGAACCGTTTTCCAGTCTATCGCCAGGTAAGAAAATAGTATTAAATAAATAAGCAATTAATTTATTTATTTTTATTTATTTGTTTAAAAAAGAAAAATTTGTTTATATAAATAATAAAACAAAATTTGTTTATCAATTGATTTACATAAATAAATTAACAAAATTTAAAAAATAATTAAACAACATTAATTTTCTTGTATTCATTTATTTAAATATAAAAAAATATTTATTTCTTTATTGAAATAAATATCTCAACATTTTCAGCTAATTATTCAAAGAAGTAAATGTATAATATTTATTTCCTTTTATTTAAGTAAAATATGATGTTGGTATGTATTTATTTAAATAAATAAATGACATTTGATGATCTTTATTTATTTTTTAAATAAATGTATAATAATAAATGTATGTAATAAATGTATATTTTTATATATTTATTTAAATAATATACATTTATTTATTTGAATTTAAGCAAGTATACATAAAATTATTTTTTATTTATAAAACCATATACATTTAGTAGATAAACAAACACAAAAGTATTTATTTATTTTTATTAATTTAAATAATTGAATGAACATTTATTAGTTTTTTGGTTTTTATTTATTTTTATTAAGAATAATGTATTTATTTTTTAATTATTTATTAAAAAATTATAAATAAACATGTCATATGTATACATATTTTATATCATATTTGAATATCATTTATTTATTAATGTTGAATTTCTAGACAACGCCAGCAATCAAAATCAGACCATGTCAGATGAGACGGGCGCAGCGGGCAAAAGCAACACCACCAACAATAATAATAATAATACCAACAACAACAACAACAATAACAACAGCAGCAGCAGCCATAATAATAACAGCAACAACAGCAGTAAAAATCCAACAAATCCAAATACGAGCGCAGCTTCAGCGACTCCAACAGATTCCCGACAGAATTCAAGCAGCAGCGTAAACTCGCCAACAAACAACAACAGCAACATCAACAACAACAATGCCAGCGATCATTCGAATACGAACAGCAACAGCAGCAACAACAGCAACCTGGAAAGCGATCTGCACCTGCAGGAGCAGGATCTGCTAAAGAAGAAGAACCAAAAGACAGGCAGCACTTGCATTAAGGAGGAGGACGGCGGTAAAAATTTATTTTAATTCATATTTTCGATTATTATAATTATTGTACTGTAATTGTAATAGTTAGTCCTCCGTGAATTGAACGCAGTCAACTTCCCAATTTCTCTAGTTTTATCATAATAATTATATTTATATATTAATTGTTAGAGTCTTTTCTCTATAGCTATTGATATTGGACCTTTTAAGAATGTGTCTTAGAGTATAGACTCCTAGCTAGCATTAGATCTAATAATAAGTTATAATAATAATATATATATAATATATAAAATATGGTAGGGAACAGAAATTTTTTTTACAACATTAAACAAAAATACTTGAAAGAAACTGAAGATGTTGATTTTATCTAGCTGTAGTAAATCCAAATAATAGCCGGAATAATAAGATTACTTTCTTAGCTTTTCTTGAGTATGAGTATTATTATATTAAATATTATTATTATATATTATTATTATATAGTAACACATATATGTGTATGATAATGTATTTTGATTTATAAGGGATTCTATCAAAACAATAAGCATCTCATCTGCAGTGTATTTTAGCATAATTTCAAATACAATATTTTAATTTCTAATCATATAAAAATACTTTCCCATTTAGCCTATGGGCAATTCGAGTGGTCCTTCTGTTTCATTAACATATATTAAAAATAGAATATAAATTGAACATAAACAAAATTAGAATACTCTAAAAAAGGGCATACTAATTTAGATAATACATTTTATAAAGCATATTATTTCTATATAATTCAATTTCATATTATATTTAATTAAAACTGGACTAGCAATATTATACATACCATAAAATATTATCTATGGGCTAATATATTTAAAAAAATTTCAAACCTGCACATTATTAGATAACTATAACGTAATAAATGATCTGTGTCCATAAACATCTTTATATATATATAATATATATAACAGGCACTTCAAAGCCATCATCATCTGGCGGAAATTTATCACTCGACAAGGGACAAGGAGGACAAAGTCAAAATAGCGCCGCCGGCAACAATCCAAATACGAATCCTAATACGAAAGTGAGCTCTGTGAGCGGTTGTGGAACTGTAGTGGCGACTGTGGCTGCTGTCAAGGATGAGCCCACCGATCTGCTGGGCAGCTTGGTGAACATGAAGAAGGAGGAGAACTTCTCGCCCAATATGTCCCCCGTGGGATTTGGTTCAATTGGCGGAGGTGCCAGCAGCAGTGCTCTCGATCGAGACGAAACGCCAGGTAAGTAAAGGAAAATATTTATTTTTTATTTAAATTAATACATTTATTATTTCTTTAAGTTAAAATGGAGTTGGAAAAGCAACCCGCATCGGTCATGGATGACATTGTTGGATTGGATGCCGAACGTTGCATGAACGAAACGCCAACGGTGACTCATAGTTCAAATGCAGCCTGTGCAAACAATTTGGGTGTCTCCCTTGGAATAGGCATCAATGTTGCCTCACCTGGTGTGGCCAACAATTTTATGAGCAACAACAACAACAGTAGCAACAGCAACAATGGCAACAACAACAACAACAGTGGCAACAACGTTGGCAACTGTTTGGATTATATGCAGCAGCAGAATCACATTTTTGTCTTCTCCACACAGTTGGCAAATAATGGCGCTGAGTCTGTTTTGAGTGGACAATTTCAAACGATTATCGCCTATCATTGTACACAGCCAGCGACGAAGAGTTTTCTCGAGGATTTCTTCATGAAGAACCCCATGAAAATGAATAAATTGCAGCGACAAAATTCACTCGGAATGGGCATCTGTAATAATATGTCAGCACAAAATTGGTCACCAGCATCGGCCAATAATAATCTGAATCTAAATCCGAATCCAAATCTAACAAAAATGTTGCAGCCACCAACGCAGAAATCAAAAACACATTTCAATAATCCAACGGACAAAAGAAATGCATTTATTGAGGCGACTCCAAATGAGACATTGGTAAATGAAAACGATTTAATGTGCTGGGAAACGGGAAATGCAAATCCTGCAAATCGAAACAGTCTTGAAACAGATGGAAATGATTTGGGTAAATGCAGCAGCAGCAATAACAACAACAGCAATATAAACAACAACAGCAGCAGCAACCACAGCAATATCAACAATAGCAACAATCATGATTTGAGTCAGGATAATAATATTATTTCGCTGCAAGGCGTCAAAGTGCCCGATGAGAATTTAACACCGCAACAACGCCAGCATCGCGAGGAGCAAATGGCTAAATTAAAGAAGATTAATCAAATATTATTTCCCGAGAATGATAAGCCCAATGATGCAGCTGCCGCAGCTGCAGCTGCTGCCAATATGGCAAATATAATGATGGGTGGTGCAGGTGGTGCTGCTGCAGCAGGAGCTGGTCAAATGCGACAATTGCAGCTGCAACAACAGTTGCAACAACAGGCGGCAGCTGCAGCGGCAGCGGCACAAAAAACCCAAGAAAATCCTCATCTAACGGGGGAAAACGATGTTCTTTTGCCCAGCGATGTCATTGCCGAGATGTGTGGACAAAAAAATAGTAATTCAAACAATAATATGAATAATATGACAGCAGCAGCAACAACGGCTGCGACTACAGCTAGCAGTGTCAACATGAATTTGATGAGCAACAATTCCCCCGAGTTAATTGCCAATTTTAATAACTCCAATTGTGTGCTGAACATGGACAAGGAAGAGAATGCACTAACGCCCATGGAATGGACAAAGATACAGCAACAGTTCTTCGAGGAGCGACTGAAAGTGGGAAAAACGGCGGCAGCCTGTCGCGGCATGCCCGGACCAGGACCTCCTGCAGGTGCTGCTATTGCCCCGCCAACAACCACCACCTCATCCGCCAACTCCTCCAACCCCAATCCCAACATGCGCAATTTAAACGTGCAAGGACCGCCACCCCCTTATCATCCCACACAGCGTTCGGCGTCGGTGCCGATTGCGACACAATCACCAAATCCCTCGAGTCCCAACAACCTGTCGCTGCCCTCGCCACGCACAGCAAGCGCTGCTTTGGGTCATCCCTCAAATTCACCCAGCATGGCGGAGCTGCCCACCACAAGTGGAGCAGCTGCAGCAGCAGCAGCAGCCTCCACTTCAGTCAGTTCGAAGAGCTGTTTTCCCAACGAGTGTGGTTCGCCATCGAGTCGACATCATCGTGGCAACAACAATCTTCTGAATCATCATCTGAATAGTAATCCAAGCACGCCGCTGGCTCATCTATCGCCCAAGGAACTCGATGCATTTGGCGCCAACTCTACTGGTAGTATTCATGTCGATATCTATCTATATATTAAATCTATATTTAATAATATTTAATTTCTTTTAGCTGATTTAAAGATTACACGACCCACTTCACAGCGTCCTCGTTCGCCGGTCAATGGTAATAATAATCCCAATTCGAATGCTGGAAATCATTTGCTAGATGCGAGCAATTTAGATGCACGTTTGCCCAATTCGAGTCCTGGGTTGAATTTTAATGCCCACGCCCATTTGCAGGGCAATCCAAACACTGCCATGAATCATCAATATAAAGGACCTAACGGCAATCCAATGGACGTCAATGTAAATATCTGCAGTAGAAGTTATAGTTTGGTTATTTATAGTTTACATAGCCATCATCCGACCATTTCTCTTATTAACTAATTTTAATTAAGATCAAAAAATTTGAACCGAACTGTCTTAGATAATCCAGCATACATATTTTTTCAATATATCAGATATAAAATCAGATAACCATCTTCGTAATCTTAGCAATCAAAATGAAAGAAGTCGAAATGTGGCAAACATTCAATTTTAAAACACTCCTAAATATTAGATATATTATATTACTCAACAATTTTATAGAAGTATATATTAATTAATCAGTTGAGCATAATGTTTAGACTGAAGAAAACCCAATAGCAACTACTTTCCATGTCTCCACAACCAACAGAGAAGGCTGCCAAACAAGCAAATCTATAAATAATATATATATATAATGTAGATTCAAGCAATGAATGAGTTATCCAATAGAGTTTTATATCAACAATACAGGTATCGTTCTCATGGGATCTTTTCAAATTATATCGGAACAGATTCGCAGATTATAGACATAATATATGTATACATCATATACCTACCATATATCTACCATTGAGTTCTTGTATGAATAACTCTTAAGTTATTTATTTATATAATTTTATTCTATATACTTTATTATAGGCATCATAATATTATATAGGCATGATCGGTTAAAAATTGAATCTTGTATGAAAAAGTTTTGCCAGCAATGCGAGTTATTTTTTATTATACATTCATATTGCGACATTTTTTACCATATATTTATATATGTATATTTTTAATATATATTTATTTTTACATATTTTAATTACAAATTTATATTTTTACTATTTTATAATTAAATAATTAATTTGTAATCTGTATTCTTGGCAGCGTCAGAATTGTGGACCTGTTGGACCCGTTGTAGGAGGCCCACCTGTACAGTTTGGCCGTCGCTCCGACAATATGCCCCTAAATCCGAATAGCAGCGCCAATCGACCGCCTCCCAATAAAATGGCGCAAAACTTTGATCCGATAACATCGCTGGCCCAAATGTCTCAACAGCTGACGAGTTGTGGCTCGGGCGTTGGTGGTAATCCCGCCGGTGGCATGAATATGATGGGACCCGGTCCCATCGATATGAACAGCATGGATCATGGCACCATGATGCCCAACTTGGATGCAGCAATGGAGCACATGAATAATGCGCCCAACAATTGTCATCCCATCAATCCGCTGCTGAATTCAATGGGTCAGCGCATGTTGAACCCGAAGATGGGCGCTGGTTTACCAACTGGCTTCAATCCCGTACCGAATGGAGTAGTTCGCGATGGTTCAGGGCCAGTACCCGGTCCGGGTTTTCATGGCATTTTGACATCGCCGGGTGCTCGGATGATAGGACGCATGCCCGTTAATTTTGGGCCGAACTTCAATCCCAATATTCAGGTGAAGGCGAGCACTCCGAATACCATACAATATATGCCAGTGCGACCGCAGAATAATAATCAGAATAACAACGGAAATACCGGAAATAATAATCCAAATAATAATAATGGAAATATGAACAACAATGGCAATGTGCGCATGGCGCCCAGTTTGGAGTTCCTGCAACGCTATACCAATCCACAAATGGCTGGGCCACATCATGATGCGGCTGCCGCCATGATGCTGGGCCCAGGACCAGGACCCGGACCTGGCGGACCCATGAACATGAACTCACCCAACGAGCAACAGCAGCAGCAGCAACAAAAAATGAACAATGGCATGAATTTCTTTCAGAATTGTAATCAGTTGCCCGGGCTTGATGATGATGTTGTGAGCCATGAATTGAGTCTGGGTGCGGCGGCAATGGTGCGTGGAATGCGTCCGCATGGAATGCGGCAACATGGCGGCCTCGGCATACGCATGCAGGGACCAGGACCCGGTGGCAATAATCTTCTCAGTCGCCAACAGCAGGCGCAATTTCCAGGAGCTGGTGTGGATGGCTTGGATTGCAGCGATCCGAATGTGATGTACAACAATGGCGCCGGCTCCTGCAACAGTTCGCCGCCCATGTTTGCACAGGCAGGTGGACCTGGTCAAGTACCAGGACCTGGTCAGGGACCAGGTCCCATGTCCAAGCCTCAGCACTTGAAACCCATGCCTGGTGGTGGCATGTGTCAAGTGCCCGTGGCGCCCAACGTGGGCATGCAAGGTCTTGCACCGGGTCAGCTGCAGCAACTGCAGCAGCCACATCCCAATGTGATGGGTATACCCAACAACAACAACACTAACAGTAATAGTAACAGTAATCTGGGTGGGAACTCTGGCGTCGGCGTCAATTTTGTAGGACCCTCGTCGAATGATTTGAAATACGCACAGCAATATCACAGCTTTCAGCAACAATTGTATGCCACAAATACGAGAAGCCAACAGCAACAGCAGCAGCAGCAACAAGGTGGCAATAATATGATTGCCATGCCACCGAATTTGTCACCAAATCCCGCATTTTTTGTCAACAAATAAAAGCGAAACTGGCAAAAGAATTCTAGAAAGCTAGTCGCGAATCTAACTAAAGATTTGCTTATAGCATATGTATATATATTTATATATATATGTGTGGATTACTGCTCAGATCAAATTATGGGCTGTGTATATGTATATTTATATATATTTATATTCAGCTGATCTGCTCCGCTCTGTTCTGTACTCTGTATTGCAATTGAGCAATTGTAATGTAACATATATAACATAATATAACTAAATATACATAAATATATATATATCACTTATATTATTATTATTACCATTATTATTATTATCAATGTTAAGAGATCTAAGATATACACGCATGTAAATTCTTCCATTAAACATGTGAAAAACAAAAAAAAACATCGACATATATATCTCATATGTATATATATATATATATAAATAATATATATGTATTATCTAAATTTTTTATATATAGACGAGTTGTGCTCACTTCAACTAACGGGAATTATTATTTTTTGTTATTTCGTAAAGCAAAAAATAAATACTTTGCTGATCGTTCCTAAAAAGGTTTTTAAAATTTTTGGTTTTGTTGATCTGGAAGAAAAATCATTGAAATTGATTTAAACTGGAATCGTAACTGGCAATAAAACCGTTAACCGAATTTAACCGATTGATTACTTCTTACTATCAATCAAAGCTCCGTTGCAGTTTAGAAAAATTATTTGGGAACAATTTATAAAATCTTACTGCAACCCTGGACATAATTTTACAGAAATTCAAATAGTTAGCTTATCATTTAATGGCCCATTAAAATTTACCTTTTCAGGATCTCATGCGAAACTCTTTAAAATCTAAAATTGAAATAAAAGAAACTGATTTCTTTTTTTTTAATTTAATTCTTAATTTGTATATATAATTTTTCATTTCATTTTAAACACCTACAAATAAGGGAGATAGGTATTTTTAATTGCATTTCTTTATTTCATGATTTTCATAAAAATACTATGTTAAATAAATATTGACAGAATTATTATTATTATTATATTATCCGGAAATCGTCTCCTGAAATGATTCAAATTTAAAATATATATAGAAGTTGGTCTTCAAATAAGTACTTCCTTTTTTAAAAATATACTTTCCAAGTGGTGAGTTTTCCATATTTTTTTTTTTAGTGTAGCTGAGCTCTGTTGAACTTGTTTTCCATCGAATCATTGAAATTATCACCTTGCCTGCATGGAACAGGCAGAGGCGCAACATATAGTTGAATTTTGATATTTAGATACATATTTATTTTAATACTCTGATGCCGAAGGTATAATATATCTATATTGGATTTGTTTAAATTCCGTCATGCTGTTTGAATCGACACCCTAGAGATATGAGACTTGGAACATATACTGATCTGTGTCAAGGTACACTAGCAGGCTATGAAATCGATAAAGCCACATACGTCCCACAATTTTAATGCTATAGCCACCAAATTTGGTTGGTAGGTTGTTGGCTCTTACAAAAAATTCTTTTCATTTTCAGACAACGCCCACATCCGCCACCCACAGGATTTTCTTCCACAATTTATAAGCTAGTCTTCAAAATTTTAAAAGTATGTTATTGGTAACCATTCTTAAGCCGATACACCTTAGTGTAAATCGTTAAATACATATATCTCACACAATTTGAAAGCTATATTGCTAGTAAAACCCTTCATTAATTCCCCCAAAAACGATTAAAGCCTATATATCCCGCAATTTAAGAGCTATAGTCAGCAAACTTTTAAGTCGGGTTACCAGGAAACTCTCCGATAATTTTTTTCCGCTAAGCCGCCAAAATTCACAGAAGATCATATCTACCGCAATTATAAAGACAAGCTTGGATGGTATTTTACTAAAGATTGGTATTTCCTGGCTACCTGTTATCAGCTGGTACTTATGATATCAAAGTATTTCGCAGTCGGTTTCACCCGACTAAAAGATCTCACAAATTGCTGCAGTTAGTCAGAGAATAAACTGTAAGCTGTTCCTTATTTTGAACTCCATAACATTTGTTTGAAAATCAACATAATCTACAAATATATAATTATACAATAATAAATATTAATTAATATTTTTTTTTAAATTATATTTTTTCTTGCGAATATATTGATATGGACATATTTCTTTTTCCAGTGATACAAGAGCTTCACACGAACGCACTAAAATTAAAAAATAAAAATTCTTTCACAGAGATAATTTTTTCAATATTTTAGTCAAGAAATTGTTTTGGCAAAGGAACAAATCCACCTTTTTCCATTTATTTTCCCAAAAATGTGCTTTATTATTATCTTGTATTTCTTTTATCTTATTTCTATATTTTATTTCTATTTTTATTTACTTATTACCACATCTATCCATTCTTTGGGCCTCCAATAAACTGTTTTGACAATTAGTTTGCATATTTATTATAATAAATAATAAAGAAAAGCTGAAAATTATTAGGACCTTTCAATCTTATTACAATAAATAATAAAAATATTCAAAAATATATTGTAAAAAATCGTAAGTAATAAAAATATCAGAAAATTATTTGAGTACCGTTCTATTCAAATAAATAATAAAAAATATAAATGTACATATTTATAGAGTATGTGCAGATATAATACATAAAATAGTAATATTATAATAAATAATAAAATTATTTTAGTAGTTTTCAGATTTATTATAATATATAATAAAAAATATATGAAAATGATTTTATTGTCCTTAGATTTATTACGTTGCTGCGAATTTTAAAGTCGTAATTATCTGCAATCCTTATTCACTCTGTTATAATTTTGGATTTCTAATTTTCTGCTACTTTTTCAGCACAAAGCTCCAATAATTAGTTGTAAGAACACAAAATTGTTAAAAAATATTCAAAAAAATTATACAAAAAAACCAAAATAAACGAGATATGATGAGAGATGAATTTTGTGCTTTTCAAAAAACTTACATACATACACGCTGTTACTCAATCATAATTGGACGCAGGCTATTTCCCTCTCCCTTCCACTCACCCTGCACACACACACATCCATAAAGTCGATAATTTATATGGAAAAAAGCGCGTTCGTTTCTGTTTTAGTTGCAGTTGTCATGGCTCTTTTGAGGCCATCAACATCAATTTCAACGCTCCCATGCCATCCCGTCCTTTTTCGAACCCCCGCCATTGCTAGACTGGCCACCACCCGCACTCCTTTTGTTTTTGTTGTTCTTCCCGAATGGTCTTCGTTTTTTTCGTTTCGTTTCGTTTCGTACGCCGTCTTCGGACTCGAAGTCGGACTGTGGCCTTGGCATGCTTGCTATTGTTGTTGTTCCTTTTTTTGTTTGCTTGTTCTGCTTGTGTGGTGGTGAGTATTGCGTGCGCTGTAAGAAACAAGATGGTTGGCCTAGCAAAGCAGCGACACACACACACACAAGTAAATATGATTGTGTAGCGTCCATTTCGAGATCCACCCCTCTCACTCACTAACTCACTCACTCACTCTCCCTATCTCTCTCACACGCGTTTCGTAATTTCAAAAGGGGCTTAAATACAAAAGCAAATTCACAAATACAAACAACAACAACAAGGAGACCATCCAGCTTTGCTTATAGCTACACAAAAATGTATTTAAATGTACAGAAAAATCTATAAAAAAAATGAGAGAAAATAAGAAGAAAAATGGCTGCAAATTTATGGTAGTCTTCTTTTTCTTGCAAATGCACTTGAAATGATTTGATTTGATTCGATTGCATTACTCAGCTGAGCGATAATTTGAGCTCTGTATATACATATACATATGTATCCAGAATGTATTCAGTTTATTCGAAATACCTTTTATAACTTGAATTTGGCTTTCTTAAGCTTTTATCTTTAATTGTATTAAAATTTTAATTTTTTTTCAATAAATATTTATTTTATATCTATAAATATTATAACAGAATACCGGAATTTTTAATTGTAATCATATTTACAGATTTTTTTCCATATGTATTTTAATAAGGTTTTCTCCAGCAGGATTTTCAATCATTTTTCATAAAGAAATAACTATTGAATCTATAATTGCAATAAAAATTTAGAATTTGAGCTATATTACTTAGTATGCTGAACATAATCATTTGCATATGAGCAAGTTTTCTTTTTTTTTAATAAAGGGTGCTTGAAATTTTGATTACAATATAAATGAAATATAATGCTGATGAAGTATTCGAATTTAATTAATTAATTTCTTATTAGCATTTTCTAAATTTAATTTTTTTAAATAAACAAATAAGTAAAATTCTAGAAAAATTAAATGAATGTTTTGTTTGTAATTTAAATCATATGCCTCCAATGAAAGAGCACAACAATTAGCATCACCGTTTTGAATTCAAGTATGAAACATTTTTTTATTCATGTTTTCTTATTTTGAAAAGACAATCAATATTTATTATTTATTATTTCCGATAGTCAATGGCTTTGAATATTTTGTGGTATCCTTCGGTCGATTTGGTGTTTTGTTGATTTTTATAAATTTATTATTTGCATCGTATATATAATTTGTATAATCGACGGTAATTTTGAATTTAAAAACAGTACTCTACTAATAATAATTGTCAATATTATTAATTATTATATATTATTTTCGATTGTAATTGTTACAATTATTATATGCTAATTTCGAGCTGTGAGGTGCAGTTTATTAATCATTATTTAAAATAGTTATATATTTGTATGGATACTCCTATTTTAATTATTATTATTATTATGGTTTTATTTATTATTATTCTGAATCATTATATATTGATTTGTGTTATTTAGTCGAAAATTAAACATTTTAAACAATCATTATTCATTTTGATACTACTCTTTTTATTTTTAATGTAATTTTTTATTTATATTTTTTTTGCTATTATTAATTTTAATTTATTTATTTCAATTATTGAGTCATTGATTTACAAACAGTATTTAGTATTTTCATTATTCTTTTTATTATATTTATTTTTCAAGAATTGAGTCGATTGTTAAAACTGACATTTGCACACTTTAACTTTGTTTTAAAGACGCCCAATTGTGGGTTTTTTAATTAATAGAATATATATATAATAATATAATCGGGGCTGCTTTAGCCATTTTTGCACATATGTTCGCCCGGCTTCAGTGTCAAAATCGAAGTGAGCCAAGAGTCAGAAGCGAAATTACAAAATATTTGGCGTGTTTCGCATTTTCCCAATTGTGTGTATATGTGTGTACATGTATGAGTGTGTGTGTGCGTGTGAGACATGTGTGGCATGTGTTGGGAAGAAACAACTCGCTCTCGTCCTCTCAGCATTCAGATTCGAGATGGGGTTGATACATTTGCTGTGTGGGGAATCACAATAATTACTCACAACAATGAATGAATGAGTGCGAATGTGAGTATATGAATATCACTCACATAGGGAGAGACCAGTGGCCGGCACACACACACACGCACACACATCACATTAGGGATAGTACGAGAAGAAGAGTGACTCGACCGGTTTGACCAGTTTGTCTTTACGCAGCGGTTGCTACACTCAAAAAAATAAGTGACATGAAACTTAGCAAATCGCTAATAATTATAGTAATAGCAATAATAATAATACTAATAATAAAAAATACAAATTATTATAATAACAATACAGAAAAATAAAACAATTAATTTAAATTCAATTAACAATTTATAATATTTATTCTTTTATACTTAATTGCAAATCATTTTTCTGAATTTTAGAAATTACTTCTACAAACCAGAGAAATATTCTGGCTTTCATGACATTTATAATTTTAAGCCGATTTTTATCTATTCTTCATTTTTAAATGATTAATTTATTTATTTCGAAGTTTACAAGGTGATTTTAATTTTAATTCGATTTTTTCTGCTTTATAAAAATTGAAAAAATAAATATAAAATAATTTATAAGTTACATTAACAATTTTATTTAGTTCGTTTTTCTTGTGCATTTTTGTAGATTGCTTGCTTATTTTGTGAGTGTAGTTGACGCTTTTTGAAGGCCGTTGCAATGCCAAAATTAGCATAAATGCCCTGTTGACCTATGCAGGGCAAAACAGGACCAAACCGGACCTAACTCCTATGCCAACCCCCTTTGTCCGTCCGTCTGTCCGTTCGACTCACATGTAATGCAGCAAAAGTAAACAAATTTAAATACTTGCCACGGCAGCTTTTTCACTCTTCGAAGCCGGTTACTGTTGTCCTGCTATCCCATTGTCCTGTTGTTGTCCTTAACCCTTACCTCCATTACCCTCCTTGCCCGTTGACAGTCACCAAAAAGGGATTCGTGAGAAAACTAGTTTTCCAGGTGCGCTTCGTTTGCCGCCGCCGCCCAGTGGGCCAGAAATGTCCAGCCGGTCAGACAGCTGCCTCCAAATTGCTGCACCGCATCATCATCATCATATCATACTTGATATCCTCAACAGACTCAACAAACCCTACAATTTCCACAGCCTCCTTCAAATGCAATCCGTTTTTTGGAGGGTTAAGGCAGGATCAACTTCAATTCTTGCTGCCTTCTTGAAGGGTAGTCTACCTGAACTACCTGGACCTCCTATGATACTAATTTGCATACTTACCATATCTTATGGGTGAATACTTTTATGTCGGTATAATTCCATCACCAAGACCAGCGGTCGCTTCTCGACCACAATATCAACAGAACCACAAACAAAATCGCCCTGAGGTGTGGGCGTGGCTATAAAATGTTGTTATAGCCTGAAAATCGATACATGGGCATAGGTCGAAACTTCAAAATGTCATAACTTTTTCATTTTATCGATTTCTTAGCCTACTAGAGAACGTAGCACTTTGACACTTGGTCTGACGCAAGCTCAGGTTAGTATATGTTCCAATTCCGTTTGTACAGTTTCGGGCAGACGGACGGACGGACAAACGGATAGACAGCATGAGACAAACCAATATACTATGATACCTTCGGTATCACAGCGCTAAATGAAGAAATAAATAGCTTTATTTATAGTAAAAATAAGAAAAAATATTCTCAGATTATAAAAATTTATAAAAAGAATATATTAATAAAAATATTTCTGAAACCTTTAACAGAGCTTTTAAGCTAGAATCACAACATTTTTAAGACATCACATCATTAAAACTCGGTAATAAATAGTTATAGTAACACCCACTACCGCTCGTATAGCCCGATATATCTGATTTTTTATTTATATAATGTAGAAACAGCGTCCTAAGATTGTTAGGAAATACTCCTTAATACTCTGTTCCCAGTATTAGATATATATATACTGAAAACTGTAAATGATGTGAATATCATGATTTGATTTTTGGAAGAAGGCAAAACGTGAATATCATCATACAAAAAAAAAATATATATCATCGAGTCTTTTGGAAACATTTTAATTTCTTGGTGTATATATTCTAATTAGATCTTAAAAAATAAATTAAATAGATGTGGTACATCGGTTGGTTCTGTTAACTGCCCAATTTCATTCATTGAGTTTTTAGGATTATCTTTAATCTTTGTGCATATACTTTAATTCAGATCTTTAGGTTGTGAGCTAAACATTAGTTTATTTTGCTCTTATTTTATTTTACTTATATCTTTGGTTTCTTTAATTTTCTTTTTATTTTTTTCTTTAGATATTTGCAAAACAAAAACCTTCCATTGTTTCTGAGGCTTAACTTAAGTTTTATTCACATCTTTTAAAATTACACAATAGTGGAGCCATATAGAATAAACTGTGATTTCTTTCTGAATATAATTTATTATTTATTTTTAAAAATAGATATAAATGCTGTTTCCTTCATTTAATAAATGTGTTATCCACCTTTCATCCATTGGTAAGCAGCAATCCTTTCCGTTATTGCTAAAAATCTAAATTATTGCCAAGTTTTTCATTTGCATTTTCTTTTGGATACTATGTTTTGGCTATTATTATTTTTTTTTTAAGGGAGTGTCGAAGCAGAGAGCTTAGTTTTTTCAGTGCGCGACTGTACTTGCGACAAGAACATTATCTTTGAATTCGCTTCCTCCAAAAAAACCCCAACTCTTTTATTTCCCCCTCCATTCCCATTTCCACTCCCCCAACCCAACCCCGAACCGCCATCAATATCAGCATTTGCCATCGCCCATTGCCCAGCGTTCCACTTCCACCATTCCCACTTCCCACTCCATTCGAAGTTCGCCCAGCAGAAAGCGGGTGATTTAAAAATTTAATGCCTCGCGGCTATTAATGGTAGAAAATGCTTGCGTAATAAAACAAAACGATAGAGGTGAAGTGAGGGGTGAGCTGTGCGAGGGGGGGGGGGGGGGCGGGGGTATGCTGCGCAAGACGACTAACAAGCAATGGAAGAAGAAGCAGAAGCAGGGGAGGCGAGAAAAATCAAAAGAAGAAATAAATATGGCGCGTGTTTGCAAAATACGAAATTTTAAATTCAAATATTGATGATGATGATGATGACGATGTTGATGATGATTACGCTGCTGACGACGACGTCGCCGCTTTGTACAAGCTAACATCCCCCCTCCCCCCATTCCCTTAATGACTGCTACTCCTACTCCCAGCAGCGCTGCTGCGTCGACAGCGTCCAGCGCACGAAGCTCGGCCGAGCTGTTCGGCTCGGCTCGGTCCTTCTTTCGTTTGTTCGCTTGTTCGGCCATTCTGCCTTTTGTATGGCAATTTTTCTTTGGCTTCTGCTACTGCTTCTTCTTCTTCTTCTCGCACGCTGGCCTTCGTTGCCTTTTTTTGCACTAAAAGTGTCTTTGAGTGATGAAGGGATGGGAAGAGAGGAGGTGGACAGGAGAGGGGAGGGGGTATGCTGATTTCTCTGCTCCTCTCCTCTTCGGCGCTTCTCGTTTTTTGCTTTGCGTATTGTGCTTTGTATCTTAACCTGGGCAAAAATGGGGCTGTCGTCGTCGTCGGTGGTTGCTTTTCTTATTTATTCAAATTCTTTTTCGCCCTCGCTTTTTTTATTTTCAAGTGATGGGGGAGGTGGGAGGTGGGGCGCGTTGTGGTGGAGAAGCGGGAAGTAGATTTTCACTGCCTTGTCGACCAATAGTCCGAAATATTGAAATATTGTTTCTATCCTTGCGCTGAATCAGAAATAATGATACATTTACAACATTTTTTTTGTAATATTAGAAAATATAAGATATGCAACTTTTTTTATTTATTTTTTTATTAATTAGTGTTGAGTAATTTAAGAATTAATCAGAATAATTTTTGTAATACGAATATGAGAAATGCAACTATTTGTTTGATTTAGTTGAACTGTTCAAAAATATATTTAGAATTCAACCTTCATCTGTAATAAATTAATGCACTTTGGTATTTAGAAAAAATGTCTTTAATTAAGTAAAGAATCCTCACAAATAAAATAAATGATATGAATAAATAAAACAAAAGTAGAAAGTACAGTAATATTTTATTTTGCAAGCTGTAGATAAAAAATAATACATAAATTCAATAAAATCTGTTTTCATTTACACTTCAACAGAGAGTGGTATTTATTTAACCTATCAATTTATTTAATATCGAATAATATCAGTATACCAAATAGAAATGCAATTATAAATTTAAACAAGAGAGAACGGTGCAATACCATGATACCAAACGTAATGCAAAGAACAGGGTAGGTGTAGCCAAGAAATATGTTCCAAGTTTGCCTTTCGAATTGCGGTAGATATAAGAAAGTAGCCTTCCTTCGAAGTTTGGTAACTGTAGCTCTTAAATTACAGTTGATATAGGCTGTTGGAAATTTTGGGGGCGGGAGTGGGAGTGTCTAAAAAAATTATTAAGAATGTTCATACTAATCTTCCGTCCAAGTTTGGTAACTGTAGCTACTAAATTGCCGAAGATATATGCTTCTGGGAATTTTGGAGGCTGGAGTTGGAGTGGTTAAAAAAAAAAGTTTGGAGTACGATCTTAATAAGCTACTTTCCAAATTTGGTAACTGTAGCTCTTAAATTGAGGGAGATATAGGATTTTATCGTTTTTGGGGACGGGAGTGGGCATGGTAAAACATTATTTTTAAATATGAGTGTTGAAGAGTGTTACTAGCATATAGTACAATAGTACTAGGGTACCCTTTAAATTTGGTGACTCTAGCTTTCAAATTGCGTGAGATATGTGCTCTTATCTATTTACACTAAAAAGTGTATCGGACTAGAGAGACGGAGAAGGCGTGTCCATCAACAGTTTTTAATCGATCTCTTAGGGGAGTTACCAGTAATATACCTTCAAAATTTTGTGACTCTAGCTTGCAAATTGTGGAAGATATGAGCATTTCAAATCTCTAGGGCCGAGGCTCCTGGGGGCGGCAGGTGTGGGCGTGGTCCAATTTAAATTTAAAATTGTGGGAGATATGAGGATTTATTGATTTCTTTTTTCTTTCCGAAATATCGGCACTGGCGATTATGGGTGCAGGTGTGGGCGTGGCCATACAAATTTGCTATCGGTTGACGGCTCTAACTCAAAAATTGCGGAAGATATAGCCATTTAAAATTTTTAAGCTTTGGGGGCTTGGTTAGGGTGGGCGTGGCATATCCCGATCATCGTCAGCAACCTATCAACCAAACTGGGTGACTGTAGCCCTAAAATTGTTGGAGATATGTGGCTTTATCGATTTGCGAATATAGATTTGATCGATTTGCTAGCCCCCTAGTGGACGTAGCACTCAATTTTTTTACACTTTCCTGACTCGGGCGCAGACCAATATATGTTCCAAGTTTCAGGTCTCTATCTCTAAGGGTGTCGGAAAAAGTAGCGTTCAGGCCTGCGTCTGCCCAGGCATTGAAGAGTATAAAAAGCGAATGAAGCCCGCGATTTTATTCACAAGCCCAAACTGATCCTAGCTGGATTGCGACATGATTTACATACATACAAACATACATAAATAAATACAGTTAACGTAGCTATAGACATTTTTACGCTTGCGTGGATCATTGTTCCATCTCTTTCCCACAGATGCGCCCACATATTTATGTATACAGAAAATGCTTGGGGCTGCTGATAGAAAGGAGTTCAACATGGGAATCTACATTCGACTATAGCTTGGATGTAACCAATCTTGATGAAATTTGGCCAGTTGGTCAATAATGTGCATATGCAGATTTATTAGAATAATTTGGCTTTAAAAGGGTGAGATCCGCGTGTTCACAGAAGGACGGACAGACAGATATGGCTAAATCGACTCGGCCTTTGATCCTGATGGTAAATATCTCAAAAGTAGAACTTCTCAGCTCCAATTTCAACTTGAACTTAAGTTGAGTCTCAAGTTTACCAACTTAGAAATACCCAATATACCCAAAACAAAACTCAACTTCAAATACAAAACTACTCAGAAAATGATTCAAACTGGCTTACTGTCCACTCCAAATGGGTTACTCCAGATTGGAGGGGAGGTGGTTGCCAGCTGGTTGTCTAGTGAGGAATGAGTAGAGTGAATATTTATACAAGCATGTGTGTGTGTGTGTGTGTGTGTGTATGAATGTACTCCAAACTCATTCAACTGCATAAACTGCGTACTGACTGTCATTCTGTCTGTCTGTTAATTGCGATATTGTTGATATGCCTCTAAACAAGAAAGATAGTTTAGCAGAATATAATGATAATTATAATACGTAGAACACAGTGTAAGCCAATTTCGACTATAAATTAAAGTCAGTAATCTTCTTTCTCGTTCTAACTTATTTTTCACTTCTTTGTTTTTGATCATAGTTTTTGCCCCTAAATCAGTCGTACATTAAGTTCTTAGAATATTTCTTGTGAGAATGGTGCTATTAGCTTTGTTTTGCAATTGTATATATTCGAACATTATTATTTGAAAATGCATATTTTTCAAATGGTTTCTTTGATAACTTGTCTTTATTTAAGAACAAAAAATCGTTTCATAATAAACAGAAAATTACAATTTGGCATAGCCAAAAGTATTAATTACTTTTTATTTTTCACTTCTTATATTTAAGCTATTCATCAAACTATTCCTAATTTAAGGATTTTTTTAATGAAAGATAGTTTATTATCATCACAAATATGCAGAAACTGCAGAAACATGGCTCATTATCTTATGGGGATCAGATCAGATGGTACTCAATTTTTGTTTTTAGATTACTTAATCTCAAAAAATATGACTTAATCAAAAAACTGTATGTATGAGGAGTAGGGAATTATCATCTAATATTGTATACATAGATATATATATTCGAGTCGATCTAGGCATGTCTGTCCTATCTTACAGACTATAGCATATGCCAATAATTGAAATTAGGCAAAAATTTATTAATTTAAATTTAAAAGTATAAGTACCAAATATTACATTTTATTTTTAATATAAATTAATTTTTTCTTTGTCGAGTGTTTTATATTTGTTTTATATTAAAAAAAAGTACTAAGCATTAAATATTATTTTTAATTGCATTTAATTAAGTTTTTTATTATTATTTATCTGTGTCAACTTATCCCCAGACATTTTATTAAATTCCATATTAACGTCTATAGATCTTAAATATTTTTATTTAATCTATCTTCTTCTTTTTTTTTGTTTGTTTTGTTTTTAGTTGACTGACGGACAATAAAAAAAAAACTACGAACCGAAATTCATTTCAGGCATTCAAAATGAGTTGTGTATTGTAGTGTGCTCGCACACACACGCACATCTGTAGCTATTTGTGTAGAGAGACAGAGAGAGAATTTATCGAGTGTTCTTCGGCTTTCCCCTTAATGAATTGCTTTGTGAGGGGCAACACAATGAGAAAATGTACTCTAACAGTCAACCAATTAAAATGCAGCATTTGCACATTAAATTCCCTAAGAGTATTTATAAATAAAGAGAAGAATATTCATTGTTAAACCAATTTCAAATATCCCTTGCAATACACACCCTAGCCGTCAGATGGCGCTGTAAGGGTTCAATTCAAATTCAGCAGCGCCACCTGTCACTGAATAGCTGTGTCTCAATTTGGACTCAACCCATTTGTATTTCGGCTGTGGTTGTCCCAATTTTACGTTTGTGGAGTACATTTTAAAGCACACTTTTAGGCTTCTCAAAAAGTCGCATCTATATTTTATAAGTCACAAATTATATGATGTACAATCAAATTAATATTAAAAAAAAATATATATATATATATATATATATATAAATAAATATAATATAATAATATAAAATAAATACAAGTCTGAGATATTAATTTATTGCAAATTTAATGAAATGAAGAGAGAGTTGCAACCAGGAAACAACGGCAACTCATTCTAGGCTTGTTTCTAGATGTTTTAGCAGCTGCCACAATTGCCGTCGGTGTTTGTTCAATTTGAAATCATTTAATTTAGGCGACTTTAAATAAATACTCGATATTTATACAAATATTTAGAAAATACTTTCGAAAATTCAGAAAGTTGTAAGAAAATCATTAAGATAATTTCTAAACGAAAAGCCAATTCTTAGATTAGAAATGACTTTTTTCCTATTACGACTTAGTTTTTCTATTATTCAGATATCAACTGTTCTGGTTTATTAAAAAAACACCAAATAAAAGTCTTAAGATATGTAGAAACCTTTTCAATTTTTTTTAGAAATTATTTTTATTATAAAGGAATACATTTCTATATATCATAAATGGTTTCTAAATTAAATTGAAAATATATACAACTCTTCCGAAAATTGAAAAGAAGGTTCCAAATTCATAAAAATAATTTAATAATTAATATACAACAAAAAATATAGTCTCTTTCATATTTTTAATTTTAATTTTTATTTTAATTTAATCTATTTTATACTGTTTGTTTTATTTTTGTAATCTGAATTTAGTTCAACAAATATCGAAATTATAAATGTTTTTTCTATTTTATTTGCTATCTTTTTACTATTCAAGATTTTTTGGAATAGAATTCCGTTGAAAATTGAAAGAATACTGTTGAAAATAGAGAAGAATGTAACAAAATCCATTCAAATAATTTCTGTATGAAAAGAAATTCCTTAAAATTAACAAGGACTTTTGATATTTTTTAGAAATATTAAAAATAAATACTTAAACAAAAAAAAAAGGAAAAAATGTTGTACAAATACAAAAAATACTTTTCAAAAAATGTCTTACTTATGAAGTAATAAAATTAATTACAATAACTTCCAAGTACACGAAAAACAATTAGTGAAATTAGTAATAAATAATTGGGAAAATTCGAATAGAAATAATAAAGTCATTAATATAATTTCTAATTTGTTGTTCACTCTATATCAGTTCTTGGCTTTTGTAGAGCAATTTTTGGAAACGGGTAAACTTTAAATTCTGAAAGCGTTTTATATTTGTTTTGTGTGTGTGTTGGTGCGATGAGTGTGTATGTGTGTATGTGTTTGAGTAGAGTGCCAACATTTTCGCGTGTTTGAAAAAGAAAAAAGAATTAGAAAACGAAGCGAAATTCGGACAGCTTCACAGCTTTGTCACGCAAGAGATTGGTCGCTATTTAACCCGCCCCAGCGCCGCACCCAGGCAGCTCCACTCCACCCCTTACCACCCGCTATTCCGCTCCTGTGCTTAACGGCATCTTCAAGTTGAAAAGAGGCTGCTGCTCATCGCCTCGAGGCGCGTCGCGAACATTCAACGACCAATCAGATTTGGGCAGCCCTTGCCTCAAGATGCCGTGTTCGTTAGGGGTGTCTCTTGCACTATATATGTAATGCTCATGTGTGTATGTGTGTGTGTGTGTGTACACACAACATAATGAGCGAAAACTCGCGACGCTGACGGCGCCAAGACTGTGAAATGTGGTTTGCCTTTGCCCAAAGAAAATAGTCAAGGAACTACAGCTACATAGAGAAAATAGACACACACACATACACACACATAGCACACAACACGCACACACCATACACACACGTTTTTATTGAGGCGCATAAAAATGTGCGGTGCAAAAACCAAAAAAGCCGAGCAAATGTTGAGCTAAGTTTTTGCTGCGTGACTGTACCACGCAACGTATGCGCTACAAGTAACACGTAACAAGGCTTACGTAACACGTAACTCGCTAACTCAGACGAGCGCCGCGTTTAATTAAAATAAGCCAAGAAAACCAAAGCAAATCAAGAGAGAAATAGGAACTCGAATCTGAACATGCATAAAATGAACACGCAAAATAAACTCAACTTAATATTTAGCAAGAACATTTTTCAAATGTAGTATTGCAATTCTTAATTTAATGTTGAAATGTTCAAAATACTATGAAAAATATTAATTTCCAGTGCGTTGTTTCTTATGTGTATGTGTACAGATGAATTGTTATATTCGAGTTTTTATAGCTTATATTACAATTAAGAATTCGAATTTGAAGATACTCTTACAAAATATTTAACATTGTTTATAAATTTACATAAATTCATTTGAGAAAGCTTTCGATGTTACGGGAAGTCGGACCCTCGAATTTGACGCCTCGAAAGTAGAATGCAGAATGATTTCCCACTGAAGAGATACTTACAAATTTGTAAAGTAACATTAGAAAACTAAAAACTAAATATAATTTATAATAAAAGTGAGCAGTTAAATTTATAATTCAAAATGTAACAAATGAGATAATATTTTAAATATTCGACTTGTAAATATTATATAAATGTAATATTAGCAAATTGATTTAAATTTTGAGTTCAAGAAATTAATTATAATGTACAAAAAAAATATTAATTGATTGGTTTCAAATAAAAGTTGTAAGATAAATGTGACAATTCAAATAAAATTATATAATTTATATATATACATGTACATAATAATACTACTTGGAAAGGTAAGCCGATTTTGGCGCTAGCTACGCCCCAAAGTTCGAGCAATGTATCTGCAGCGAAAACAAAAGACAAAGAAAGCAAGAGGAACTAAAGGCACATAAGGGCGAACACAAAGGCAAAGACGAAGGCGAAGATAAAGGCAAAGATGAAGATGAAGATGAAGTTGAAGGCGAAGACAGAGAAAGGAGAAATAGAAGAGTAAGGTAGAGTCGAGGCACGTAGGCGTGTGCAAGTTTCCAGCGACCGCGACGCGACTTCAACTTGCTGTGGTGCTGTGGAGCGGTGGCAGAGGAGTGGGGGAAGGAGGAAGGGGAGGGAGGCGCCACTCAAAATTCTGGGCGAGCGGCTGCCGCCAATAGGCATGTGGCATGTGGCGCCGCGATTCGCGGATAAAATCGCTCGCCATTGGTGTATATTTATTTTCATTAGTGCTTTTTACACTTCGAACTACCTTCTGCCACTATTGCTAACTACCTTGCAACATCTAGTGCCTATATATATATACATACATACATACATACATATATATATATATATATATATGTATAGCTTAGGGGCTGCGAATTGTGGCCTTCTTCAAGTTTTACATCTTACTGCGGCACAAAAATAACAAATTTTCACAATTTGAGACCCACATAATAAGTAAATCGACTTATGTATATAGTTGAAAATAAATGATATATATGTATATATATATATATATATATATATATATATGTATGTATATCTAAGGAAACATTTATGCTAATTCAATTTTAAGCATGCTCAGTTTTTTTCTCTCTCTGTTTTCACTTACCTCTTGCTATCTCCCTCTCTCTCTATGTTCTTAATACGTCTTTCTCTCTCTATCTCTCTCTCTCTCTCTTTTTCTTAACATTCTATTTACAGCATTTTATTTTATTTATTTAATTATTTATTTATTGTCAACTAAGGTCAGTCGACACAAAAAATACAAAAACTTATGAAATTTAATTTAATTTAATTTAAAATATAAATAAAATTATGAATAGATTTAAAAAAAAAAATAATTTAAATGATTTATATGGTTTCTGGGGGTATTTTTTTTTTTTTTTTTTTTGAATATTTATTTTAACGGCTTAATGATTCAAATCGTAAGTACGGCAAACACAGTTAAGGGAAACTGTGCTAATCGCAAAGATAAATGTAAGATGAAACTAAATTTAAGAGAAATATGATTTTGAATATTTAATAGTTTATAACTATGTGCAATAAGGTTAATAATATGTTGCCTTATCTCTTTCAGCTCATAATCCTTGTCCATTCCTGCTGGTGCAGCATCTCATGCTCAGCTCTATTGTACAGTTCCGGGCATTTATTTATTTCTGGATAGCATTAGCTAATGTTTTTTTGTTCTTCCAATAGGATCATCAACAATGACTACCAGGAAAAGCAACAATCAGCCAGCAACATCTTAAAAACTATAAAGAAATTTATATTCTTAATATATGTGCAATAGTAATTAAAAAAATTATAAATTAAAAAAAATATAAATCAATATTTCACATGTGAACGCTTTTTTCTTCGAGTTTTCGTATTTTTCCCCCACTCAAAATAACAGGCAAACAGAAATGTTTATTTAAACGATTTACCTGAAGAATAAACTCAGTTACACGCTCTTCAAAGTATGCAACAATTTCTTTTCAATGTAGCATTTAAATCGAACTGCTTAAAAGTAAGCAACACTTCGGCAGTCCGATGTTCGCAGCCATCTTATTCAATAATGGTTTCATTTATTATTAAGTTGGGCCGAATCCCGGCGTTACCAGGCCAACCCGCGACAGAGGTGGAGCAAGCTCCTAGCACTCCGTCTACTTCCAAAAATCAGTTTAACATTTGTTGTCCTCCGATGGAGGATCTATCAGATGTTAAGCTGATAAGAACAGATACTACACTTTGATCTTAGCAATAAGGCCGAGAAGCGATTTACAGTGCCTCGCACCTTATTTGGATCAGTGTAATTAGTTATTATTTTTAAAAATTCCAAAGACCGATAGTAGGTACATATATTCAGCACCAAAATTAATATATGGCGCTAATACACTGAGGTTTCCCCACCTGCTAGGTAGGATTATGTAAAAAAGTAGCCTATTTTGAGAGGAAATTTTATTTGTTGCATGAATTGGGGAAAACCCAGGAAAAAACCCAATCAGACCAAAGATAATTAGTAAGAATTAGTTAATTAAGTTATTCCCGAAATAGGACATTTAAAATTCAGTTTTTAATTATAGAAATTGAGGAGTCTGAATAGATTACATGGTATAATTTGTTGTAATCATTACAGAGTACCCGAAACGGTTCATGCAAGGAATAATTAGTAGTACAGCGATTAAGGGAAAGTGGGAAGAAAAAACGAGAAGGTCTAAAGGGAACAAAAAAATGTATTTGGCTCATCAACGCTGCTGAATCGATTTCACCTTATTGTGGCGTAGGAAGACACACAATACGGCTACAAATCAGGGACGAAGAATGACAGATGCGGGAACGGAGCTGGACAGAGGCACCAGGACTCCGACAAGCCAAAAGTCTTTTAGGTGGCTATAATCAAGATCGATTTAAGCAAGTAATATCCATGGGGAAGAACAGGCTCAGGATACTCGCCGGTCTATTGCCGGGACACTGTAGACTGAGAAGTCACTTAACCAAATTATGCAAGTTTTGTGGACACAAGAAGGAATCCTCAATGCACATCCTAGCAGAAAACGTTGCCTTAATCAGGAAAAGATGCAGCATCCTAGGGCAGCATGTCATGAGGCCCAAGGACATAGAAACCCTCAACCCAACAAAGATCCTGGCATTCGTGCAGGAGTTGGGATTGATGGAAGATTGAAGAGCTGTAGGCTCAGTAAGGGGGCACAATAGACCTTATAGGTCGCAGTGCTAGCTTTTTCCTAAATTATAATAATAATAATAATTTAACTACAAACATAACTCCTAGCACAACACGACGGTTAGTCAGGGAGGCAAGGTTAATAAGAAGCAGCCTATTGGTGTATGGAGGAAGTACACCCCAGTCAAACCGACGAAGCTCTTCTGTACAGATTCCAATCTACTTTGATGAATATGATATTGTGGAGACCGCACACAATATGCATATTCCAGAATTGGACGTACAGGAGAAGTGAAAAGTATCTTGGTCGTATAAGGGTCATCAAATTCCTTAGACCAACGCTTTATAAGACCAAGAACTTGAAAAGCTTTGTTGACAGTGAATTAAATATGGTTATCGAACTTTAACCTGTGATCAAGAAGTAAGCCTAAATCATTGACTTCATTCAGTCATCAAGTGTAACTAACAACATTACAAAAATTACACCACCTTACACTTAGAGCAGCTCAAGTTGAGCAGATTCATTTTACACCAAGATAAAACGGAAAATAAGTCTGACTGCAATGAGCAATGAGAGGTCATATCTTTATACATCAGGCACTACTTGACGTCATCGGCATACACTAGAAGGAAGGTCATTAATGAATAGGTTAAAAAGCACTGGACCCAGGTGACTACCCTGGGGTACACCAGAGGTGACTAGGATAGGTTTAGAAAGTACAGATTCAAATACAATTTTTTGAGATCTGTTACTCAGATACTCCGAAATCCAGGTAAGAAGGTTAGTAGGAAATCCTAGGTTTAGTTTGTGAAGAAGGAGACAATGGTTAACAGAACCAAATGCCTTACTGAAGTCTGTATAAGCGACATCAGTTTGAATTTTATTCTGAAATCCTTTGATCACAAGGGAAGTAAATTCAAGAATGTTGGTTTATGTTTTCATTTAATTTATTATTTATTTATAGTTGTTATTAATTTTATTTATATTATTTAATTCTGTTTACTTGACGTCATCAGCATACATTAGTATATCTTTGATTTTATTTAATATGATACACTTACAATTTCCGCTAAACCTCTTCATTTAGTTTTAAATCAATCAATTAATATTAATATTTGATATTTATATTAACACTTAAAATTGTATTTCATTTGATAAATTTAAAATTTTAATCCAACTGCTCCATTTTATTTTGAAACAATTAATATTAAAATATATATTTAATATTTATCTGTAGAACATTTAGGATTGTATAATGACATTTGAATAACTGAATAACTGAACTTCGCTCACAATTATTTTATTTTAATTATCATCCCGCACACACATAAGTTATATTATTATTATTTAAACATATATTATTATATTATTCTTTCAGAGAATTGAAAAGCATTTTTTATTCGTTACAAAAGAACATGTTTCCGCGTCGATTACCGGCAATGACTAATGATGGAAAAAGAGGGTTCCTCTCACAGTTCTTAGTCTTATAGCTGTCTTACAATAAGTAAACTCAAGAGTTCCCTTTTCACGGCAGTTTTTCCATGTTTTGTCCGAAACGGTGCGAAAATAAGCCTGTTTAATATATTTCGTATATTTTTTTTTCTGAAGTTGATAAAACCAGTCTGTCCACATAATTTTCTCACCAATTCTAATACATTTTTCTTGGGTTCGAAATGACAATAAACAACAAGAAATCAACTCTTACCAGTGTCCAGTCGGCAACCCATCGCGGGGTTGCTTGACCAACCCTTAACTGGTCGGATCATTGCTCTTCTTCTCATTTTTTTTGTTGTTTTTTGTACTTTCTTTGAAATTGGTTCTTGGATGGAGAAGTTTTTTTCTAAGTTATCGAACAAGTAAAAATATTACAAGCCCTTTTAGAACTGGTTGAATATGTATATAAATATATAAATATATAAATAAATAAATATATAAATATATAAATATATAAATATATAAATATATAAATATATAAATATATAAATATATAAATATATAAATATATAAATATATAAATATATAAATATATAAATATATAAATATATAAATATATAAATATATAAATATATAAATATATAAATATATAAATATATAAATATATAAATATATAAATATATAAATATATAAATATATAAATATATAAATATATAAATATATAAATATATAAATATATAAATATATAAATATATAAATATATAAATATATAAATATATAAATATATAAATATATAAATATATAAATATATAAATATATAAATATATAAATATATAAATATATAAATATATAAATATATAAATATATAAATATATAAATATATAAATATATAAATATATAAATATATAAATATATAAATATATAAATATATAAATATATAAATATATAAATATATAAATATATAAATATATAAATATATAAATATATAAATATATAAATATATAAATATATAAATATATAAATATATAAATATATAAATATATAAATATATAAATATATAAATATATAAATATATAAATATATAAATATATAAATATATAAATATATAAATATATAAATATATAAATATGTAAATATATATATATATAAATTAGGAAAACCTTAAAGCTGAGGGAGTTCTCTGTAACTATTCGACTAAAACAAAGACGGACAATCGAACAGCTGACCAAGAATATATATATTCTTGTTTATATATAGACAGGCGTATTCAAATAAAACGAGAATGAAAACATTCAATTCAAAACAAAGAAATTAGATTATATTTCAAATATTATACAATTATTATAGTATAATAATAAATTTTTATAAAATGTTCCAAGTTGAATTAATTTACATTTATGTATATAATTTTATAAAATGTTTATTAAATAAAAACTTAAATCCTAAAATGAATATTAGTGCAGGCCAATGCTTTCGATTAGGAACAAACCCAAATAAAACTACAATAAAAATATAATGATATATATATATATATATAATGAATACAAAATTGTAATAATTTTGAAGTGGGTAAATATCAGTTTTAAATTCAAATTTATTTTACTATTATTTTATTTGAAAATTCATTTCAAGCAGAGTTGATAAATATACAAAAATTATGAAACTCTTTGAGCATTAATTTTCTAGATTTGTGGTTGGATGGGAAATGCACTTGTGCAATTAATAAAAATTATTTAAACAGATATTACAAATGAGGTAAGTAAGATAATGAAGTTGTTCGACTTTGAGTGAGCATATGAATTTTGCATACAGACAAAGGGAATAGGCTGCATTTGGAAATTGATGAGGAAATGTTTGGCAAACGGTTGCCAAATGGATGCCAAATAGTTGAGGTCAAGGACAAGGTCAGTCGGCGGCCCGACTTGTTTTTGTCTAATGGCTCGTCAAAAATGACCAATCTGCAATCTCTTCCATACACAATACACCATATACAACACAAGCAGAGCGACCAGTTTCTGCTAAATATTCCTCAAAGGGTCCAAAGCGGGAGCAATGACACCAGCCATGGGGAACCTGCTTCCTTTTCGGGAGGGGGTTGGGTGGCTCTGTTAGGCAAGTCTTTAATTTGGACAGGATATAAAGGAGCCATCAGCTTGGAGCATGCGCATTTCCACAAAAGAGATATTCTCTTCTCTGTACTCTAAGAGATATAGGTAGCAAACCAGATATATTATATATATATATATATGTATATATTCTATTCTATTTATGGACATTAATTTCACATAGTTATTATATATAATTTTTCATTGAATTAATTTTTTTTTCTTTCTTTGTGATTGTTTGTTATTATTTGGTGTTATATGTATATTCATTTGGCTCTTTCTATTATTTACTTTATAAACTCTTATTTAGCTTTCAGTTTCTCAAGTTTCCTCTTATGGCGTTATCAAATTTCGAATAGTGTAGTTGCTTTGGTCTGCAGGCAAACTCATGCATTTTCAGGCCTAACTTCACCCAACTCTTGGGCTTAATATGGTTTAGTACAGTCACAAATTCAATTAAAATCGAATTAAAACAAAGTGAAATAAAGTGTATTTAATTAACTATATATATATAGTATGGTATGGCGAGAAAGATCCATTAGCCAGTGCCGTATCTGTAAAAGCAAAAGTGATTTAAATCCAGAAAGTCCGTTCCAGCCAGCAGACTGGACTGGACTGGACTAGACTAATCTGGTCCAGCAGAGAGTCAATAACCCGTGCCCGTGCCCGTGTTCGACATTTCCGACGGGCTTGCACATTGAATTCAGATCGGTTCAGAAAATACTATATATATATATGTATATGTATTTATTTTGAACGTGTCTCAAATATTTACTATTTATTGAATTTTGTTAATTTTATTTATTTTCTATTGAATTAAATTATAATTAAATTAATTATTATTTAATTAATCAATTATTCTTTTCATATTACTTATTTAATTTGGTGATAATTAATATTTTTAATTTTATTTATTTGTTATATTTAATTAACGTTACTTACTTAATTTATATCATTTATTTTATTTGTTTATTATATTTTTTTTTTTAATTAATGTACACTGAAACCACAAAATGTATGAGTAATTACTTAAGTTAGTTAATTAGCTATTTTATTATTATTATTAATTATTAGAAATGTTGCAAAACCCAACTAATTTGTACAATATCAATTGACTATATTTTATTAATTATTATTTGTAATGCTAAATATTACTAATTAACAATTATTTTTATTATTTTATGTTATTATTATCAATATTTATTGCGACTCGCTGAAATTCGAAATTCTTAGCTTTGAGTATATATATATATATATATATATATATATATATATATATATATATATATATACACATATATACATATATATATTTATAAATAATAGGTACACAATGCTTGACAGATATAAGTTGAATTTCATTTACACTCAGGCAATTCAATTCAAGCAATGAATTATGCACAAATTTCATTACCCCGAACACGGAGGCTTTTTCTATATATATATATATATTTTTATATATATGTACTAATGTGTGTGTTCGCTGAGTGAGTGTTGTGTGTGTGTATTTAAATAGAAAGTTTCTAAGAAAAGGCGTATCCGTATCCGTATCCGTAGAATTTTTTCGCCAACGAAAACGCGCTCAGCTAAATATTCGCTCGTTTCGAGGGCGTGGCTGTCGCGCACAGATTGTTATAAAAACCTCATGCAGCGAACAACACACACACGCACAACACGTACACACATACACAAATACACACATACACCGAGCAGAGCTGAGCGCGAGAATGTGACTGGTGCTTGTACAGGGGCGGGGTCGGGTTTCGGGCCCGGATTCGGGGGTAGGGCGCCGAGGGATGACTTAGAAAATTTCTTCCTGCTATATAGCTAAATGTTCCACAGTGTTCCACATCGTTCGTCCAATCTACCATCTACTAGGAGTTTGTACTGTACTTCTCTGACTTCCCTTCCCTTCCTTCTTTCCACTTTCATATTGATTGTTTTTGGCTTAAGATGGTTTCACAACATTAATAATACACACAATATAAAATAAATATACATATACATATATATATATATATATATATATATATACACACAAGCTAAACCATTTGTGATATTTATAAATATTTCAATAAATAGAAGTAAAATATTAATACAAGTGAAACATATAATAATCAAATAAATATAATTGAAATATTAATAAAATTATAAAAATATTATGACTGTAAAAATTGATTATATATTATATTATTATATATTATTACTATTGCAAAGTCTGCGCGAAGTGCTAAAGGAACTCCGACTTTTTTACTTCGACTTTTCACAAACAATTTCTTTTATTAAGAAAAATATTTTGAAAAACAAGAAAAACTTCCTTGTTTTAATGCGATTTGTCCATTTTGTTCATCTTTATTTTGTGGTGAATTTTAGAATTTTGTAATACAAAAATTCTGTATACCAATAATCTCGAGTCATGAACCTGTTTTTGTGCTGACTGGGAAATCCTAATCTTTTTACGTTTATTTAATGTCGATTAGGAATCAGGCCACATATAAAAATAAATAAATAATATATATTATTTATAGTGTTTGAATTTAAAGGAATATACAAAAGTTGAATTTGAACATTTCAATTAAAAATTGCTCTGAATTAAATAATCAAAATAAATAAATAAATAATAATATCATTAATAGTTTAAATAAAATTTAATTGAAGGAAAAAAAATATTACAAAATTGATCTGAATAAATGAATGAGAACTTGAGCCAGTTACTTTTAAAAACTGGTATTATTTTCATTTATATTATTATTATTATTATTATTATTTTTATCTGAGGTATTTCAAATCAGACTTTAGGTTTAGTCTACATATTTTCTGGCAATGTAGGAGGAACTCTTCGATAGCAGCAGCCGAGTGTGTTGAATAAAATATTCAACTATGCATCAGCTCTGAGTGTGTGTGTGAGTGTGTGTGTGTGTGTGTGTGTTAAACACCCCGACAGCGTCATCATCAGATGCTGGGCTCATTATGCTAAGCAGCGCAGCCCGAACAGACTTGGGGGTGATTTCAAAGAAAAGACGAGGAAAAAGACGAGGAAAGGCAATGGCGCAGCCAGAGAGCAGAATCCGACGAAATTACCGAGAGGAGGTAGGAGGGGTGTACAGGTGGGAGGGGGGCTTGTAAGGTTTTGTGTTGTGAGAGGGAAAAGACAGCGTTAAAGGAATCACTTCGTGGTAATGGCAGCCACCCCCAACCCCTCAACCACAATCCCCAAACCTCGTCTTTTGTTTGGGGGTGGTTTCTTGGAGAGAATCATTTGTAAGACGCAGGCAGGGCGGGCCTATTTACTACATTACATATGTACTACTATATATATATATATATATATATATATATACATATATAAATATGGCTTTTGTTTTCAAAATACCTCACATATGTGCACACATCAGCGATGAATACATATAATTTATGGGACTGCTTATGAATTTACATTTAATTAAAAATTATTAATACGAACTCGCATCTTTTCTGCTAATAGTATTTTTCAATTATTCAGATTATTTATTTTGGCAAAGGCAATTTAATGAAATGGACTATATAAATACTACAGAAGTCATTTCTGATATGGATATTACATTCTTATAGGGCCTTTATTTATATTGCATAATTCAACTCGATTCAGGGTATTCATTAATTAATTCGTTCCAAAGTTACTATTTATTTGAAGAAAATGTCCATACAGACAATTTTATATATTTCAAAAAAAGAATTTTGTTAATATAAGAAATTAAATTAATAAATAATCATTGAAATAATTATTGATATTATACTTAATTAGTATTTTTTCTGCTAGCAGTATTTTTATGGAGCTACGGCACAGGTTTCTTACATTATTATATATATAGTATTTTTCCTGATAGACGTATTGTTCTAAAGCTATTATTTATTTCAAGCGAAGACGTTTAAATGTTTTGGAAAAGCAATTTTATTATATGATTTTGATATCATATTAAATTAAAAAATAATTAACAATAGTATTTTAGTATTATTATAATAGACTTCATGGGATTGTCTACACAGACAATTATCTATAATATGAAAAGGGGTGGTGGTATTTTTAGCACTGCGAATTATAGTGTATATTAAAACAAATTTTATTGATTTAATTTATTATTTTATTATCTACAGCAGTGGATTTAAGCAAACGCCTAAAAAACATAATATTACTGGATTTCAATCTATAATCTATTAAGATTAAGTATAATTATATTCTTATCATGTATTTTCTTTCAAGTTGTTTCTGCTGATGTTTCTTGTAAGTCTCTCCTGGGTTGGCTGGGCTCCTCTTTTCAACTTGACTGTGTTTGTGTTCAAGCTGGTAATCGGCAGCTTATATCTCAAATTAAAACTATCTATATACTGTATATTGCATAATATGTTATACATTTTTTCACTCCAAAAAATCGTCTCAATTTCCCGCATTTAATCCCTTTAGCTCACATTTTTTCCTTGAGCTCTTAACATGAACCAAATTGCTAACTGTCAGGGGCTGCTTGTTACAAATGGAAATTGTGCAAATATCCCAAGACGACCAGCAAAAAAAACCGCAGTGTTGTAGGAGCGAGCTTCTGATAGCAAACATTTTTAAAGCATACTTTTTGGCGGCACTTAAAAGAAAGCAGCAAATATTTAGAGTTCTCAAAGTGAGGTTTTATTTTAAAAATTCATTAAAAATACACAGTATATAAAGCTTACAAAATATGTAAAAAATATACAAGGCATTTAATTTAATTGAAATTTAAAAAAATATGTAATAAATATAAGAAAAGACTCATTTTATAAAGTTTATTATTGCTTTAATTACTTTAATTACAAATAAAAGCTTATAGCATTGGGTATTCAGTGCGTTTCATCCAAAAAGACTTAGCTTGTTGCTTATTATTGACATTTTATCGAATTAATTAAACCATTCGACGAGGATTTTGAGAAAATTATCTGTACAAAATAAGATGGAAAAGGGAAAGCGGTTTTCTTGCGCCTTTTATTTGCAACACAAAATCTCAACAAAAAAAAGTTGCGCGCAGAGCGAAAATTGCAAAAGCGCGTTCCTCTTCTTCTTCTTCCTCCCCCGCCCCTCACAGAACGATTCGTACTGGGATTGGTTCTGGTTTCAGATTCTGCTTCTGGTTTGCAAAACCAGACCAAGCCACGCCCCCAAAAAATGCTGTGTGTGTGTTTTTGACTTTGACTTTCTTTATATTCTCAAAAAACTCAAACCATCTTTTTTCTTTTTCTTCCCTTCTCAATTTTTTTTTCTTCTTTTGCGGCCCGTTTTGCCTTTGCGCACAAAGCTTCCTCCTTCAAAGCTTCGCACCGCTTTTTTGGGCACTTGGGATTTTGCTGCCTTTCGTTCTTTTTCCAATGCGTAACTATTTTTGCACTTTTTCTCAGCGCAGCACACATACACCCACACACATATACACATATACAGTTGCTTGCGCACATGCTTATAAATACATAGCAGTGACACACACAAACTATACACATGCAAAACGAAGAAAGAGCTTTTTGAAAGAATATGGTTGGCGTTGATGTCGCTTTGCGTGTAAGTGAGTAGGAGTAGTGGGTGTGTGGGGAATGAAAAGGAGCTTAGCAAGGGAATGCCAAGTGGTTAGAGCAGGAAGAGTGGTGCAGAGGGCGGGGGTACTCTCAAGTGGTTAACGCGACATGTTGTGACATGTTGGACTTGCGTACGCTGTTTTTTTTATTTGAGTTAAAAGCAACGTAAGAAATGTTATGAGTATATGAGAGGAGGGGGAGTTGGAATTTTTACAGTATTTTGATGAGCGAATTAGCAAAAAGACACAAGAAAAAAAAGAAAACAATGGTTAGAGAATAAAATATTAACTTAATTTTTGTTGACTTATTAAATTTCAATACAGAAAATTACTAGAAGTAAAAAATAAATTTACAAAATATGTAAATATATATGTATATATATATATATATATATTCATATATTCAATTAATAGTATAATGTAATTAAATTTAAATAAAATCAAATCCCTTGAATTTAATTTTTACATTTCAATTGAAAACCGATTTTATATATATCCCTTTTATATATATTCCTAATTAATTAAATTATTCATTCTTGATTTGCACTGCTTTAATTTACTGTTTAAATTTAACATTTATATTTAAATTCAAGAAATATGAAATATATACAAGATTTTTGGGGCTATTTATTTAAATTATTCACTTCTGATTTTATATCGCAATATTGCTCGGCACCTTACCTTGTACTTATTTATTCATTTATTATATCCTTCAGGGGGATAGAGGAGAATAGGATATAGCGGAATATTGGAAATATGCACACAATAAGAGCCAATTACGGGCCTAGTATTAGATAAGGGATTTTTCACAATCCCTAACTTAACATAATATATGATAATTAATTTAATTAATTTGTGCATTCTCATTATGTGTTAAAGTGTGCTTTTTGTTCTTCGAAAAGAGCTCTTAGTTTATGCAGATCTTATTATTATTTTATTTGTTTATTTAGTTTTTTGTTTGGTTTTTTTCTTTTCATATTAAACTTATTTTGCCAATTGACAGTTGGGCTGTGTAAATCTTAAAGAACTTGAACTTGATGGTATTGAAGGTATAATTCATGTCGATCTTAATGTTTCGCGATTCACGGCTTGTTTTTAATAAATATTCCAACTAAGTCATAATTAGTTTCGCTTGTGCCATTTTGGAAGAAAATTAGTTTCATTGTTTGTATACACAGTAAGTGCTAAATATATACATATATATATATTGTATGTAGTGAGAAATCTAGTTTCAACTTGCAATATATTCTTGTTGCTTTTCTAAATATTGTTCATTTAATATCTGACAACTTTTGTCTCGTCAGAGGTGATGCATCGCAAGAAAGCCGCCGGAATTTCCGCGACGCTGTTCCCCTTGGCAAAAGATTTTCAAAAGGTTTTCAAAATGGTAAGGCAAACCATTATTATATTATTATTATTATATTATTTAATGGCTATAAATTATTAATACCTATTAAGTTTTCATGAAATGGATTATTCATTAATGACTAGATTTGTTGTTGATTTATTATTTTTTATTTTAACTAAAGTCAGCTGACACAAAAAGAAATTCAAAAAGTAAATAATAGATTACACAAAATTACAAATAAAAGCTTATAGCATTGGGAAAGAAAAATATCAATAAATATATAATAAATTATAATATTATAAAAAAACTAAATAAAGCGAGAGATAGAGATAAGTCAAGCTAGTATCAATATGTAATACTTTATCAAGTAACATTTATCAAGCTACTATATTTATAATCTCTTTTAAAATATCAAAAATTAAACCAATAACCACATATCAGATTTGTAAGTCTCTTACTAATTCTAGAACCTTACATAACTGTTCTTTGTATGCCCTGCTCTCATTCCTATTGGGGATAAACTGTGTAGGTATAGTCAACATCATTGGATTATTTATTTTGTTCAGTTTTAATTAATGTGCACTAAAAGCAGCTCCATCTCCATCAATATACAACAATATTAAAGCTACAAAAAAATAAAGTATACAACATATCTGGGGATATTAAGATTATCCCAAGTCTGCTATTTTAGTTATAGTCAGGCCAGATTACACAAAAAGTGATATAATATATATATGATATGATATATATGATATGATATATATATAATAATATTAAAGTTACAAATCAATTCAAATCACCACACATAATAAATCGGGTGATAAATTATTTTTTATTTGATTTTGATTCTATTCAAATGTGAACTAAAAACAGCCCAAGAATTTTAAAAGTGAACATTTTCTTTATACCCAGATAACTTTTCCTTAAATTAAAATGAAAAAAAGGATTTAAGGTATATTAAGATAAGATTCAAGTCTGCTCTTTCTTTATGGCCAGCTTAATTTAAGATATCCTTGCTTTTTTGAAAATAAAAAGTGTTGTTTTGCTTTATGTGTGGATAACAAGCGTCTATCTTCTATCTTCTAACTGATGGCTGTACTTCAGAACCCTTTTATAATTAGTTTTTTAAGTCCTTTTGCATAAGTATGCGAATACGTGTGTGTGCGGGTGTGTGTGTGTGTGTGTGTGTGTGTGTGTGTGTGTGTGTGTGTGTGTGTGTGTGGGAGCATAAACACAGAGCTACAAAAATGTTTTTTGTACGTGAGAGAGTAAAAAGAATATACACCTAGTAAATATATATATATATATACATATCTTGAGAGAGTGCGTGCGAGTGTGTGTGTGTTGATATGCTGGTGAGTTGGTTTGAGTGTCTAAGTGTGTGTGTATATACGGCACATTATCCTTTTTCTTATTCCCAATGCTTCCGTTAATTTTTCAAAAGTTCCTTTGCTTTTCTGTGGTTCTGCTGCCTTCGTCTTCAACGTTTGCTATCTTCCTCTCTCCCATCTCTCTCTCTCTCTCTCTCTCTCTCTCTCTCGCTCACTCTCACTCTCTCTTTCTTTCTCTCTTTCATTTCGTATTGTAAATGACAGGCAGAGCCGGGACACGCGTACGCCTTCGCTGATACCCTCATCTTTCCATAACCATTCCCATTCCCTACCCCAACCGCTATTCATACCCTACCAGCACCCCCACACACCTTGAAATTGCCACCCATTTTTTGTGTCGAGGACACACCAAAGGCGGCGTCTCCACACACACACATACAGCACACACACACACACAAACACTTCGCCTCGCCCATTTTCCTTTTGGCATTTTGAAACTTAAGCTGCCACTTCAGAGCGGGTTGTGTTTCATTAAAAAACCAGAGACTCAAATTTAACATGTCCCTCACTTGACGACTAAGAAATACCCTTCCTTTACCATTTGCGAGGAAAGTCGGAGCAAAACCAATCAGTGTTTTCTTTCAGTTTTTCCAATACATTTTCGAGCACTCATCATTTAAAATATTGCGTCTTTATTTAATAAAAATTTAAATATTTAATTTAATTTTCAACTCTTCTTATTTTTTGTGTCGACATTAAATAAATATTTGTATACATTTTTAACTTGAATGTAATTCTTCAGTTTTAATTTCCAACTTGCATTTTTAATTTGTCTTTTTTAAACTTTAAACTTTTAGCTTTATCTTATTTGCTTACTCCCCCTGATTTATTAAATATGAATTGATTAATTTTTAATTTTAATTTTAAATTTGTATTTCTTAAAAGCATTTTAAGTTTTCATACATTGATCTTGGTCTTCTGTCAATTTGCCCAATAAACGTTGGACCATTTTATATTTTTTAATATAAATATTAAAATTCACTTTTAATTGAATTATTGCATTTTTAAAATAAATTAAAAAATAACTCCAGTTTCATTATATGCATTAATATACTTTATTCATTTTAAACTTGAATCTAATTCTTCGCTTTTAGTTTGTTATTTAAATTTAAAATTGTCAGATAAAAAATGTTAGTCTTCAAAATTACACGTTTACTAATTTATTTATCTAAGGATTAGTTTTTCAAAATAACTGAACAAATGACTAATACAGAAATAGAGAGATCAAGAATACATAAATAAATTAATTTATTTAAATTTAATACCATTATTTATACTATTTATACTATTACTATTATACTATTTAAATAAATAATTATATTAATGTTCTCAAATGTCTGATTCAAAAATTGTAATAACCTTTACACTGAAAAATATTTAAGGGTATACAAGCCCATATAGGACATGCACACATATATTTCCCCCTCCCCTCCTCCAACTCTACTCTATATCCACACACGCACACGTACACACACACACAGAAATATGAATATATACGACTTGGGCATACATAAACAGCATTTTGGAACGAACCACAAGATGAAGAAGCAGAAGAATAAGCAGAGGCAGCAGCAACAAAAAAAAACTTTAGCTGGCGGAGAAATTGAAGAAAAGTTGCTCAAAAATATTCAACAAAAATTCAGCAACGGCATTTATAGCGAGGAGGAGAAGGAGAGGGTTGCTCCTGCTGCCTCTGCTCTGCCTCTGCTGGCGGGTTGTGCGCACTGTGTGTGCGTGTGTGTGTTTGTATGGCTGTGCGTGCCTTTGTATAAGAAGGCACACACATAGCCATTAACATTTCCGTTTTTGCGCGAAATTGTGGTTGCTGGGACAGCAGCAGAGGAGTTGAATGCTGCTTGCTGCCTGCTGCTCTTAACAAGACACACACTAGAAAAAATTCTGCTGCTGCTGCTGCTGCTGCTGCCGTCGACAAGGGGAATATATTTATTATTAAAAAACAAATTACATATACATATATATACATAAAGAGCATCTTAAGAAGAAGCACAGTCACAAATATTATGTATATAACGTTTATATGTGAATAATATCGTTAGCATTGCTTGCAAACAATAAAAGAATTAAATTTCCAAAAGGGCACAATTTGCACGATCGAAAATACGAGAGAGAGAATGGAATGTTCGGCTGCAGCAGTCGGCGAATCAGCGAATCAGCGATCGGAGAGAGAGAGAGAGTACGAGCGAGAGAGCGAACTCTGCACGAAGAGATCGCGCTGTTAACGCTTACGGCTGCTGTTAAAATGCAAAATATAAAATTATGTGTAAATGTAATTGTAATTCAACAAACTAACATTATGCATTTATGTTATGGCTTTAGCATTATTTGCAGCGGCGCTCTTTGGTGCACTTTCAAAGAGTGAATTGTAATTGCAATTTAATCACTGAACATTATGCGATTTTCAAGTAATATATAGAAATTCATGGTTTGCTGCTGTTGAAAGAACAACATAATGATAGCTGTAAAAGATATCTTTGACTTAGCAGAAGAAGAATCGATTTAGTCAGTGCCCAGATCTTGGAAGAAGAGGACTTCAATTGCTGTGATCTCCTTCTCGTACATTTATTATACATGTACACTTTATCAATTAACAGTTTTGACAAAGGGAAAATGCAAATATTTGTTCTTATTTGTCTCCACTTTACATGACTTAAACTTAAATCTGATAACCTTACTGATAGCCGCCGGAGTTGTCAGATACAGTAAATTTGGTAATTAAGTTTAATAAATATTAAAAACAAATTTCATGCATTTTATTTTATAAATTTATAAAAATTAAAATTGATAATTTACATATTAATTAATATAATAAATTTAATTTTCTTAAATAATTAAAACAAATTGCAAATAAATATAAAAATTCAATATAGGTTGCCTGTGGAAGAGTAAAGAAAATCATTTTAAGATTTGTGGATATGTTAATAAATAAATAGAAAAATTGCCTTTGAAATGACATGACAGAAAACTTTTCTAATATTTCTAATCTTTCACACAAATTAAAAGTCATAGAAATGGAGATGGTACTGGAGTGTTTTTCTGGTGGTTGTATTTTCTTGGTGGTTCACAAAAAAAGAAAAAAAAAATGGCGGCAACAACTGCTCGAAGGGGAGGGTGATTTTTGCAGCCGAAGCCGAAAATTAAGGCAGAAAGCAGCAATTTGTGTGTTGGAAAAGAAAAATAAAAAACATCCCTTGAAAATTGTACACTATTTTCAGTCAAGTTGCAATGCCAAAGGAGTTTATTTTTGTTCTTTCATTGTGCGATGTGGGAGAGCTATAAAAATCCACCCCATGCTATGACTAAGAATATCTGTAAAAGTTTCATTTTCTTTCCTTGAGCACTGTACCCATAAAAATCCTTTGTTCTCAAGGGTTCAAAAGTCAAACTCACAAAGAATAAATTGAGTTTAGCTGGATAAAAATAAGAAATTATTTTATATATATTATATGTTATGTTTGATTCTATTACCCATTGTGTCCAGTTTCATAAAGTAAACCTTATAGAATTTCCTGATAACCTTCTTAACTGTGTTTCTGAGTATCTGAGTAACATAACTCAAAAGTTTGTATTCAAAACATTACTTTCTAAACCTATCCCATGCTCCTCCTCGATGACCTCTCAATGCTCATTGCAGGCGGACCTACTTTCATTTTTGCCATGTCTTAAAATAAATCTGCCAGATTTGAACTGTTCTAAGTCTAAGGCCATGTCATTTTGTCGCATCTCTCCTTACGTTGTTAGATGGGTTGCCACTTGATGGACTTAATGAAGTAAATTCTTTAGGTTATATGTTAAAACTCGATAGTCATATTAAATGCACTGTCAACAAAGCCTTTCAAGCTCTCGGTTTTATTAAGCGTCGGTCAAAGGAGTTTGATCTAATTATTCCTTGCATGAAGCGTTTCGAGTACTCTGTAATGATTATTTAGACTCTATCATATACTCAATTCAGAGTCCTCTATTTCTATTATCAAAAACTCAATCTTAAACGTTTGGGGATTAATTAATTCGTAAATAAAATAATAAATATTTCTTATCTTTTAATTTAAATATAATTTGAAATTTAATTTTTGTTCTTGACTTTAGTTGAGGTTAAATAATTACAACAACAAAAAAATGAGTGGGAAAAGGGAAAAGGAACCATTAAAAAATATATCTGTTCACAATTATTAGACAACAAATTGCATGATGTTTAGTTATAAAATAAAAATGAAATTATACATCCTCAGAATAATAAATTTAATTAAGGTGTTGCATTTTTAAATAGATAGAAGGAAAACAAAAATGTATTTAATAATGTAATAATTAATTTTCATTTGTATAAACAGACAGTTTTAGTATAAAGTTAGATTTTCTTATGGCTGACAATTCTTAAATAAAATAAATAAATACATTTCTTAACTATTTTTGAAAATTATGGATTGTTTTTAATTTGTATTAAATAAATAAATAGCGTGCACACTTTTGCTTGGGTACTGGCTGTCGAGCCGTAATTGCTTCTCAACATAAGAGGGTCTAATAAAAAAGATATATATATATATATATATCAAGCAGCTGTCCAGCTGTCCAGTTGCACTCCTAACCCGTGTTCATGGCCAGTCTCTGATTACACACAAACTATTATGCAAATGAGAGAGAATAATACCAAAAAAAATCAAATCCGATGAAAATTGCAATAAAATGCAGGAAACACACACAGAAAGGGTTGAAAAAGTACGAAAAATAAAAACAAAAAACGGGGCAGGAAGTTGGAAAAATATGTTTTGAACTGAAAAAAGCCGGCTGCGCTTTCAATTTCTAATTTTGTGCTTTTTTCTACGGTTTGTTGAAAAAAAACGAAAACTGGTTTTCTTTCCCAGCGGTCAGTTTGACAATTCCAAAAACCAGTTGGTCATTTCCAAGTCACAAAAAAAAAGGATTTTATATCTGGATACCTTCTTCGACTCAGCGGGCAGCTTTTGCTGGCCTGTATTTATTTTGAAAACTGACCGATGGTCAACTTGAAGGAAATAAAAGATCAACCCTTCTTTTGTCTGGGAACGAGTTACTTTCTTGACCCACGACAAAATTCTTAAAATCCAGTTTCGTTTTCTTATCATAAGTCACTTCAAACCGTAACTGGTAGTTTTACGGGCGTAACCGACTACGAAATACTCTGATACTATACGTAATTGCAGCTAATAACAAGTAGCAAAGAACAGGGTAGGAGTAGCCATGAAATACGCTCCAAGTTTGCGATGAATATAAGCTGGTACCCTTCCTTCTAATAGTCATTCCAAGTTTGGTAACTTTAGCTCCTAAATTCCGGGAGATATAGGTTTCTATCGTTTTGGGAGCGGAAAAGAAAGACTTCTAATTTGGAGCATTTGTTAGTCTTTGACCGCGTCAGACCAAGTGTAAAAATTGGATATTCGCAACTCTATACAGCCACATATCTCTCACAACTTTATAGCTACTGTCCCACAGATCGGGATATGTCACGTCCGTTAAAAACCGATAATAAAATTGGATGGCCACGCCCACGCATGCGCCCATAATCGCCAATTCCGATATTTCGGAAAGTGTAAATCGATAAGTCCGCATATCTATATTTGAAAGATACAGTCCCCGAACCTAGAAGATAACTTGGTGGTAACCTTTTCATACAGTATATACAGTTTTGGACCATGCCCACTCCCTCCTCGGCCCTCGTAAGCGGAGCCACCAAATTTTAAAAGTACTGGTAACTCTCCTAAGAAATCGATAAGAAATTGTATGGACACGCCCACTCCGACTGCCTAATCCAATACACCTATTAGTGTAAATCGATAAGACCATTTCTCCCACACATCTTGAAAGCCAGAGTCACCAAATTTGAAAGGTATATACCCTAGTACTATAGTACTATATGCTAGTAACACTCTTCCTTAAATCTGGAAAACAAAATTGGAACACGACCACTCCCAAAAACGATAAAAGCCTATATCTCCCACAATTTAAGAGCTAAGGCTACCAAAGTAGGTAGATTATTCCCACACCTTCCCAGAAGCCTATATCTCCCATAGTTGAAAAACTACAGTTACCAACATTGGAAGTAAGATAATTAGGAACCTTCTCCATAATTTTGTTCAGCCACGCCCACTCACGCCCCCCAAATTTTCAAATGCCATATTTCCCGTAAGCTAGCTAGCTTATATCCTGTTCATTGCTACCTGCTGTCAGCTGGCATTTTATTGATTTATTTTAACAATAATTTACTTTGTTTTTTATTTATATTTATTAATTTAATTAATTAAATTTGTTCATTAATTCGTAAATAAGAAATTCACAAAAAGATGAAATTCGTCCTGACATACATATAATTAATATTAATTTTTTTTATTATCCTTTTTTACTAACTGTTCTTTGTTTTTCCTCTGATTGGACTTTTTCCAGATTTTCCAAAATACATGCAACAAATGCCGGATAGATTTTCAACTTAAATACGCCCTGAAATTACAGATTCGTCTTCTTCTTCTGCTGATACATTAAACTAATATTATTAAATAAATAAATGCAATTCCCTCCACTCGATAATTTGTGAATGAAAGCAGCTGTGTTAACGTGTGATTAATTTAATTAGCTGTTGAATTAATACGAAAACGGTGTTTTCCCCCTTTTTCCTATTTTTCCTATTTTTCCTATTTTTTCAGCCGTTCATTTAATTTCTTGCCATTTTCTCTCGTCAATGAGTGTTGTTGAAAAACCGTTTTTTATTTATATTTATTTGTTTTGTCAACCGTAAGCTCCTTCCATTTTGCCGTTCTCTTTCCCTCTCCCATTCCCATTCCCTTTCCCATTAGCATCCGCAAACGTTATGCCGTCAGAAGGAGTCGTGTGCCAGTTTATGAGATAATTGTTGACCAGATGTGCTGTGGCTGTGCCTGTGGCCGGCTCCGTCTCCCGGTCCACATTTGTTGCCAGTAACCGTAACTGAAGGCCACGTTATTTTCCCCCTGTGTTGGCGCTTAAAAAACGCTGCCACAAAGCGTGTCGAAAAAATTGCGATAATGGATACAAAGTGTTCGACCAACAAGCAAAAAAATAAAAAGCAACAACCAAAATAAATGAATAAAAATCACAACAAAACACATAAGAACGAAAGGCATAATATAAAGAGCTTGACTAAGAGATACTCATTAAAGCTAAACCAAAAATAAGTAATAAAAATAATAATAATATATTCAAAAAATTAAATTATTTATAATGTATAAAACTACATATAAAACCAATATTCCCTTTTTAGCCATTTTTAATGGGTGCAGGGTATAAAAAAAATGCGTACACAGGTCATGGAAAATGGGAAATGGGAAATGGACATGACGTCAACTACCTGTTGAGTAAGCCAGCTTATAGGTCTAGGTTAATGTCGTGGTTATGGTTTGTTTATTGTTTATTGTTTTTGTTTTGTTATAAATGTAAGGTAATGGGTATAAATATCTGAAAGGGGTATAATACGCAGATCAGGAATATATTTTGTCCATCAAGTGATTTCTCTTCCATAACTTATCTAAAAGTTAATTCAGAATTATGTTTTAGTTCTATAATTAATTAAATTTAATTTGAACTTAAATATAATTTTGGTTTTAAATATTAATATACAGAAATATATTATATTAAATATATATCTGATTTTTGGAAATTAGTTCTAGATGAAAGGGCAAAAGATAGAATAGAAATGAAAATGATTTTTTTTTATTATTTGTTTTTTAGAATTAAGTACAACTCTTTTTATTAAGTAAGTAAAACTCAGAAATAATTAATCAAATTGCTAGAGCTTTGCTTTTGTTCACAATTTTTTCCGAGTGCGTGGCGAAACTGTTCATGGGGTATTGCCCGGTCAAGCACTCTCGACTGGATTTGAATTTTTTTTTGGCTTGCTCTCCTGTGCATTGTGGAAAATCAAGCCCAAACATGCTTTAAATTCCCGCGCAAGTCCTGCGGTGGTCATGAAGCTACTTAAACGTGTTCTCGGTACTTACTCATTTTGTTTGCGGTCAATTTTTTAATATTTATTAGTAGAACTCGAATATTTTACTGCACTTGGAGAATTTTGGTAAATCAAGGTGTTTTATATAATATAATTTATAAAAAAAGACATGCTAATTTGTAGAACACTTACGTTTATAAATTAATTGATTCTAGTTTTCAATGTGATTTTCATTTTAGCGAGATTTGCCTAAATTCAGTGCGATTTTGTTTCTGATTGTTGTAAAATGTGGGACGAACAGGAAGTCGAAAAGCATTTTCGAATTAATTTTAATTACTTAATTTAATTTAACAAATTAGATTAAGTTCCAGCTCCAGCTGTTGCTCTTAATTTGATTCCTCCACCAAATGTTGTTCCAGCTCCATGTTCCAGCTGCTGTTTCTTTTGCTCTTCTTCTTGCTGCTGCTGCTGTGTCTTCTGCTGTTCTTCTCGCTTCTGCTGTTGTTGCTCCATCTGCGGATGGTTTTCCTTTTGCTGCTGCTCATTCTGTTGTTGCTCCTTCTGCTGTTGTTCCATTTGCAGCTGGTTTTCCTTTTCTGCTGCTCCTTGTGCAACATTTCTTCCTGCTCCTTCTCCTGTCTTTTCTGCTGTTGCTTCTTTGATTTCCAAATGCAAGCCTCAAACTTGCGTCGTATTTCTGCCCTAGTCACCTTTCCACCAAACGCATTTATTAAGTCCTCCAATAACTCAATAAATGATTTGACAATGCGTGTCGTCTTAGCGTGCAGCCATTAAGCTTGGCTAAACAAAGCAAGTGGATCAGCCTCTCAGTCAATGGGTACATTTTCGTAACCTTCATCATTGCGCACTGAAAAATTACCGTTGAATTCCATTAGAGCTTTTCTTGCGAACTGAACTTTAGGCGTCGATAATGCATCGTTGACTTTTTTCTCGTCTTCGTACATTGCTGGCCTGGCGCGGCCTGTTGAATTTCACAACGTTTTCGCTGGCTACAACTTTGCCGGCGGCCGCCGTCACGACTGTTGCCGTTGTCCGCTTCCTCCGCCGTTATTTCCTGACGTTGCTGACGCCTGCAAATATAGCTGCCCGAGTACATTTTTCGCTGAAGTTATTTCACCACGTCATTTTTCAATGGCCTAGGTGCTCTTCAAAATTTCGCCACGCTGCATTCCCAAAGTATGCCTTGCTTTCGCTCCTCATTTTCCAAATTTTCCATCTTGCTTTGGAGCACTGCTAATTTCCATGGCGTCGAATCCTTTATCCCACTTCTGATATTTATAGCAGTCAAACCTAAATTAACTTTATTTTTTAAAGCACGTCTGCTCTCTATTTTTTATTCACAACGATTTCCTCTTCTTCTTCCTTTAGTTCGTGATCACACAGTTGAAATCGATCGACATCGATGTTATGTTACAGTCCTAGCTTTACATCACTAGTAGTATATTTCTTTTAATTATTAATCGCAGATAAACTAAATTAAGAGCGCCGCATTTTCCAAAGAGTACACCCTCAACAAATAATTCCTCTTCTTGTCGCTGTTTTGTCCTCTTTTTTTACAGCTACACACATACACGCATGCATGCATGATTCGATGCTGCTCACACGCATACATGTTTGACACACGCGTGAGACAGACTCACACACACTACACACGCATTTGTTGTAAGCGAACGAAAGCTAGGGGAAGGAGAAAGGGACGCAGAGCTAAGCAGACTTTTCAACACAAGCATGCAGCTATGGGTAGAGCGGTGAGGTGGGGAGGTGGGATATCAGCTTATGTTTGAAGCATGATAAGACACACAATGAAAATTATATGTTAAGTGTATACAAAAATCAAGGTAAGAAGCTATCTGAAGGTAGATTATTGGCATTAAGATTTCAAACGTATAAATTGTATAACAATAACAAATAAATGATCATTTGGCTTTTAATTTTGCAGCATTCTTTTCGGCAGCATGAAAACGTCGACTTTTCTGTGTCCGTAGCAATTTAATCACGAAGTTTCTATTACAATCTGCGAAAATATTTCACTGCATACCTTCAGGCTGCACATAATTGTCTCTTTAAATGTATGCAAAAATTAAAATCCGAGCTTCAGGCTTTTAGAATATAAATTGATGCCATTAAGATTTCAAATGTGTAATTATACAATTTAATTATAATATAATGTAAACAGCAACTAATGATCAGTGATGATTCGGCAGTGGATGCTTTTACATATCAGTCAAACAATATTTCACAACCCACTTTTAGGCTGTAACAAATTGCCTGTCATTTTGCCAAAGTTGAAAACCGGCAAGAGGACAAGCAAAATAAGTAATAAATTGTAATTAACTAAATATTAATCTGCTGGCGACACACAAACACTAAAACCAATAAAGAAACAGAAACAGAAAATGAAAATTGTAGCTCGGTTAATAGCGGGCTATGGTTAAGTTGCAACCGGATGCAGATGCAAACGCTGCTTGCAGAAGGAAGTGACACAAAAACTTTTTTAGTTTTTCTTGGCATTCAATTAAAAGTCGGACGCATTTCCGCTTGCCGAGTTTTGTTCCTCTTCCAAGCGCAGCCTAAAAGTATGCAGTGAAATATTTTAAACGACTTCCATGAGAAAAATCTTGACCTTCGGTTTGTGATTAGTTTATTGTTATCATTAAAGTAATAAATTAAATAATACAAAAATTGAGGTGAATTAAAACTTAAGAAAATCATATTTTAAAAATACATTAAAAGTAAAAACATAAAAAGTAATACAAATTTAAATGAAAGGATATAATAAATTTAAGCGGTTTTTTAATTTGACTAATTCTTTTGTTAAATTTGTCAATAAATTTGAGCAAAGCCAAAAATTAAAAAAAAGGATTCGAAATATTTAAAACCGCTTTACAAATGTAAGAGATTAACAACGATTAAGCATTGCAAGCCAATTAATCGATAATTCAAGCAAAAACCTAACAAACAGCTAATAAATGCTGTGGCTTTCCCCCCCCCCCCCCCCTTCACCCATGAAGATCGAATGATTTATCGACTAAAAATTGGGCTAAATGCAAGTGAAAAAAACTCGCAGGTTTTTTTAATTTGTTTTTTCTTTATTTTAATTTTTATTTTAGGAAAAGCAACAGGCAAGAGCCGGTGCTTTTTTTTGGAACCGGGGGTGCGAGGAACTGTAACCCCGTCCGGGTTTGCTTACGGGCAAAAAAAAGGAGAAAAAATCGCTGCTGGCCGCATGTTAATTAACATGACTTTGTGGTCGAGTGCTGTGGACTTGCCCCGTGTGGCTGTTAGCAAGTGGTGGGTGGCAAGTGGCAAGTGGCAAGTACAGCGAGTTTCGCGTATATTTGTCCAACAACATAAATGTGTTTGTTTAAAAATCCCAAAATGCCAAAGTGGCCAAATCTCATTCCTTTATTTTCTCAAATTAAATGCGAAAAAATTTGTGAGAAAATAAAAACAATTTAAAAGGCGGCAAATCGCGGCAATTATCCTGCCCTGATCCTTTTGGGAATTTGCACGTATTTGACTTTTTTCTTTTTTCTTTTTTTCGGACGCTTTTTGTGGCATCGTCATTTTTTTGCTTTTAAATTTCATGTTTTTTCTGTTTTTTTCCTTATGTGTTTGTTTGCTTTGCAAATCGGATTTTAACGTCAGAAAGTATATTTAATTGCTTTGCGGCTTTTTGAGTTTTTAAATCAATTTTTGTGCTAGCTGTTGCAGCTGTTTTATGGGCTTGTGTATATACATACATATTTTTAAATTTGTATATATTTAAATATATTTATTTGTCACAAGTCGAATTTCAATTAAAATGCAATTTTTTGACTGGCCGTAGTACAGCTGCCGTTTCGTAGATGTCGCTGTGGAAAAGTACCAGGGGATTTTATTGTTGCTCTTGGGCAAAACTCTCTTTTGTATGCGCTCTTTACGTTGCTGCTGCTTCTTCTTCTAATCAAACTTAAATTCAACTACAAATTCAGCTTTTTAAGCAAATCAAATTGATACAATTTAAGAAGAAACAGATTCAAATTTAAATTGGAAGCGGAAGCGGAATCGGACACCCATTTTTATCTATTGAAATTTAGAAAAGAAGTCGGAATCGAAATTCAATTGATTTATAATATGTATTAACTATTTACTTATTATCTATTTGTTTATATTATTTATTTTCTTATTATTTAATGTATTATTTATCAGAGTCAACAAACAAAAATTGACAAATGTATTGCTTCATATGTCTAATTTATTATATTCCACTTTTAATAACCGACCGAAAAGAAAATATATTTTTAAAGATATTCTTGATATTCAAATGATTATGTATTGACTCTTAGAGATAATAACGAAACAAATAAATAATATAATATAAATATATATATAAATATAAATAAATATAATATATAGAAATAATTAATTATTTGTGTCTATTTTGTTATTAAATTGTTAATTATTTGTTGCTGCATGCGAAAATCGCTTCTGTTTATTTCTGAGTATATACAATTTTCTATCAATTTAAATGGGGGTGTCTAAAATGGACAGCGGCACCTTTATTTGGACTTACTCATTTTTCAATTAAATGTTGTCAATTTTCTTTTTCAATCAACAAAGTAAAAAAACCCTTTCAGGAACACTTCAAGCTCACTTCCAGTCGAATGTGGCTAAAACATAAACTAATATGTATTTTACCAAGACTGTATTTTGTGTTAGAAATTTGATTAATTATTTTAGTATATCAAATTTAATTGTTTTATTATTTATATATACAATTTAAGGAGCAAACATATTACATTTTACTTATAACAGATATGAATCTATTTGTATAAATATATGTCCATATATTACTTTCTAGTTTATTATTATTGTTATTTATTATTATTTATTAATAAAAATCCAAATATTACATTTTATTTGTAAATTAATTCATTAAATAATGAATGGGGATTATTTTTTTTACATATTTTATTTTTAGTTTATTTAATTAAAAAATCAAAAATAAAATAGATGAAATTAATTGAAATAATAATTATTATAAAAAAATCGTTTTAATTTACAAATAATATGTAATAGTCGTGCTTTAAACTTTAAATTAAAAATAATAAAAACAATTCTTTCATATATATATATATATATATAGATAAAATATTAACACATTTCTGTATGCAATAAAAACAAAAAAAATAGTTTAATTTATATAAAGCTGACAACATTAAAGTACAGAAAATCATTTAAACAAAAACTGAAAATATTATATTCCAAATTAACTTTAAAATATAATTGAAATTAAATAAATTGTATTTTAAATGAAGATTGTCGCCTATAAAACTATGTTTTTTTTCTCCCATCAACTTTACCGGAATCTTAACACATTATAATAAAAACAACTTTGAAATAATTATATATATAATATATAATACAACTAATAATTTGCTTTAAAAATCATCTGCTATTTCAGTATATAAATGAGGAAAAAAGTTTTTAAATCGTTTTTTCCATATCTCAATTTTTCTCAACTTTTGACAAGCTTTATTTTTGCACAAGTTTTGATTACTTTAATCAAAAGAAAAAGAATGTAAAATGAAAAATTATTTCGAAGAAAGAAATGCGGAGGCGCCTCAATTAAAAGGCAAGAAAGGAAAACTGCTGTCCTGTTGGCCGTTGATTTTGGGGGTTGGATTTCCACTCCCATTTTCATACACATAAATAAAAACAAGAAAAAAAGTTGCAGTCGGGCGCAACCGACTGCGAAATACTTTGATACCTTGCGTAATGCCAATTTAAAGTTTCTAGGGCCGAAGCTCCTGGGGGCGGCGGGCGTGGGAAGGTTACCACCAAGTTATCTTCCAAGTTTGGTAACTGTATCTTTAAAGCTGTGGGATATATGCGGTTTTATCGACTTACACTTTCCCAAATATCGATTTTGGCGATTATGGGCGAATGTGTGGGCGTGGCGATAAAAATGTATTATCGGTTCTCAAAAGGAGGCTACCAGTAACATAGCTACTAACTCAAGAACTGCGGAACATTCAACCATTTAACATTTTTAGAGACGGGGGTCTGGGGCGGCGGAGGTGAGCGTGGCACATACCGATCCTTGAAGGACATCGCCAACAACTTTCCAACCTAATTTGGTGACTATAGCGTTAAAATTATGGGAGATATGGGGTGTGTCGATTTCCGAATATCGATTTTATCGATTTCCTAGCCCCCTAGTGGACGTAGCTCTCCAATTCTTACACTTTATCTGACGCGGGCACAAACCAGTATATGTCCCAAGTTTCTATTCCTCTTTCTAAAATGAACACAAAGAAATTTAATTAAAAGTGGAAAATTAACCAAATAAACAAATAAAAATATTGATAATAATGTCTTAACGATTTGTGTTTTTTTGGATTTTATATTAATATGGTATATTAAAAATTCACAATTTGAACTCACACCTCTTTAACTGACCACTAAATGCATAAATGCACAATTACATATAAATAATACACAATTGCATTCATATTTATATATGTATCATACTCTACTTGGCGTACGGTGCAAGGCAAACTTAATCTTCGCATGATCCACACGCATTTGAATATGTGTGAGTAGTTAACATGTGTAACATTAACTGATCCACACTCACGCATTTACAAGAGAGTCCCCCCTCCCGATCATAATTGGAATAAGGTGCAAAGCGCAACTTGAAAAGAACGCTGCGGTCATCATGATAGTTGTGTGCGCAACTGTTGTCTGCAGTTACCGTTACAGCGAGAGGGATGACAGGCAGCACGTACGCGAGGAGGGAGAGAGGACCGAACAAAAGTCAATCGGAAACAGCAGCCGAAGCGGCGCGACGCCGTCGGTCAGCAGCAGCAGCGTTTTTACGGTACAATGCTCGACGCGACCGCGTAAACGTTTCGTGCTCTGTAATTAGCATTTTATCAAGCACACACACATGCATACACATATGCACATATGCATATGTAAGTATGTGCGTTCGTAATGGAAAAAGTGCGTGAAAAGGGTTAACAAACAACGAAAAGTGGCATAAAAACCGGCATTGCAATCCACTTATTGTGCACCACGAAAGGGTTTCGCATTGTAATTTATATTATTATTTTGAGTAAGCTACAAAAAATAACGAGAAGAAAATAAGTGGGTAAAACAGATATATACATAGTTAAGTGACTCGCTGGCCTTTTCAGTTTTGTTTTCTTTTTGCCGCACTGTCCCCCCGTTCACATTTATGTTTATGAATGTGTGTGTGCGTGTATAACAAAAGTGCAGCAACTGCAGTTATATTAACGTGCAATGTCTATTTGTTTGCCTATCGGTCTGTCTGACTGTTCTACTCTGTGCAAGGGAGTCAAAGCACCCACGCCCAATGGGAATGCAGCTGAGTCGAACGAATAACTGTTATAACTAAATTCTCTACCAGCAAAACTAAGTTGTTAATATCTTTCCATTTTAGTATATCCTAAAATTAAAATTACAAATTAAATTATGTTAAATAAAAAAATATATGTATATGTATATATATACTAATAAATAATCATAACAGTAAATTCTATTAGAGCACTTTTCACACTTTTATTGCGTTTTATTTATATCTAAACTAAAATATTACTTTTGTGTGCTTGCGTTTTTATTGCAATTCATTTCATTTAATTATATTATTTTTTTATTTTTATTTCATGGCAGTTATTATTTGCTAACTGTCAGTCCAATTCCGCCTCCCCCATCCAGCACATCCCACCCCACGCACTTTAAAGCTTCAGCCTGCCGCGCCATTTTCGGGCAATTAAACTTTCGAGCGAAGAAAAAACAAGCAACAGTAAAGAAAAACAAAATAGTTACTCACGAGCAAATACCCTTTAAATATATTTACTGCAAATTGCAAATAATTTTGAGATAGCTATTAAACATTCATATAAAAATGTAAATAAAAATCGATAATATAATAATATAAATAAATAAACATAATACTACCTCTATGTTAAAGCTATATATACCCCTGCGTAACCGGGATATATGTACGAAAACGAAACTAAAGTATTGCAAAAGAAAATGAATAGCAACAAAAAAATGATGAAACAAAATGATGACAATGGATCAATTTCGATTATGAAAAGTAAAAAAAACAAAAGAAAAACAAATTATAAGCATAGCAGATGAATACAAAAGTTGCTATGATACAAGTATTTATTTTTTATTTTACCACTGGCGTTTAACAATTTTTTGGTCTGACCTTACCCAAATCTTTACTATGTAACAATTTAATACTCCAAATTATATAAGATTTATTTTAATTCATTATTATTATTATACTGTTTCATTTAAAATTATCGCGCAAAATGAAGACAAAGCATTTGTGCCTACTGTAGAATAGTTTTGAGAGCCGATAGATAGAGAAAGGGCACATAACTGTAAACGCCTCTCTCAAATCTTGTACAGCTTCGTTAAGTTGATCAGTCGCATAATCAGTCATTGTGGAGCATGCAATGAAGATGGTCATGCTGCGCGTGACTAATACGGTTGGAAATCATTTTATTTAATTACAATTAATAGATATTTAAAGAATAAAAAAACATTTAATGTAACTGTATCCACAGTTCACAATGCTCGCTCCAATCTCTGCTCCATATAACACTTTTTACTCCGCGGCAGTTTGCCTTTTTATCACTTCAATTTTTGTTGATATTGCTGCGCTTCTTCGGACCAAATTAAATTTTAAATTGTAAGAAAGCGTCCGTCTATCCGTCCAGTCCAGTTCTCCCACTCTCCAAATCAATGCCGCGCACATCCGGGCACCTCCTTAGGCCTCGACGGACGACGGCATACTCTTTTCTCTCCCTCTCTATCGCTCTCGCTCTCGCTCTATCGTTTCTCCACCCCGCAATTAAATTGTATTTGCGCAGGCTCTTCTTCTTTCCACCATAAACCGCTCCTGCCGCCTTGCAAAAGCGAAGCGTGAACTTCGCTATCCGTCAACACAGCGAAGACACACAAGACAGAAAAAAAAGACTAGCATAAAAAAATGGACAACTAAAACTTACGATGGCGACTGGGCGCGGTTGTTGGGTGCGGGCGGTTGTGCACGGAAGGGGGGTGGGGTGTGGTGGTTGCTTCGGAACGCGTTCGGCAAACGAATATTGAAATAAAGAAAAATATAAGGTGTGGGCGTTGGGCAAGGGGCGAGGGGCGGGGGAAACGGTCGGAATGTTCGACCGCCAGAGTTTCATTCGCACAAACACAAGCAAAGACAAACAGACAAACACATACACACAGATAAAATGGCAACGGTTTCACTTTTCTTTCACACTTCCTTCCACCCATTCCCTTCCCTTCCCTCGCACATTGGCCATAAGTATTCGCATTTTATTTCTCGTTTTTGTGCCCTTTTTTGTGGGTCGTTTGTTCAAGCGTTGTCCACCAGAAAACCTCCCCGCGCCCATCCACGCCCAGACAGCCAGTCCGTCTTAGTTATTGTTGCTCAACTTTTTTTGGGGGATTTTCTTTTTGCTGCTGCTGCTTTTTTGCTTTGAAATGATTGATTATATTTTTACTTTACAAGGAAAAATGCTTAAAAAAAATAAAAATAAAGAATTAACGCAATGAGTATTTAATGGAATTCCCTAAAATAAATAAAGCAAAATATATATTTCTATATCTTTTTTCTGATGTAAGCCAGTTAATTGTGTTATAGAAAAAATGTATCAAGCAATAATAAAGTACTTCTTCTTTTTAAATAAAAAATGGAAAAATGTTTAAGAAATTTAATAATTTTCAAATTAATTAGTTACAAGTATTTTATTTAGTTCTTCTGTCAAACCACTAAAATAAGCAATAAAGAATTGTCGTACGATACATTTTTTTGTTGTTTAAAATATTTTCTTGATTTATCATATTTATCATGTAACTAAGTGTTAAGTTTTTGATTGTAATAAAAAATAAATGGATAGAATGAGTTTTTCGTCAAACCCTTTTTATGACTTTGTATATTTAGAATTCTTCTTCTCTGAACTCATTCTCTTCGACCTCTCAATCTCTATCCCTTAAGACAAGTAAAATCGAATCCATCTTATAGCCTTTCGAGAGGATAATAGTTAATTAATAGAATCCCATCAATTATTATTATTATTATTATTATTATTATTATTATTATTATTATTATTAAACCAATGCACATTTTTCTGGCTAAGGCGACACAATCAGCTTTGAGTTTAGTGACTGCCTATGTATGTCGTTCGAGATAGTTAACTATCAACTACTATTATTGTATAATATATTTATTATTATATTTACCTATTTATTTACTTATATAGCAAATGAAGTTATTAAAAAAGACGATGTTTTGTGCTTATGCCATATTTATAAATATATTATTAAATTAAACAAAAGCCATCGGATTTTTGTCCTTATACCATTTTTACATATGCGTCCAACGATCAGTTTTTTCTTTCTATTATTAATGAGTTCTCACAGGAGAGGATAGGATGGTACAGGACAGGACATGAGAGGACATTTGGACAGGACAACAATCGTTATGCAAATTAAGCTATGCGAGATTTATTTATTATTTTTTTTCAAACAGGGAAATTAGGAATCCGAATCTGAATCCAAGCCAGCTGTCGGCTATTCCAGTTCCGGGCAGATCCCGTTGACCCAAAAAACAAGAAAAAAGCACAGCAATGTCCAACCCTTGCAACGGCAGGCCACTACCTGTCCACACACATACACAGAGACAGACACACATGTGTGTCTTTTTTTATGCATAAATTAGCGACCCTTTCCCGTTATGGAAACCCTCTCTTTATACAGATCGGTCACTGTTATTATTAAATATCTATGAACCTATAGAACTATGCAAATCACAGTCTGCTGATACACTGAGAAAAAAGATCGATCTACATTTTAACAAGTCGCCCCAAAATAAAATAAATAAAAATGTAAAGTTTTTCTTGTTTTCAGAAATACTTTCTATTATTTTACAAGTTAGTTTTCTGTTTTGTTATTTTTATAATTATTTTTATTATTATTATTAGTATTATTTATATTTTAGACAATTTTAAAAATATTTCTAAATAAAATGAAATATTTTCTTTTATTAAGAAAACATATATGAAAAGTAGAAATGGTAACTTTATTTTTCGAAACAATACTTTCAAAAATGCAGAAAAAATATCTACAATTTATATATATATATCAATATATACATATTTTGTACTCCTTGTATTTTTTCGTTTCGAATTACCTTAGTTGATAAATAATGAATCATTTTAGAAATTTACTTGCTGTACTCAAAATTTAACAGATTTTTTCTCCCAGTGGACACACACACACACACACTAGTGAAATATGAATTTTGAATAGTTAATTCTTGGGCCTGATCATTTATTTTGTTTTGGGGGGCTGCCCCTTTAGCTTTAGGGTTGACCGCTGTGGCAGACAGGGGTTGTGCACCAAGTGAAATGCGGCAACAGGACGCAGGCGCAACCGTTGGACACACACACACAAATGTATATGTATAAATTATACTGGCCAGATGCTCAGGATGCTCGGGCGGATGTCATCGGTGCGGGGCAGGCAACATACAGCAGACAGCAGACAAACAGACAATAAGGGGCATCATCAGAGTACCGTTAAGCGAACCGAACCCTTCCTCAAGTCGAACGTGGCACGTTGCACGTTGCACATTTTGTACTTGTGCAACAATTCTTGCAATTTTAAATTGACGTCAATTGCAAATCCACACAAATATTTCCATACTCTTCCAACTTTTAGTACCATAAATATTTGAATATTTCTAAATTGAATATTACCCGATTTAATATATCCCTTATTTTATTATATTTTTTAATATAAAAATAAAATTATTTAAATAATAAAAATATCCTTTGCCTTTTTATGTTTTTTCAATTTCATTTCTACTTTTATTCATTCCGAATTATGCTAATTATTATTTCTTTAATTAAAATGAACGTTACAAATCAAAATTTGTTCAAAGAATTGATGAAGATACATTTATAACACTTCTATTCTATTATTAATTGTTTCACAAAGTTCTCAGATCAAATTCTGAGACTTAATTCCAGCAAACTATTCAAGTAAGCCAAAGAAAAAAAGGGTTATCGCCAGTCCATGTTTTAAAACTTGTTTTGCACTTGTATCTACTGATCCTGATACATATAACGCTACAGACTTATTTATGCATTGTTAACCCAAATCGCTTTTGTTGTTGTTGTTTTTTTAGCAATTGTTTCCTCTACAATATTTATTGTATCTTTGCATCTGAACGCTGCTGGGCTTGCTGGGTTAGTGGAGTAATGGAATAATGGCATCATGGAGTAGGGGAGTAGGGGAGTCATGGAAAAGTGGAGTAATGGAACAATTTGAGTAGTATGCCATTCTGGCAGACTGCCATCTGCTCGATCCCACATCGAAATCGAAATCGAGATCGAGTTGGGCCCCCTCCAAAAACCGATTTTCGAGGGTCAAGAATTTAAAATGCGTTCCCCCATTACGCAAAAATAGCAATAATAACAACAGTTAAAAATGGGCAGCTGCACTCAACAAATAAATCTATATATATATATCTATATATACTTAAAGTCAAAAAAAGAAGCAAAATGCTATTGAGGAATTAAACCCTTTACAATTGACTGCTCAATGATAGAAATAGAGGACTCAGTTGTAATCCTATCCAGGTAATAATTAGCAGAGCATAAAAGAAGAGAAAGTGGCAAGAAGTAACGGTTTCAATTAGGTGAACAGCATTTCTTTTTAGCTGTTTAGTTACTAACTTCAACATCACCTAAGACGACTTCCAGCGAGAGTGGAGTATAACATAAAAAAATAGTTAAATAATAACAGTTAACAGTTAAATTAGAACAAATTAATTTTTTTTTTTATTATATTAATCAGATTTTCGAAGTTTGTGTTTCTATTTTGATTGATATTTTTTCTTTGTAAATATAAACAAGCAAATTAACCTGGAAGCATTTAAATATGTATTTAATTAAAAATTATTAATTTTTTTTTTGTATTTGTATTAACGTGTACTGCAAAAAGACCAGAAAAAAAATTTTAAATGTTTAATTAAAATTAAAAGTTAATAAACTAATCAAAATGCAAGGAAAATACAATTCATATTTGTGCATTTTTTATTTTGTATTTTCAATAATATTTTTATATTCAAATTGCTGGAAGATTGACTTATAATTGGATCAATGCTGGACTGTCCCTTGTTTTGTTTTTATTCATTTATTTCTACATATATTAATATGTAGTCATAAGTCCACCTATATGTATATATTTTATGTATATTTATTGTTTTCCAATTTTCATAATTTTCATCAAAATATATTTATTTATATATATATATCCCCAACTGTGGTGTGATTATATCAATAATGAGTTAATTCGGGAGTAACTCTCTCTGTCTCCCTCTATTTATATAAATATATGTATACACATACATATATATAAATAAGTGTACTTATAAGTGTACTTATTTATATGTGCATATATGTGTGTGTGTAATGACGCTCTGAGGGTGATTTTAATGTGCTGAGAGTGAGTTGAATCTGGGAATGCATTAACAATATATTGCATACATATAAGCTAACACACAGACATATATGCATATGCACACATGTATTAAGTGCATATAACAATAAGTACAACAATGCACACACACACACACACACACACGCACACATTACGATTTTGCTGCATGTCCAGCTGCATTACTCACATACAACATGCATATGCCTAAACGTAAATGCGCCTATCCACCTCACCACTCCACAACTCACCTCAACTTACTCGCTGTTATATACTGCGTTTGTATGCGTGCATATATTATATCGCGTTAACATTGTCACACACACGCACACACACATGTGCATTGAATGTTCATATGCCTTTCTATTATATGTGGGGTTATTTGTAATTCACACACACACACACACACACCCACAGACATACATATGCATAGCTGTATATATATTTATTTATAAATAAATTGTATACGCTGCAGACACGCGTTGAGTTTTCGCTTAATTATGGCGACAGTGCAAAAAAAATATGAACTTGGACTAAGCATTATATGATGATAAAGGGGTGGAGGGTGGGGATTGCCTTGCTATTAACGAAACAAAGAAGAAGAGATGCAGAGAAAAAGCGAAACGAAGTTATAATCTCAATCTCAAGGACGGAACAACTCTAGGCATAGTTTATCTGTGAGAGGGACTGAGGTAGACATACATACAGTTTATGAATACAGTGTGAAGTTCTCAAAACTAGTTAAAACAACAATTAACAATTTGCATTAAATTTTATATATATATTACATAAGATAAGTGAAAATATAATTTAAATCTTTGTTAAATATTAATATTTATCTTTATTTTAATATTTGTTATTTCTTATTTAATTATTACATAACACAATTAAAATTATAATGTATTAGTGATTTAATTAATTAATTTATATCAAATATACTACGAAAATATAACTAAGATCTATGTTATCTATATTTTGTTCAAACTGTTTAAAGCAAGAGACACCATACATAAATATAAATAAAATTACATTAATTGTAAATGTTTATTTTTATATTTTTCCATTTTAGTCTTCCTTCTCTGCCTACCCACTAAAAATCCATTTCTGACCCCTCTCTCTTCTTGGATTTTCTTAAAGCTTCTTAAAGCTTTAAATGTCGTATGGTGTATATATGGTATAGAGAAAGCATAAGTAGTAAGCTTTTATGTTTACGCAAATTGATCATTGATTGCTTAGTGATGACAATCGATAAGAAATATTATGATCATAAGATCAATGCTGTGAACAGCAGCAGCCTAAATGCATTTTATATACATACATAATTAACTGCAACCTTAGAAAACTGCAACTTTCATAAGCACAAATAAGTACAGCAAATAGCTAACTGTAACCAACCGCATTAAAGGATCTATCTCTCTCTCCTCTCTTTGAGCTACGCTTGCACTCTCCGAAAAAAGCTCTCACTGATCGATATGCCGGCAGCTGCGATTTCTGTTGTCGTCTCTATCTCGCTGTTTACTGATGTCGCTCATTATGAAAGAAGAAGAGAGAATTTTAATATTTTAAATGTACCAGGAAAAAAAACCATTGCCGTCGCCTTAAAATTTCATTAAATGTCGCATTGCATTTTATCAATTTCCCAAAAATAATTGCATTGATAATTATACATAAAATAATTACACACATGTGTATGAGTTTTTAATGTATAAGTAAAAGAAATACATTAATTACACGCATACACACGTGTGTATAAGTGTGGTAGTATAAGTATCCAAATAATTACACACACACGCACATATACATACGTTTGTTTGTTTAAGTGTGGTAGTATAAGTATAAGCATTACATGTCCAAAATGAACACCCCCTCTCCATCCCTCCCACCATACTGCCAGCTGCAGCTACAAAAACAAGATGGCCGCGCGGCCAACAATGAAAATGTATAATTGTAAATTGTAAATAGTTTCTCTTTGGGCAGCGCATCGCTGCTCGGCTTACGCAATTATTTATTCACAACAAATTGCATTTTCAAACACGCCCAAAACCAAAACCGCCCGAATCGTTGGACGCAATAGGTGTGTGATATTTAAGTACGCGCTTGCAACATGGGATAATTTCGTGTGTTGAGTGCAACGCGAAACGGGAGCAGTCATCCCAGCCAGCCATGCAGCCAGACGTATAGCTGTTAGCTATGTAACCCATGCCCGAACTTTAATGCCTTCGAAACACATGTACACTCATACCTATACATAAGTAGAAGTGTACATATACTTGTCTGTATATACAAGTGACATATACACATAAACCCACACTCACACATGTTTACAAGCAGAAAGTACAGTATTTTGTATATAATTTAGCAAGCTTATTAAAATGCAAATTTTTTTTTTGGAATTACTTCATCTCAGGTGTTACAAAAATAATAAAATCTATATTTTGTTCTTCAGAACAGAAGAGTTTTACATGAACAATCAAATATGTTTTCATTAGGTTTTGCCCCGTTGTGATACCGTAGATTTCAAAGAAAGAGCGATAAGACAGAGAGATTAATAGTAGAAGAAGGAGAAGAAGAAGACTAAACTAGCAAACAACCATTCCTGCAGCGGGACTCGAACCCACGACTGATTTTTCGTATACGCGTATGAATGAGATTGCTCACGGAATAATGCAAATACTCAACGCTTCAAATTAGAAATAAAACAAAAAAAAATCTTTTTATTCGGTCAAAAAGAAAAACAAAAATATTCAACAAAAAAGGATTTACTTTAGCAACCTTTGCAACTGAAAGATAAGAAAATAAATTTTGAAACTAGTTTGTATATGTGAAATCTTAACCAAAAATACAGGTTACTAAAAAGCTAATAACATTTTAAAAAAAATTAATATTTAAATATTTGTATAGATATTTTGAATTTTCTCTGGAATTAAGCAAACCAAATCAATGACTTTTAGAATGACATAATTTTGCCTTTTAGACATATACTTTCGGACTAATAAGTTGAGTTACTAAAAAAATTGGTTTTTATCAAAATATTAACAACTAAAGGTAATATAATATATAAAAAAAGCATCATGGATATGAAATATGTTTGTATACATTTAAGAAAACTTTAAAAAATAAAAACGTTTTTTTTAAAGTAAAACACAAACACACAGTATATTAAATATATTGTAATATATATTTTGGATTAAATATATTTAATCCTATATTTTATTGTGCATATTTAGTAAATATCAAGGCAATTTATTTATTATTATTATTTATTTTAGCAAATTTAAATATTTATTTATATGTTTTAATTTATTAAATTTGAAGAGCAACAAAAGAATATAAATTTAAAGATTCTGGGATCGAAAAATTGTCTCGGCTTTGCCTTCCTTAAGCGGGTCAGCTGCGCTCGGCTGCGATGCATAAACAGAACTATGGAAGCTGCCACCCAATCCGAAGGACAACAACACATGCCACACACACTCAGAGTTATATATAGAAGCTGAAACTGCAGCTAGTTCTGATTGCAACAGCAGCAACTACAGCCACATGTGGAGGTAGGCAGCCGATTGCCGGTTGCTGTTGGTTGTATGCCGCATGTTGCATGCTACATGGTTGCATGGTCGTATGCCAAGACAGCCCAGCAGAGCAGAGCAGACAACCTTGACATAGGTTTGGCCTTGCTAGTCGCCGTTGTCATCGTCATCGTCATCCTCATCCTCATAGTCCTCGCCAGCCTCATCCTCGTCATCCTCGCCCTTGTCGTCTCTCGTCGAAGTCATCCTCGTCCTCGTTGCCTCCAAAAGCTTCGTCTCGTTGATGCAATATATGTGGCAGAGTATCAAACGCTCAACGATGTTTTCTAAACTTGAATGCAAAGAAAGATTCACAACCACAAAATAAATATTAGTATGAAAAATTATATAAATATATATGCATAATAAATTAAGAAAAATAATAAATGAATTAATAAGGGAAAAATAATAATTTAATGAAATACATACACCAATATAATTAAATAATAAATATAAAATATATTATTATATAAATATAAGTAATTAAAATAATATAATTTTAAAACATTATTTGATATATATTTTGTAATATTTCTAGAAATCATTTTTTATGCTATTTAATTTTTTTCTTAAAATGTAAACCATTTTTATGAAATTTCGTAATTTTAGAGACAATTTCGCAAAATCAGAATATTTAATCAATTTCAGAGTGATTTTTAAAATGGTTTTAAATTTTTAAATTAAATGTTTAAATTTTCTTATTTCTTATTTTCTATTTTTTAGAAATGGTTTCATTAACAAATAAATATTTTTTAGTTAAAACAATAATTATTCAAATATAGAAAAAATTGCGTTAAAATCAAAATCGCTCCAAAAATTAGACAAATATTCTGGATCTTACAAATAAGTTCTAAATATACGAAAAATAATATATAATATAGAAAATCGTCAACAATTTTGAAAATTGCCATGAAGTTTAGAAAAATTTTCTTGGTTTTAGAAACCAATTCGAAAAATACTTTCTAAATATTCGAAATAAAACGTGTTCAAATTATGTATTAGAAAAGTTTAAAAAACTAGAAAAAAAAAAATTACAATAACTTAAAAAATGGAAAAGTGCTTAAAAATTAAATTCATCTTGAGAAATATAATTTTTCTAGTTTTTTTCCAACTTATCAAATAATGTAAAACATAAAAATATGCTATAATTATTAATAATTATCATAAATGAAAATAATTAAAAATAAATGGCTTAAATGGAAAATGAGCATTTATATTAAAATATCCATTGCAACAAATAAAGTAAAATTTAAAAATAGATATAATTAAGAAATGTAATTAAAATTGAATAAAAAACAATATAAATATATTAATTAATAATAATAATTAAATAACATAATTATAATAATAATATAATAATAATATGAAATTGTGCAATTAGATGATAACAAAATTCAATAATTTAAATTAATTGGTTACAAATTAAAAATAAATTAAAGATATAATTAAAAATATAATAAATTAAAGAATAATTAAACAAACATAACAATATGTTAAATATATAAAAATTTATCATAAACATACACAAAATCTGCGGAAATGTCTTGCAAAATAAATGCATTATTTTAAATACATTCAAAGACTGTGTGTATATATACACATATATACATATTTGTGGATGCAACGCACGCAAAATGGCGGAATTCCAGCGACAATACGATTGAGTAAACGACACCCCCTCCCAAACTCCCCCACCCACCCACATTCAACTATGTGCTAGGTATATGTTTATATGCACATAACCGTTGTGAATTAAATTATTAAAGCATTTACAAATGCGACAAGCATGTTTGTATGCACATGTATATATACATATGTGTGTGTATGCACACTTATATATACACATGTGAGTGTATGCATATATGCATATAATGATGCGTGCTTTTTTGTGCGGGTGAATTATTAAAATGGGGAGTTGGAGGGGTGAGAGTCTGCTAAAAATATACAATTATTTGAGTTTTATCGAAATTGTGTGCACATCAAATGCAGATGTCTGGAAAAGGTGATTTTGTATTTTTTATGTATAGCCTGAAGCCACATCCGATAATCAGTCAAGTCATGAATGATTCAAAAGCAAAACTGAGACAACAAATGTTGCTGAAGGTAAACATGAAAAAAGACGAAGACGGCGATGAGAAGATGAGAAGAGCATTGGAGGGGAAGAGCGGACTCAGAATAGGTGCTGAGGGGTGGCGCGAGAAGGGGGAATAAATAATTAATTAAAATAATAAAAATAATTAATTAGAAAATAAATAAATATTTTATTGAAAAAAAATATAATAGAATGCTAAAAATTAAATAAACAATTTATATAATCATTTTAAGAATTATCGAATGAGAATTAAATAGAATAATAAGAAAAAATTAATTTATGTAATAATTATTACAGTAATATAAAGAGAATTAAATAGAATAGTAATAAATAATTAACTAATTGATAATAAAATTTAATATTAATATAAAGCAAATTAAACAGAAGAATAAGCAATGCAGCTTAACAGTTGACATCTGCCGTCACGATTTGCAGATCAATCAGGTTTGAGTCACTGATACACACACACACACACACTCAACCAAGCACCGATCTATGCATGTTAAAACAATTTTGTTTGCTGGCTGCAAGATGAGCTGTGAATTCGGGTAAATCGATAATGCTGAAAGTCTAGCCGGTTATGTCGAAAATCGATGCAAAGGCAACGACAACGACAACGACTTCGATGACGATGACAAGCAGTAAAAAGTGCATACATATATTACATATATGTATGTGTATATACTTGTTTGTATCTATGTATGTCTGCAGCCATGTATTTTATGTAAAATTGCACACTTGCATATAAGTGCATTAAATAAAGTATATACATAAATATATATGTATACATATGTGTGTGCGTGTGTGTGTGCATAGCAGTGCATACACATAAGTGCAGCGGAAATGCATCCAGGCACACACAGACACACACACATGTATAGGGCATTAGCATAAACATAAACAGCCAGAAAGAAGAAGAGCAGCTGAGCAGACGAATGAGAGTGTGAGAGAGCGCCAGAAGAAGAAGAAGAGCGAGTGAGTGAGCAAGTGAGGGAGCAAGCGAGAGAGAGCGAGAGAGCGAGAGTGAGCGAATGTTAGAGTTTGAGAGAGAGCGTGGAGAGAGTGGAGTGTGTGTGCGTGCGAGAGAGCAGATGATAAAGTCATGCGTGCGAGGGGAATAGCAATAGAAGGAGGTCGACATTAAAACGCGCACAAAATTGTGCATGCAGAGTTGCAGCAGCAAAGGGGGTCAGAGTGCGGGGGGCGGTGCCATTTTGCAATGGGGTGGCTGCTGTTGCAGTTGCAGTTGCAGTTTGCAATTAACTGGGTTGAGGGTGCAAAAATAAGGGTTGTTACTGTAGAAAGTGCAGCAGCAGCAGCAACGAAAACTGCACTTGACACTGTCTGTGTGTGTGTATGAGTGCAGAATGGGCCCAGACGCATTTTGTGGCTCCCTTCCGTAAATGCAGCGACAAACGACAACAACAAACGTTTGGCTGGAAATCGCCTGCCAAATATTCAACGGCAAATGCAACTGTAGCTGATGTTGGCGGCGGCGTCGACGTTGGCGTTGTCGTTGGCATTGACGCTGACGTTAGGCTTGGGAAATTTTGGGAAATCGACTGTGGGCTAAAATGCTTAAAGCGTCGATTGTTCAAATTTATAATATCGATCATTTTATTTATTGATTTTTCTTCATCTTTAACTAAATAAGTCAAACAAAACAAAATTAAAAGTAGGTAAAAAAATGTAACATTAATTAAATTTTATAAATATTATTGATGGTTTTACTTGCTTTTATTTTCTTTGAAAAATTCAAGAAATATATTAAATAAAATAAATTCAATTGACATCATCGGTAATTTTACATGTAAATTTCTTTATTCATTTTATTTTTATCGGCTTATATGAGACTCCAAAAAAATATATAAAACAAAATTTACTGAATTAAGTTTATTTATTTGATCTACCAATAATAAAGTAAAAACTATTTAAATTGTATTTAAAAAAATGTAATTTAATTTAATTTAATTTATTGTTTTGACCGGCATATTTTTGTTGCATCCTAAGATTTTTTTACAACTTTACATTTTGCAATAAATTTTTTGTATAACGTAAAAATTGTTTGTAGATTTTTATTTGGGCTTTAAATATTATTCTTTTTTGTATCAGTTGTAATACGCATATGCAATAATGCATCTTGATTTCGATTGATAATAGATTACAATGAATAAATAAATAAAATCAAATAAGGAACAACAATTTAACTAATTTGAAACAAGTTGTATACAAAATTTTTAATTTTTTAAAATAATATTTCTGATGTAATAAAGATAGAGTAAATAAATAAAATAGAATTTATCTTTAACATAGAAGAAACTTCTCTGTAGAGAAGTTACAGTTAAAATAATAATTTTACTTCAGTAAGCAGCCTAACATTTGCGGGGTTAAACGATAACCGATATACGATAAGCTCGTTTGGCATGCACATCAACAACGACAAAATCCAAAAGCGCAGCAGATGACGTTGGCGCTGCAGCAGCAGCAGCGTCGCTGACGTCGCTGCTGTCACTGACCACTGCTGCTCTTGCTCTTGCTGTTGCTGTTGCTGTTGCTGTTGTTTCTCATGTTGCCGTCGCTGCTGCTGCTTTTGCTGGCGTCGTTGTTGACTTCGCTGCTGCTGCTGCTGCTGCTGCTGTCGTTTTTGTTTATCGTCCAGCATTTTTATCTCATAATAAGCCTACCGAACGCTGTGCTCCTAGACCTGTTCACGCACACACACACACACACACATAGGCATATCCACCCACACATACGTACTCACACTTTGATGATTTTACCGTAAGAGCAAGCAATTTTTTGTTTCGCCATTATTTCGGAGTGTCGGCATTGAGAGACGCAATAGTCTATGGAGTAGAACAGCCGACTGCGGATCGTTTAGACCACGCGGAGCATTTTTATTTCCTAAATGTGAATACCTCTGTGAAACACCCTGTGCAACAAATAACAACAACAAAACACCAAAAAATATACAGCAACAAAAAAAGCATTCAAATGCAAAAAAATAGAAAATCTAAAAACCTAGCCAGAAAAAAACTAATTTCTTCCATCCTCCATTTTTGTGAATTTTAAATTTTTAAATTTAAAATTTTGTTAAGAATTCCAAATTTTCTTTAATCCAAAATATTTTTAAAAACCCTTACAATATTTCTGCAAACCTTTGAAATGTTATTAAAATTCCCTTTCTTTTTAGGATTCCCAACTTTTCTTTATAATGTTTTCCTTTCTTTTCTTCTCATCAAAAAAAACCACATCATTTAAATTTGAAATTACTATTTTTATTGAGAACTTTCTCAATTTTTTATTTCTTCCTTCGGATCTTTTCCTTTGTTAGTAATTCTCTCTTATTCTAATTTGATTAAGTCTTCTTTTAATTTGTTTTCTTCTTTATTAATAATACGCTCTCCAACTCTCAACTCCCTCAATATTCCAAAATACTGATATTGATCGTTCTCTTTCACTGCTTCACTCTCGATTTCAGATCATCATAATTTAACCAAAAAACAATAGACCAAAAAACGTTTTCAAGCCACATATGTTTGCCGTAATGAAGCAAATAACAATAGAACTCCATGCCAACTAAACCATAATTCAGTTTGTCACGCAATAGAACGGATAACAGTTAAAACTATTCATTTTTATTCCTACAAACATATATACTTAATTTACTTACTTATATGTATATATATATATAAAACAATCAAATCTCGACCTGAGCAATCTAAATACAAAATTCAGCAAGAAATTCAACAACAAAAAACACAAAAAGCAACAACACGAAGCAAAAAAAAAAACAACTGTAAACTCAACCAAAATTAATCAAAATAAAAGCGACAAAAATAACTGTTTATTAGAGAGAGTATTGCAAAAAAAATATTGGAATCAAAAGTACAAAGCTTAAGTATATTTAATGAAACGGAACGAACTCAACAATTTTGATACATTAATAATTATATATAAACACTGAAAAAAAACGAAACTCCAAAATGCCAACAAAAAAAGTCAAAAAGTGAAAAAATACCAAGAAAAAAGCATCTAAAAAGAAACAAAATTAAACAACGATCAAGTATATAACAAATAAAAAAATAAAAATTATTATTACATTTTTCATTTATTTTTTAAGCACCAAAAACCTTAACACATTCTCAGCATTCACAAAAATTAATGAGGAATTAATCAAATTCTGAGCAATAAAAAAAACATTAAATTTTTCATTTAATTTAGGCATTTATTTTTCAAATACAAACACAACATACACAACATAAAACCTTAAAAGGTTGGACAATAAAAAAAAATAAATATATATTCAATAAATTTGTAATTTAATTTAGGCATTAATTTTGAAAAAATTTAAGGTTTTTCCTTAAAGTTTAGCCAAAATAATTATTGCTCGAAGCCCACCGATCGGCATCAAAATACTTTCATTGTATGCTAATCGGAAACACACTGACACCGGAACAGACAGTTTGGAATACCACTTACCATATAGCTAGCATTTACACACACACCCACACAGACACACTCGCTCACACACACTCAGAAATAGTTGTAAGCAAATAATATATATATAAAGATATAGTAATAAGCATACTAAGAATTTAAAGCTAGTCGATGTAATCAAACAAATGTGTAACATATACAATAGCAGATCATAATTTCGATAACGATAACGATAACAATTACGATTACACTATATAGCAATAAATCGAATACACAACCAAAATAAACACAAATACCATCAAAATACATAAATAAGCATTTCGATTTATTTTTTAATTTGACTATAAATTATACCGAATAATCTATTAAAAATCCTCCAACGACAACTTATTTGAGTGGGGAACCAGTGAGAGAAATCAGACAAAAAAGTAAATAAATAAATCAATATTTGGGTGATATTTTTGGCCTATAACCTAAAAAACCAAAAAAAAAACGAATTAACAAATTGTGATGATAAACTTAAACAAACAAAAAAATTACAAGTTGAACTAGCAAAAAAATTAAAAAAAAAAACAAAAAAATATTTAAAATGGACAAACAAACATAAAAAAAAATTAACTCTTAATTAAATAAACAACAAACATTATGTAAGAAAAATAAAAGTAACTAAAAGAAGCAAAAAAAAAACCTTGAAATTAAAAAGAAAAAGAAACGATAAAAAATATAAAAAGCAAGAAGAAGAAACAAAAGAAGAAGAACAAAATGATTATCATTCAATTTACGAGATCGCGAAACCGTAACGTGTGCCTTATTCCGGCCTTAAGTTCAAACTAGTTTCAATAATGCATAAAACTAATATTTAAATAAGAACTACGACAAAACAACGAGCAAAAATAAATAATAAAAGCTGCTATATATATTTATATATATATTATAATCAGCATATCAATCACCTTATCATCAGACATACATATATCTGCCCAGCTCCGTCAGCAGTCGGCAGTCCGTCAATGTCATCTGTCCATCTGTCTTGACAAAGTGCCGGAATGCCAATGATTATTGAGCGGTAGGTAAAAATCAATTCATCTATTCTAATACTTTGATACCAAGGTATCATAGTATATTGGTATCATAGTCCGTCCGTTCGTCTGTCTGTCTGTATGAACACCCTTAGAGACAGACCCGCGTCAGACAGAGTGTACAAATTGGAGTGCTACATACGCTAGGAGGCTAGGAAATCGATATCGATATGATCGATAAAGCCATGGTTTTCAGGTTGTTGGAGATGTCTTTCAAATATCGTCATATGCCACGCCCACGCAGGCCGCCCCGAGGCCCCCGGCCCTATGAATTTTAGATGGATATATCTTCCACAGTTTTTGAGTTAGAGCCGCCAAAATTTACTATTATTTATTACTGGTAGCCGCCTTTAAGAACCGATAACATATGGTCATGCCCACAACTGCATAACCCATAATCGCCAATTCCGATATTTGAGAAAGTGTAAATCTATAAAACATCATATCTCCCACAATCTTAAAGATAGACTCACCAATCGTGGAAGGTGACTTGCTGGCAAACTCAAAGATCGGTGTACACATTTTCAGGCCACGCCCACTTCCCCGCCCCTAGGAACGTGTAATCTTTCACAATTTGTAAGCTAGAGTCAGCAAATTTGAAAGATTGCTAGTAAAACCCTTCGAAAATCCAGAAAAACGATAAAAGACCATATCTCTTGCAATTTAAGAGCTAAGATCGTCATCAAACATTTTTTTAGCCACGCCCACTACCGGTCCCAAAATTCCCTAAGGCCCATATCTTCCTCAAATTAAGAGCTAAAATTGCCAAACTGGAAAGTTTACTAGGAAACACCTACCCGAAATACTTTGATACTATACGTAATGCCAGCTGATAACAGGTAACAAATATTAGAGTGGGTGTACCCAAGAAATACTGCCCAAGTTGAGGAAGATATAAGCTAGTTGCCTTCCCTCGACGATCCGTAACAGTAAATATAAGTAAATATAAATATAAATATAAATATAAATATAAAAATAAATATAAATATAAATATATAGATAAATATAAATATAAATATAAATATAAATATAAATATAAATATAAATATAAATATAAATATAAATATAAATATAAATATAAATATAAATATAAATATAAATATAAATATAAATATAAATATAAATATAAATATAAATATAAATATAAATATAAATATAAATATAAATATAAATATAAATATAAATATAAATATAAATATAAATATAAATATAAATATAAATATAAATATAAATATAAATATAAATATAAATATAAATATAAATATAAATATAAATATAAATATAAATATAAATATAAATATAAATATAAATATAAATATAAATATAAATATAAATATAAATATAAATATAAATATAAATATAAATATAAATATAAATATAAATATAAATATAAATATAAATATAAATATAAATATAAATATAAATATAAATATAAATATAAATATAAATATAAATATAAATATAAATATAAATATAAATATAAATATAAATATAAATATAAATATAAATATAAATATAAATATAAATATAAATATAAATATATAGATAAATATAAATATAAATATAAATATAAATATAAATATAAATATAAATATAAATATAAATATAAATATAAATATAAATATAAATATAAATATAAATATAAATATAAATATAAATATAAATATAAATATAAATATAAATATATAGATAAATATAAATATAAATATAAATATAAATATAAATATAAATATAAATATAAATATAAATATAAATATAAATATAAATATAAATATAAATATAAATATAAATATAAATATAAATATAAATATAAATATAAATATAAATATAAATATAAATATAAATATAAATATAAATATAAATATAAATATAAATATAAATATAAATATATAGATAAATATAAATATAAATATAAATATAAATATAAATATAAATATAAATATAAATATAAATATAAATATAAATATAAATATAAATATAAATATAAATATAAATATAAATATAAATATAAATATAAATATAAATATAAATATAAATATAAATATAAATATAAATATAAATATAAATATAAATATAAATATAAATATAAATATAAATATAAATATAAATATAAATATAAATATAAATATAAATATAAATATAAATATAAATATAAATATAATATAAATATAAATATAAATATAAATATAAATATAAATATAAATATAAATATAAATATAAATATAAATATAAATATAAATATAAATATAAATATAAATATAAATATAAATATAAATATAAATATAAATATAAATATAAATATAAATATAAATATAAATATAAATATAAATATAAATATAAATATAAATATAAATATAAATATAAATATAAATATAAATATAAATATAAATATAAATATAAATATAAATATAAATATAAATATAAATATAAATATAAATATAAATATAAATATAAATATAAATATAAATATAAATATAAATATAAATATAAATATAAATATAAATATAAATATAAATATAAATATAAATATAAATATAAATATAAATATAAATATAAATATAAATATAAATATAAATATAAATATAAATATAAATATAAATATAAATATAAATATAAATATAAATATAAATATAAATATAAATATAAATATAAATATAAATATAAATATAAATATAAATATAAATATAAATATAAATATAAATATAAATATAAATATAAATATAAATATAAATATAATATATATATATTTTTTTCCAAGGGTATTTACTGTCACCTAATATTTTTTTTTATAAGTAAGGCCTCGGAAGATGCTCATACACGTACTCTTGCATATGCATGCATGGGTATTTATTCAGCATTGATAGCAGACAAAGGGAACTTTTTAAGCGCCATCTGATCATTGCCGCAAGAGAGACATACACAGATGAAGCTATTGCGATGGTAAGTGGCCAGCTGCAATTACAGTTGTTGCTAAGTGCGGGCTCCAACAAGAAGAAGAAGAGAAGAACTTGCAAGAGCAAACTTAAGAGAGATGGCGACTAACGTAAGGCGCTGGACGTTGGCGCTGACGCTGGCGTTGCTGGCACGAAGATGCTTCGCTTAGCGCGCCGAAGAAGAACGAAGTGTGCAAGCGAAGACGTTTGACTTACATTCCTCTGCCGCGCTGCGAGGCGCTTTAGCAGCGACTGCTAACATTTCGCTGTTGCCGTCGTCGTCTTCGTTGTTGTTGTTTGCTTTTTGTTAAGCAAAAGTTCTATTTCTAAGCACGCGAGATGTGAACGGAACCCTTCTCAGTGACGGCGACGGCGACGACGGCAACGGCAACGGAGACGACGTCGATTCATATTTATACTTGTTACGAGGCAGCGACAAAATTAGTTTTTCAATGACTCGCGTGCCGCCAGGTTATCCTTAGCCTCAACTAGGGACGACACTAGCGACGACGACGACGACGACGACGACGGCAACGGCGACTTCGACGGCAACAGCGACGTTTTCGGTGTGTTTGCAAAAAGTGCGCGATTTTTTCAGTATTTGAAGTAGTAGCGTTATTTCCTCTACAGTTCAATAAATACTCAGGTCAATCAATCGATCAGTCAATCAATCAGTGTGTCAAGCTAGCAGACTCTCTTTCTCTCGCTCTCTCTCACTCTCTCAATGCAATGGTCAAGCATCAATAAGCGAATTCAAACGTTCGACCTTCGACCTTTATATGCGGTATGGAATCAAGTTAAACAACACCCAAAAAAAATATAAATTACGGCAAAGTTCAACGAGAGCCACTTAAATGAATATTGACTTGAATAATAGCAAAAATAAATTCCGCAACGGATTCTATACCTAAGAAAATAAGATTACTTAAAATAATTATAATAATTATTACAACAATAACATAGCTTTAACTTTCCCATATGTTATATAAGTAACATATTTAAAACACCAAGTATATAAAAACTAAAAAAATTTAAATAATCACAAATGACAATAAATAAATGTAATTTAATTTCATTTTTATTTAGCACCAAAAATGCTTACATAAAAAGTACATATTTAAGACAATCATAAATAATATAGATTTGGAATAATACCATCATCTTTTCAAATATTATATGAAACAACAAAAATTTAAAATTTAAAATAAACATAATTATGTACTTAGAATAATATCATGGTGACAATATTCTTTTTACATTTATTTTTTCCCCTGTTATTAATAAATTCTTTATTTATTTGAAAAAGTCGAAATATTCAAGTTCAATTACAGTTTTCAAGCGTCAAAAACAAAAAGTATCTATATACTAACTAAACTGAATAATCATTCTAACCCGCCCGATTGTTCCCATGCATGCTGTATAATATAGACCGTTGTTAATTTCTCCAAATGTTAATAGTCTGATTTGGATATCTTGTAATTATTCGTAACAAAAAAGTAGCTAATACAAGAACTGGCATATATTCCAAGTTTCATCATCATGATAGCTATAAAACTGTACAACAGAAACATTGGAATCACACGGACAATAATGCCCCCGAAAAGTAAAAAATCTGCTTTGAATAATTAAATAAAATATAGAATGATAAAATGAAAATAAGAATAAAGTACACATAAATAAAACGCAGAAAAATCCAAAGAGATTAAAAACATTACGGAGAGAAAATGGAAGAATTATCATAACTATTATAATCAAAATTACAAGTTAAATCATATCCAAAATGAATAATAAGTTTACGAATAAGACATTAATTTGACTAGCTTGTGGAAACTTCGGAAGTGACTTCATTAGACTTGGAGATAAACCGTGTTTGAAAAAAATATTGTGTACTTTAAGTACTTAACACACTTTGAGACCGGTATAATTCCGTGTTTCCTATATGAACACGATTCGTAATCTACTTATAGAAGGGGTTTGCTGATGTGAAAATTTACAAATATATCAATAAAAACTGATGATAAACCTGTTGCCATAATATTGGAATGAACGTCATCAGATGTAAGTGTTATTGAGCCTATCTGGGACATGCTGTTGGCAAGGATAAGGAAAGACATGATTACATTCAAAGAGTCCTTAAATGCGGCATTGTTTGTTGAGTAGCTAATCTCTTGGTGAAAAGCATGTTTTCAAGTTGGGAGGACTTCCTCAAGCCAAAAGGAGAACACATTTAATAATTTACCATATGAGCTTAGAAATCGGAGAAGTGTGCGAATCATTTTTCAGCTAAGAAAGTCAAAGCGAAATTTTCGAATTATTATTTTTTAATTTAAAATCAGTTAGAAAAAAAATACTGGACAGGTATATCTGTGCCTGTTTAGACATATAAATGAATCTTGTAATTATTTGTTTATAATTTTAATATAAATTGAAATATAAAAATTGACTTTAAATTTTATTTAATTTATTTTTTACCTCGTTAAATAAGTAAGCAAGTAAACAAATATATAAATAGATACATAAATAAATAAGTAAATCAATATTTACATAGATAAACAAATAAAAAACAATTACTAACTAATTACAAAAATAATTAATAAAATATTCAATGAATACAAAAATAGATAAATACATAAACAAACGTACAAATAATAAATAAACATATATATATAAATATAAATAATTTATTTATTAAATAAATAAAATAAAATATATCTGTTATTTCTATTGTCTACCAGCTTAATTTTGCTTTGTTTGTTTGTAGGCCATTTTGGAGTTGCTGCTGCATTTTGGTTTTCTAGTTCTGCAGTTTTTTCATAGTTTTCTCATCGCTCGAGAAGCAGCAGCACGAGCAGGAGCAGAAATAGAAGAAGCTGCAGCGAAAGGAGCTTAAGAGCTTTATCGAGCTGGGTCCCGCGGAGCTTTTACGGCGATCACAAGCGAAGGTGGACAAGTGGTTGCTGTCGCAGTTCAGGAGCCACCAAACACCCATGTTCAAAATGGATGCCACCGATTTTTGGCAGCAGGCAAGAGCCCCATTCTCACTGCAACATCAACAACAGCAGCAACAGTCGCTGCAACAACAACAGCAACATCCCCATTCCCATGCGCACCCGCATCCCTTGTCCAACCAGCAGGAGCAGCTGACGAATGCCGGCAACAATTTAAATCGCCTGCCCTTAAATACCAAATTGGCAGAAAATCAATTGCAGCAGCAACATGTTCAGCAACAACAACAACACGCCCAGCAACAACAACAGCAGCACGCCCAGCAACACGCCCAGCAACATTCGCAGCACAACATTGAAAGTCAATTGTTACAGCAACATGTTGAACAGTGCTATAGCAGCGAAACATTTGCTACCCATCAACAAACGTCAGCAGCGGCGGCGGCGGCTTCGGCAGCAGCCGCAGCAGCAACGCATTTAAGTAGTCACCATTTATTATTTAATGCGGCGGCGGCAGCAGCAGCAGCAGCGCATCTCAAATCGACAGCGCTGCAAAATAGCAGCAGCGGCGCCGGCGTCACAGCAACGGCAACTGATCAGTCAGAAAATGTGGTCGCTGTGAAGCCAAAACAGGAGCAGCAGCAGCAGCAGCAGCAGCAACAAGCTGAGCAGCAACAATCGGAGCAACAATACAGCGATAACTTTTTCAACGCTGAGCAACATTTGCATCAGCAACAACAACAGCAACAACAACAGCAGCAGCAGCAGTCGGCGCACCCCCCTCATCAAGCACACAGTCCCACGACGCTGACGCTGATCAACAAGCCGATAACGATAACGCAGGGCCTGCAATCGCCGCAGCACTCGCTAACGCCATCTGGCGGCAGTTCAACACCGGACATTAAATACAACAACGAGAAATTGGCCACTGAAATTCAGGTGAGCAAAACTGGATTTGTTTCAAAATTAATAGGAAATGTATATATTTCTAATGTCATTTATAATATACATATACATATATACATATTTACATATATATTTATATTTATATTTATATTTATATTTATATTTATATTTATATTTATATTTATATTTATATTTATATTTATATTTATATTTATATTTATATTTATATTTTTATTTATATTTATATTTATATTTATATTTATATGACAAGCATGCGTAATGAAATTTGAACTCTCCACTTAGATTTTAGTTTTCTTCAAATTAAATTTAATTCTATGAATTTATTTGTAATTACATGTATCTATAAAAATATATATATTTCCTTTTAATTTAATTTTAAAAATGGTATATTATATATATTTACATTTTTATTTAAACAAAATTTATCATATAAAATTCCTCTGTACACAAAATGCAGAATGCAAATTAGACAGTTTTTTTCCATTTTATTTATTTTATTAAGCCAGAGATTAAGGTTTATTATTATTTTATAATTGAATAAAACGGAGAGCTTATTTCTTAAAATTCATTGCATTTTCTTACCTAATTTTTTAAAGTGTAATTGGATATAGGACTGAATATTAAATAAATATTTTCTAACCGCAAACAAAAAATGCCACAGATATTTTTAACGAAATATTTAAACTCGCCTCGAAGAGAGAGAGAGAGAGAGACCAATTTAATTAAGAGCATCAATGCTCTTAGCGTTGACCATTATCGCCAAGAGCTAGCAAAATTAGAAAGAGAGTAACGCTTAGAAATTTCCCAAATCATAAATTTGTTCCTAGTTTCTACCCCAGCCGAAAAGCTCAGCGCACTTCTTGGAGAAGCTCAAAGCTCTGCTTGCTTTGCAGACATTTTGCTTGAGATGAATTTGTTCTTGAATTTTTTATTCGCGGTGGTGATTTTTTCTCTTCATACCAAGAAGCAGCCGCAAATAATTTCCCCGCACTAAGCAAAAATTCAATTATGTGTGCGCAAGAGAGATAGAAATTCTTAGCTTATTCTTTTTTTGTCTCAAGTAACCCCAATTCATAAACGTTTCCCCCTCTCCACCTCTCCCTTTTGCTATTTCTCCTCCTATTTTTTTCATTGTGTGTTTGTGTGCAGTTTGTGGCTGGGGTGGAATTGAAACGGTTGGGTTGGGTGTGTGTGTTTGAGAGAGAGAGAGAAAGAGAGAGGGAGAAGGAGAGCGGGAGAGAGAGAATGGTGAGTGCAAGTTAGTTTTATACAACTACACAACTAAAGCATGCACACAAACACATAGACGCTGCTCTGCACGCTGCCGCCGCTGCTGCTGCTGCTGAGGAAGCGGGAGAGAGAGACAGTGAGGGCTTGAGTGAGACAGAGTTCGAACGAGTTTTGTGTTCTTCTCGTTCTTTGTTTGGTTTTTTTTTCACTCGCGCATAATTTCTTGAAGAAAAGAATAATAACATACACACGCACATACATACATACAGTCATCCGCTATGTGTGAATTAGAGAGAGAAGCACAACTTGCGACGCTAGTAATAGCGCAAGCAGCGACGCTGACGTCAACGTCGACGCCACAGCATAAGACGTTTTGCTTTGCTATCCCGTTTATGGATAAGGCGCCGGCAGAAGTTCAAAGGACATCGGGCCGTCAGGTTGTGTGTGACTCCGCAGTGAAAAAATTCCCAAAAAAAAAAAAACATAACCAAATGAAAAAACGCATATATCGTAATATAAAAATACACTAACCATAGCAATATTTAATAGTGTTCGCGCAGTGTCACAATCAGAAACGACGTACACATGCGTTAATCGCCAACTTTTGCTTTAACTAGCTTTGAGCCGGTTAAGGCAGCAAGAACACTTGCAGCACATATAGACACATGACACAGACATGCATACGCATTTAACATACGCATAAGCACACGCATACAATCAGACGCATATGCTCAAAAGAAAAAAAGCTCTTGTTGCTGCTGGTATGCTCATTGATGGATTCCGCTTCCCTCTGCCTTTTCTGCTGCAACGAACGAAATGCAACACACAACAATAAACAATTAACCCAATGCAGGCCGCTGGGATTTTACACATAATCAATTAAATAAAATTCGCGCGCGAAACAAAAAAGAAATCAAAATAAATTAAAAAAAAAGCAAAATTATTCGTTACGTTTGGTTTTGAGTCAAAACGATCTCGTTATTTTGTAGCAAAATAAAATGACACTTGACTGTGAAAAGGAGCACGATGTAATTTTGGTTTTGCAATCTGAACAAAAATCTCTCAAAATTCAAATTAACCCATCGCGTTTTGTTTTCCTTTATTTTTGCCTTTGATTTTGGTTTGTTTGTGAAAAAAGCTCTCACATTTTGTTTTCTATTATTTGATTCTGGTTTATTTGAAGACTTTTGATAGGAGATTCTCAATTTTAGTAGGTATATGTTACAAATTTAAGGATATTAAGTTTTGTTTTTTTATTATTTATTTTTGTTAATCAAATAAATTCAAAAGTCTAAAAATAAACTACTCTTTAATATTGGTTTAAGTTCGGGTGAGAACATTCCAAATTAAACTATTTATTTATTTAATGTCAGGAAATTACAGAAGAGTCCAATTAAATTATTTATTTATTTATTGTTAGAGAAATACAAACAACAATCAAATAAATTCAATTCAATATATAATTTGAATGCTTTTAAGTTTAATCCAACAAAATTAACAAGAAAAAAATGAAGAATCCTATATTTCTTTTGAAATGCCAAAAGCTATTTGAATTATTTAAATTTATATTAATTATTTATTTTTATTCAAAATATAATTACTTAATATAGTTCTTGGTTTTGAGTTTGAGTTTGAAAGTTATATAAATATGATTGAAATATTGTACGTATTTATAAATATATTTGTTTATTTGTTATTTCTTCTAAATATTTCTGATTTTCTGGTTAAATTTGACTTGCTTAAATAAATAAATTAAGCTTGAGCATTGGAAACACAAATAATTAAACTTAAATTCCGAATTTCTAGCTTTCTACAAAATGCAATGATTTATTTGTTTGCAAAAATGATAAGAAAACAAGTTGATTAACAAATTTAGTTTGATTTCAATTTCCATATTTTATATTTTGTGTGAGCAAAAAAAACAAACGAAACTACTAATTAAATAGCTAATTTTTGTAATAACAAACGACTAACGACTAATTATTTGTCAACTGGCAAATGTACAAAAGCACGTAATGATCATTTTATTAAATTAGTTACAACAATTAACAACACATTTACAGCAACAATTGCGAAAATTATTACTGTGTTTTTTTTTGACTTTTTTTAATAGTTTCTAACTGAGCAGAGAAATTTCAGAAATCTCGATGGGCTTTCAATCTGAAATGATGGTCACCCTAATAGAGATTTATGGTGTTCTCTGGTCACCCTAATATAGATTTATGGATAAAAACACACAAACAAAGACACATACGTGCAAATTATATATATATATTTATTTTTGAATTTAAAATTTAAAAAAAAAAAACATATATAAATTATTGTTATTGTTTTTATTATTTTAGACAACAGCAAATTAAATTTAAAATTATTGCAAATTAAAAGAAAATGTAAATGGATATAAACATTATTGATATATTTTTAATGCATGTTTTATTTTTATTTATTTCATATTTTATTGCAAATTAAAACGGAAAAATTTAATTGAAATTTTAAACAAAAATTATTTTTTCATTAATGATTGTTAATTAGTAACAACATAAATATATGTATATGTATGTGTGTGTTTATGTAGCTTTACTGTCAACGTTTTTCTTTTATTTTTATGGCTATCAAAACTAGATATAATATGTTTTTGATAAAATTTGCTCTTGTGATTTTTATTTCTGATAATTCTTCTTCCCGTTTTGCAGCTTCAGCTGTCGCGGTCGAGCAGCGCCGCAGCGATCAGCGAACGAACACTTGAAGAATGTTGGTCGACCCTGCAACGAGTGAGTTGGCATCTCTTCCGTTGTGTATAGTACTCTTCCACGTTGAAGACACGAACACAAAATGCAAATGTACACACACACACATATACACATGCATAAAACCTATTGTAGCTGTCACATGCAGAATATGCAAATACAAAACACACACACACAAGCAGGCTATTTTCTCTTATATTCCCACTCAAATTTGCTCTCTTATGCTCGTCATGCGTCAAGCGATCGTTAAGTCGGGCTCAAACATGTGCGCTGTTGATCAGCTGCAATCATGAGAGATAGCGAAGGGAGAGAGAGAGGTAGATACTTAGCAAATACACAAACCAGTAATTTTCTTTATTTCTTATTTTATATAATTTTTTTTTTTTAATGCTGGAAATTTTTCATTATTTGTAGGTTGAGTGCAGAATGTGGTATAAATTATTTTATAAATGCTGCAGAGCTGTGGGAAGTTGTTGGTTATTTTCCCACAACTTAAAAAATAATCAAAATGTATACACATACACATATATATATTTCTTATGTGTATTTTGTGTTTGCTCCGCTGCAAATTGCTACGGTTTGCCTAAGCATACACACATGCAGTTGCATACTTGCCAACACATAAGACACACACAACAAACAGCAATCGCGGATAACGGTGAAAAATTGAAGACGCCAAGCGAAGTCAGTTTCTTAGTTAATAGGCTAGCCATGCAGAAGAGAGTGAGAGGGAGAGAGAAAGTAGAAGTGATATTGAGAAATAGAATGAGCGCCGAATTTGAAATACCCTGTAAAGAATGAAAAGTGTTGTGATTTATTTAAGAAAAAACAGTTTTAGTTGCTATAAAATAAAGTTTAATACCAAGTATTTTTATAAAAAGAGTATAATAATATATTTATGTTATTTTATACACATGTGTGATATATATTTATTTATTTTGTATGTTAATGTGTTTTACATACTTATTTTAAGTTGTAATTATTAAGTTTAGTATACGCACTTTTGTAATTTTAATTTATTATTAAATTTAGTCTAGAAACAACTTTGAATAAATTATCAATAAATGCATTTAAAGATCTAATAATTTATTAGATTCATTTTTTATGAACAATAAATGTAAATTTATTAAATGTATTGCAATTGTTTTGTTCTTTTTTCAGTTTTTATTGTTTGTTTATAGTTTATTTTTGTATGGTAAGTTTTTTTTAATGTAATAGTTCTAGCGAAATACCCTGTTGCACCCCATACACACATTTCCCACTCGATCGTTGCACAATTTGCAGCAACTAATTAAGAACTTCTCTTACAATCGCGTTGATTTACTTTCTCTTGTAAATCAGTCCCAGAAACTGTAACTCAGCAGCAGGCTTTTATAAGAAGCTCTTATAAACTGGTAGATCTCACTCTTATACGCAAGTCAGTATTATAAAACAATATTCGTTAAGTTTATAAGAGCAAGCATAAAACAAGCCAAAGTAAGAATTACATTCACACACACGTGCAAACATTGCCTATTTTTCTGTCTGAAAAAGAATAAATAAGAAATGGGTAAAAAGATAAAAAAAAGGCTTTAAAGAAAAAAAAAGGGCATACGGAGCAACAACAAAGACAATCAAATTTACTCACACAAATGCAATGTATGTATATTTGTATCAGGAGATATATATATATAGACACAGACACACACAGGCATATAATATCGAAGACAAAAATATCCCAAGACAATTTAACCAAAACAAGGTCCATATGCATGCATATGCAAATGTGTGTGTGTATGTGTGAATAAGCAGTCACACACACAAACACACAGACATACAAGTGTTTTTTTTTGACATGAGCCGAAGAAACAAATTACCTGTCTGTGTGAGTGTGTGTGTGTTGTATGTCTGCGTTTGTTCCACCCTCGGCACACACAGAAAAAAAACAACAAGATGAAAAAGAACAAGAGCTGCAGCACACACATTTTGTTTTGTTCAGCCCCCTTTTTTCTCTTTTTTTTGCGACCATTTTCATATTGCTCGCCTTCGACCAGTACCGGTTTTTTTTCCTCTGCTTCTGCTTCTTTTTTGCAGCTCCTCCCTACACAACACACACACAGGCACAGGCAGGCAGTCAGCACACAGACGAGGGCCGCAGTAGAAATTCATTGGCGAACAAAACCCTTGCCCCTTGCAAACCCATCCCTGGTGCGTGTTTAGAAAAATAAGCAAGCCGAGCGCAAGAGAAAAATGTGCACAAGAAAGTGAGGGAAAAATGTTGCACATGTATATAAGACTATACACATAGACTTGTATATATTCACATGTTTACACATTATTCGCAAGCATAGTGCGCTGCAATTCGTATACACATTTTTCGCGTTCTGCACTTTTTATTTATTTACATTTGATACAAAATAGCAAAAATTTAAGAAAATTAAAAAAAGAAGGAAAACACATATTGTGGGATTTAATGCAGTTATTAAGCAGCAGCAAATAAGCTCCCACCTCTCTCTCTCTCACCGCACCAATTCATTGAATTGCCTTCTTGCAAGCCTTATGTTATGAAGTCTGTTTTGTAATTAATGTTTATGTTATTACAATGTTAACTATTGGCAGAAGAAAATCAGTTTTTTATATAAAATATACTTCAGCGTAATAAGAAAAAACTATGCAAATTTATCCAGACGAAATAGCAATATTCTATAAAAATAATAAATAAATAAAAAATAAAAAAAAAATCGCCTAAAGAACACTAAGAATAATACTAATAGTATAATATTCTTAGTAAAATAATAGTAATAATGCATTTTGCATTTAAATACTTAAATTTATCAATTAAATTTTATTTTAACTCTTTTTGTATTTTTTACTTTACATGACATTCAATATATGAATAATTACATACATCAATAATAGTAAAATAATATTAAAAAATAAAAACGAAATAACAGTATATTTAGTGGTTGCTTGCATAATGCATATAAACACACACACACACACACCCAGTTATGTACATAAAAGTGAGATGGTGTGTGTGGTTGTGCGCGCAGTTGTTAGGACTCTGTGCATTTCCCCTGTACACAAGAGCAGCAAGAAGAAAAAGAAAAGGAACCGTTCACTGACCCCCGTCCATTTATCTTCTCCTCTTTTACTCTGCTAAGCACACACACACACATATACAAGCATGCTATTATCGCATTTCATTTGCCGGCGATTCGCAGAATTGCCGTTGGCTGGACACCGCCGCCTGTCGACCAAAGCTCGCCATTTTTATGCGTTTGCAAAGCAATAGAACGAAAAGGGCGAAGCGGGCAAAAGGGGCGAAAGCAACGCAGAGGCGAGCGTAGGTGGATAGCGGAGGGGGAGGGGGAGGGGGACCTGTGCTCGCCAAACGTAGAAAAGTGCAGTAGCCTCGGCCAAATGACGAGCAGGCAACGGCGAATCGGTGGGAATCGGTGGAAGTGCAAACAAACCGTTTGGTGACCAACCAACCAGAGAACACCGCACACGGCTCTGCTGCCGACTGCTGCGTGTCTGTCTCTGTGTGTCTATTTTTCTGCTTTTTGCCATCGTCTCTCGTTCTCGGCTCCTACTACAAACACAGCTACAAACACAACTACAACTGTATTTCTTATGGATTATACGCAGCTAGCTGTTTATCCCCGCATATAACTCCATGCAAATATATATGTAGAAATATCTTACCTTGAGTAAATTCATGCAATTTTTCTTTGGGGTATTTTTTCAATAATAAATGCAATAATGATCAGGTTAAGGCAACTCTTTGCATTTTATTAGTTTTATTATATTGTCATCATTATTCTTTTATATAATAAATATTATTATTAGTATTACTATTACTATAATTAAACAACATGTTTTTTCCATATACATCTCTGTTAAGCATTTCGGGCCTACTTAAAACATTTAATTTATGTTTACAATTATAATTAAATAGATTAACTTCTTATTTTTCTTTTTGTCTTGTAATATTTCTCATGGATTATATATATGGAGATACATATAAGCTCTTGAATTTTGTAAGCGTGTTGGAATCCAAAAAAAGGTTTTTCATTCAAGTAGTTTGTTCTTGGCGTTAGAAAATTTACTGTTAATAATACTTTTTCTACTTCTTTTGGAAGCCACACTCTTCTCTATTGTCATGAGATTGTCATAAATAATTTATATCTATTTATTGAAGACGTTTAGAATCGAACTGCCTGCGCTGTCTAGCAGGGCTATATTTTATTTAAAAATCTTAAACCTATATACATAGATCTTATCTATTGCACCCACTTGTAAGGGGAGAAGAATAGTGTGACCCCATGCAAGCCAGGCTCAAGTGCCTCAAGTGTTTGAGGCCACTACATGAGCCAGGTATATATCTCATATCAGCATCTTAGAGCGACGCATGTTCATACTTGAACAGTAGAACAAGATTAAAAGTTATAATAAAACAATAATAATTACAATTACAATTGTAATTAAATTAAATATAATTAATATACAGATGGAAAGCATACCAAAATATACATAATAATAATACTTTCTTGGCACTTTCTTGGCGTTTATATGTGGGTCAAATGAAAATATGGGTCTATGGGTCTATGGGTCTCCTTCAGTCAGTTGCAAACTTGCCTTGACTCCATTGACCCATTTTACGCGAAATCCAAAAATACTTTTTACGCTTTTTGTTGTTGCTTTCTTTCACTTTGCAGTTAATAATAATAATTTTAGAAAAATTCCAACGACGAACTTGAACAGCTGCGGGAAGGGAAACGAATTTCTTCCGTTTATTAAATGCTGATTGTTTTTTTTGTTGTTGTTGTTTTTTTTATTTACATTTTTTTGCTGCTTGATACAATTTTTCTTAAAATCAGCAAAAAATGCGAGCCCATTTTTGGCTTGAACCAAAATGCGCATTTGTATATATATATATATATATATATATATATATATATATTTCTCTATATAAATGTGGCTAAAAAAATGTGTTAAAAAAAAGCAAAATAAAAAATTTGTTGGTTTTGCTGACTTGTTTTTGACTTGTACGACATGCAACTATACATATTTTTATAATAAAATTTAATAAAAACAAAACCAAAAGATTGTAAAAAAAAGTGAGATATAAAAGTGAGATAGATATATATAGATATATATATAGTTTTATTTGAATTAATTGTGGCACATCTATAAGTAAGCCTAGCAAGACAGACGCGGCAGCAGTTCGTGCGTCGAGATACTAACAGAAAGTCGATATATTCTCCAAGTACTCTATATATAAATATATATATTTATGAGTTCCGACAAGGGCTTAACCTTGACATGAGAAAGAGCGCTACACAAAATACCAATAAAATCGGTCGCGAATACATAATCAAAATACATAATATTAACGGCAAATGCAGTGAGTGTCCAATGTCTAATATCCAATGTCCAATGTAAATAAACATTAAACAATTTGTTAATTATAGTAGTTCTTGTAATTCTCAATATTTATATAGAGCCAGACCCTTTCGTATTGCGATTCTTCATTTATTTATTTAATTTGAAAAAGGCCTAAAAATATTAATAATTAATTATAATTAAACTTAATTCAAAAAATATGGTCCAACATTAAATTGGATTTATTCACTTAATGTGCACTTAATTACAAATGGTTAAGTTAAATTTCGATTCAAAAATAAAGCTCCCAATCATATTGATATAAATTAAAATTTAAAATGAAAAATTGTAAATTCAAGATAAAAAATAAGGGATTATTTAAGGAAATATTAAAATTTATTTATTTATTTAATGTGCACCAAATACAACTTAAAGTTTCGAAAAGGGTTTAATACATTATTTAAAATTAAACTTACATATTTTATTTATTTTCAATTAAATTAAATAATATTTTTTAAGTTTTTGTATTTTTTGTGTCGACTGATTTTAGTTGACAACAAATAAATAAAATAAAAAAAAAAATAAATAAATAATATACAATTGAAAGTGAGTTACTAAAGTTAAATTTAAAATGAAAATGCTAATTAATGTAATAATATAATAATAATAATAAATAAAAATCTACATATATAGTTTATATAAATATTAATTGTTATTTAGCCACAAAAGGTTCACTCAAATTTTAATTTATTTATTTAAAAAATAAGTCCCTAAAATTTCTTATTATTATTTATTTACTTAGATACATTTTTGTTGTCAACAATTTTACGGCCAGTTTTTATTTATCGATTATTCTATTAAAAACTAATTTTTCATAGTTTTCGAATTATTTTTGTAACTATTTTTATTTATTTATTATTCTATATGTTTTTATATTGACCGCTGCTACATACAAACTCATAGGTCATAGGTCATAGGTCATAGGTCATAGGTCTTAGTAAATATTTCAATCGATTGGTATATACTTATCGATTGCTTGTAATTGAAAATTGAAAATTGAAACATGCCAATCTGAACACATCCTTATGCAAGACATAATCTGAATCTAAATCGAAACTAAGTCATAAATATTTGAGAGAGTATATTATGTCTCGATCAATATTTATCGATTGCTAACCATTTATCGATAGAGTTTGTAATCGAAGTGCACTCTCTTTGCAGCTGTTCATGCACAAGAGCGCCATGCAGCAGATCCAACAGCAGATACCACGGGTCGGTCTCGGCGCCCACGGCGTATCCAACACGGCTAGCATGGGCGGTGGTGGAACGACGCCGGGGGCGGAGACGAAGCCGCATCAGTGCCAGCAGTGCATGAAGAGCTTCTCCAGCAACCATCAGCTTGTACAGCACATTCGCGTCCATACCGGCGAGAAGCCCTACAAATGCTCCTACTGTGATCGTAGATTTAAGCAGCTATCCCACGTCCAGCAGCACACACGCCTGCACACCGGTGAGTAATACCCATCCACCCATAAAACCTACCCACCAATAAACAAAACCAAATTCAATTCAAACTATTTCTATATACATCAAATACTCAAAGCAATCTTAGTCGGGTACGGGTCAAAATAGGTAGCACCATAGTGAAATATAGGTTTAGCTCGGAGAAAATTTAAAAAGACTTTCACATTGTCAGAATTGGGCGTGGTCTGACATTTTTTTTTCTGGATTTTTTAACGGAACTCTAGCTAACAAATTGTGGAAGATATTTCCGTTTTATAGGGGCGGAGGGTGAAGGAGTGAAGGCGTGGTTTGCAAATGTATACGCCAATCTTTGAAGGAGTTTATCAGCAAGTTATCTTCCACGTTTGGTTTATGTTTGCCTATGTTTAATGTTTATCGATTATCGATTTACACTTTCCGAAATAACAGAATTGGCGATTTTGGGCGCATGTGTGGGGGTGGCAGCCAGTAAGTAATATACCAACCAAATTTGGCGGCTAACTCAACTCTAAGTCGAAAATGTATGGGGCGGCGGCCCGGGCACGGGGTCGTCTTGCGTGGGAGTGGCATATGCCGATCTTTGATTTTGTGACTTTAGCCTTAGAATTGTGGGAGATATGTGGCTTTACCGATTTGTGATTATCTTATCGATTTTCTACCATCCCAATAGTAGTACTCTAATTTTGAAACTTTGACGCGGGCACAGACCAATATACGTTCCAAGTTTCAAGTCTTTATCACTATGGCTGTCGAAAAAACTGGGGGACGGACGGGCGGACGGGCGGACGGACAGACAGCATATTTTTTCAAGGTGAAGTATTTTGTTGAAAACTCCCTTACTTCGGCCACTTCTGGCATACGGAACTCTTCAAGAATTACAATGTAATGGATAATGGATAATGAAATCAAATCCGAGTTCTTTCCATCATTAATAATTCAATTTACGACTTACGTCTGATTTTTGTCAACTTTAAATAAATAAATATGTATATTTCGAATTACGTCGAGAGTTGATTTGCGGGTCAGCTGAGTCTGGTTAAAATAACATATTTAATTTATTAAGAATTCAAAAGTGTTTCAATTATATATTTAATAATTTGCCTATGTTTTAGAGTTATCAAAATGTTGTATATAGATTGCTGACCTGATATTTTCAATTGATCAAAATATACATATATACAGTTCGAATAATTTTTGGAAAGATTTTCTTAATAAATGATATAATCATAAAAGAAAAGTAATCATTATAAATATCATCTCAGCCACTTTCCCAGTCAGATATTCGTCCAGACTTTCACTTAACGAAGCTACTTACTTATATTAAGAGTTGTCTCTCCCGATTCGCATCTTTTCAATTTGCACTCTTTGTAATTAGAGTTTGTAGTATCCCCATGCCCCATGCCCCATTCCCCATTCCCCATTCCCGGTTGCAGCTTGATTTCTTATTATTATTCCTCCTAATATTTTGTTCGTTGTCTTGTCCCCATAATTGCAAAGCTGATGAAACGCTTACTACTTCTCACAAATTAAAACGGCCCCAAACCCCCCAAACAGACCCAGCCAACAACTGCAGCTGCAACGTGGAACAAATGCCGCAGAAATGTTGCAGAAAAAAATCATTTTCATGTGTCAAAACTGAAATTGGATTGATGGAAAATGTAATTAATTTATTTCAATACATTTAATAACAGTGAAGTTAATGAGAAAATTACAAATATAAATTAATACATAATCTGAAAAATGGTCTGTTTTGAGTGTTGCAAAATAACACTAAACATGAAGCCAGCAAACAACATATTTCAATCATAAAAGAGACTCATCAAACAATAAACAATTAATATAAAAATAATATTTAATTTTCAATAATTTTGCGACTTTTTCAATTCAATGATGTGGAACCTTTAAATAATAATTAAAGTACCAACAAAAATGTAATTTTGAAACCCGACACATAAAAACCGACTGTGGAAATGAAACATCATTTTAAAAACATTTCAATTAAACTGGTCTGAATTCCAAATTGAAATAAACAAGTTTTTAAACGTTTTCGAAATATTCTTATTGACGTCAGCCTTTTTTCTAAATCTCAGGACAATTTTGTACTGAGTGTTACTTAAATTATATTGATTATATTTCAAATGATTAGTTGTACAACTTCTGCTCTTCAGACATGCTTGTTATGCATAATAATAATATAATAAAATTAAATTGTTTAAATGCCATAAAATATGTCATTTTTCTACTGTGCCATCTTTATTTCACATCGACAACAAACAAGAAAAAAATATTTTAATATGAATACAGTTAGCAGGACTCGTCATATTTAACTGGCAGTTTTGGGCGGTGCCAATGACAAAATGCCCAAATGCCCAAATGACAAAATGCCAAAATGCCAAAATGACAATGATAATTAAATAAACTTTGAGTGCTTTTCGTCGCGACTTTTCCGGTCGGCGCCAGCTGCGACTAAAAATACCTATGGGAATAAAGTAATAGCAAATATATAATTCGAGAAGTGATGGAGTTGAGGAGGGAGAGGGAGAGGGAGAGGGAGAGGGTCGAGGAGAGAGGGTTGCTTCTCAAATTATTCAACGTCATTAGTTGCATTGAAAACATTTTTTTCACTCCGTTTTTTTCCATTTTTCTATTTTTTTGGTAGCTTGTTATATTCACACCTGATTGAAACATTACAATTCATAATTTTGTTCTTCTTCTTATTTTTTGGCTGCTTTTATGCATAGTTTCCCGTTTCTTGTTTCCTTTTCTTTGGCATCAAGAAGGCTTTAATTAAAAACCAGTTTGTGCCCAGCTAAAAACTCGATGACCTTCAGCATCATTATTTCTGGTCTTACTGGTCTTTCTAGATTTTTTTGGCCTGGCCTGGTCTGGTCTTGATAATTAGACAATGCAATGTTAAAGCAACGATTCAAGATGCTAAACTGGCATCAGCAATAGCATCAGCATCAGCATCAACAACTCTGATAATGGAGAGGCTATTAAGCAGCCTCGTCCAACCCTTCAACCCCCATTCACCCCTTCACCAACTGCAAACCGCTTAAGCAAAAGCCGCAGCGTACAAGCTTTGGCGGCGACACCAGTCACGAAATTCCGTGGCAAGTACGAGAGAACGTGACTTACCTCGCCCGCCGCTCTCCTTCAGGCTTGCTTAAAGTGCACAGCGCATATACACTGCCAAACAAATCACACTGCATTCTGCATTCAAAATTGTCGAAATCTTATTCGAGAGATCTACATAAATTGTGCCACTACTGAGCCAACAGCAGCCAAATTTAAAAAGTGTTCTGATCTCTACACAAATATTTCGAAATGAATACTTGAAATTAGAAATATTTTCATTACTTTTCTAATTTTTTAAAAAAAATTTAATTAATTAATTCTTTATAAATTAAATATATTTTACGCTGGACAAACATATATATATATTTTTTTCGTTGCAATTTGAAGAAATCGTTTGTTCAAAAAATTAATATTTTAATATGTCTAGAAATTTTGGTGAGTGTAGTTCAAGTGCCCCCTGCAAATAAGAGGCGCGACTTTGTGCAGCTCGAGGTGTGAAGTGTTGCTGCAACAACTGATGAGGCGACTACTGGCCACTCTCTACTAGCCCTGTCGAGTTGTTGATTGTTTCTGGGAACTGCTGGGTGGTAGGTGATGGGGATGGGGGTTGGGGGTTGACGGGTTTTTTCAAAGGGATTCAGCGGAATTGTGAGTTTTTGGCGACCGCACGCTGTCGCTATTTATTTGCATTTACTATTAAGGTTAGGTGTCGTTGTCGCCATCGCTGGCAAAGTGACTCTAAGTAGCTTAAACGACTTAGTCCTTTTTCATGGGATCCTTCTGCGTCCTTTTGCGTACCTTTTGCGGAGGCGTCTCGCGTCACTGACCTCCACTTTCCACATTTTCATTTAATTGCGCGTTCAAATGAAATTAATTTTGCTGCAAATCTGAAACACGTAATTGCTGCATAGCTGCAACTTTTACAGCAACCCGTAAGTATTCCTCGTGCCACACTGGCTGCCACTGCCTCCTGCCTCCATCAACTGTCTGCAACATTATTTCCGAGCGCTTACTTTTTAATCTCGTTAAAATGAAGTCAATCAGTCAATTACAGACTCCAGTTGCACGCTCCAAGACGTTGCAAGCAGAGTGCAGAGTGCAGAGTGCAGAGTGCAGAGTTACAGAGTGTCTCAGAGGGTAAACATATATGAAACATGTATGAAAGTTTCGAATCTCATATTGAAATATTTAAAAAATACAAAAAAAAAGGACTGAGAAATATTCTGGAAGTGTAGTGGTTGTTGCAGCTGTAGATTTAGTTGCAACTCTGCCTCGTATATCAAATAGCTGCAATGAATCAAATTGCTGTACATTTTGGAGCATTTTTCATTTAAATACATTCATATGATTGATATGATTCTTTTTGCAGGTGAACGACCATATAAATGCCATTTACCGGACTGCGGTCGAGCCTTCATCCAGCTCTCGAATCTGCAGCAGCATCTGCGCAATCACGATGCCCAGGTGGAGAGGGCCAAGAATCGGCCATTCCATTGCAATATTTGTGGCAAGGGATTTGCCACAGAGTCCAGTCTACGCACGCACACATCCAAGGTGAGTTTTAGTACCCTAATCGTATGTGGTACCCTGCGGTACCTGTGGTAGGGGCATAAAAATATCCATACTCGTTTCGGTTACTTCCATGACACAACTCCGAGCTTTAAGGCAACTTCCAGCTTTATGTCAACAGTTGCATTATTTGTATTATTTTTTCTGTGCTACCTTCTCCCCTTACAAAATATGCACTACCATCATGTTCATCTGTACTTTTTCTGCACGCACCAATTGCAAAATGGCATCTCATAAATGGCATCTCACAACGACAACGACAAAAACAACGATCTCATCTGCAACTCTCAGGAGCTACAGCTGCATCTTGGTGTCTTGCAGCAGCATGCGGCACTTATCGGCGGACCCAATGCGACCTCTTGCCCGGTATGCCACAAACTCTTCCTCGGTACCGAGGCGCTAATGGATCACATGAAGCATGTCCACAAAGAGAAAACGCCACCGCCAAATGAACCACGTAAGTTGATGCAAGAAAATAAATCCAATTTAATTAAAAATCAAATTTTATATACAAATTTAAATTAGTAAATCAAAAATATTTATAGGACCTAGAAATAAATCTCAATCCAACTAAAAAAAATTTAAAAAATGAGGAAAACCCAGAAACATGAGAATAATTAGTAATACAAATGTTAAGCGAAAGTGGGAAGAAGCAGAGTGTGGGGATAGAGGCAACAGAAAGGGGGAATACATTGAGGAGATCACACACAAGAACCCTTAACCAAAATGAAGCATTATTAATAAATGCGAAGAGAATCTTCTCGTCATAGAAGAAGGAAATTCATTTCAAGAAATTCCTTTCACAATGAACTTAAAATGAAATATCAAAATTTGATTGATGGTCACTTTCTCCAATCTCTCATTTCAGCTGCTCAATTCAGTGATGGTATTCATAGTGGAGGTGGGGGAGGAGTTGGAGGAGCTGGTCCCTGCTCCCTTGCTGCCCAATGCGCCGCCGAATTGAGCTGCGCCCAGCCCTCGACGACGACGAGCGGTTCCAGCCTGAACGATAGCTACCTCGGTAAGCGACGCACCGCGAATCATCCTTGCCCCGTTTGTGGCAAGCATTACGTCAACGAGGGTTCCCTGCGCAAGCATCTCGCCAGCCATGCGGAAACCTCCCAGCTGACGAGCAGTCTTCGCATGTGGCCCTGTTCCGTCTGTCAGGCGGTCTTCACCCACGAAAATGGTCAGTTCAGAACCAGTCTAATTTCTAGTCGAACTTCTTTTCCTTTCTATAATTTATTGTTTTTTGGTTTTAGGTCTGCTCACCCACATGGATCACATGCGCATGGATCCCAAGCATCAGTTTGCGGCACAATATGTTCTGGTATGTGGCATTAACTTGAATATTTAAGAATTATATAAAAAAATTGCTTCCTTATAATGATAATATACTTAACATTCCCATTACAGTCTCGGGCTGCGGCGGAGCAACGTGAACGTGAATCCCTGTTGGCTGTCACACTGGCTGCCACAACAGCTGGTGGGGGAGTGGTGCGCGAGAATGCAGGCATGTTGCCACTGGGGGGTGTCAACGCCGGCGATTCCAATTCGCTGTGTCCATCGCCATCGGCGAACTCCGAGTGCTCCTCGAATGGTCGCCTGTCCTCGTCATCCACCTCGGATCAGGAGCACGGCCTCAGTGAGAACGAGAACAGCAGCAGTCAGCACTTGAACAACAACAATAATAATATTAACAATAACAACAACAATAACAACGACAACAACAGCAGCAACAACAACAATAATAATAACATTTGCAGTTCGAGTAAAATTAATTTGAGTCAATACAGCATGGACGCCGAGCTGCATGCGAATCGCATGTCTCTCATGGCTGCTGCATCTGCTGCGGCGGCTGCTGTCGCCGCCTCCGCCGGCTCTAGGTCGCAGGATGGCGCCATCGATGCCGCTGTGGCTGCTGGACCAGGCAGCGCCGTGGTTCAAGCGGCTGTTGTTAACCTCGCTGCAGCAATGCGCATGAACAATCCCGCCAACTCACATCAGCAACAGCAGGTAAGCCGTTAGGTGAACTGTGCATGGGTTGGGATAAGGCAAAAGGGGGTTGGGTTGGGTTGCGTAATGAAAAATCCGCTGTGGTCCACTTCAGATCTATCCTCTCAATACTTCCACTCCTGTGGAATTGAATGAACATAGTTAGTTACCTAGACTGGATATCGGGGAGAGATATCGGATGAGTCCACAAGCAAGGGAGAACCAAGAAAGTCTTCTGCACCCAAGGCATTAGCTACCGCAAAAGACTTATTCCTATTCATTTAATCCTACTCCTGCGCTAAAGGTCACGTTCATCCATCCCGTAGTATTCATTTGAGTACTTGTATATTATCTGAAAAATAATCAAGCTTAAATCAAATACGCAGTAATCGAATTAGCAACTTATCGATAAGTTTCAAGTAACAGTTCCAACTTCTCGATACTTATCGATAATATTAAGTATGCTCTTTTACGAGGCGCTAAATTACAAAATCTCAAACATACCTTGCCTTATCTTCTCTTTCGCTCTCTCTCGTCCACTAACTTTTAGGCCAGCGATCACCCGCTGCACCCACAAAATCAGCATCCGCATCCACAGCAGGCGGGACAACATCATCCCGGGCAGTTGCCCCATTTGCCGCTGCTGTCGCCGCAGCAGACACTGCCCGGCACTGGCAACACGCGTCGGTCGCCGACGATCAACGTTCCTAGCCTGCAAATGCAGACGGACACCTCTTCGGTGATGATGAGCATGATGCGCGGCACCCTCGAAACCAATCTTGGTGCAATGCATCAAATGGAGTCACTGCATCATCATCACCACCAGCAGCAGCAGCAACATCAAAATCCACATTCGCATCATCAACATCCTCATTCACATCAGCAGGCGCATCATCAGGCCTCTAATTATTCGCAGCACGCTGTGACACCTAGTTCCAGTTCCAATTCCACACAGCACCATCATCCGGAAACAGCGCTACGCATGCATCAACAGGCGGAGGCCATTTTGCGTTCTCACACGGAGGCTGCATTTCGTCTTGCAGCCTCGGTGGCGGCGACAAATGGTGGCAACGCCAACACATCCACGGCAACGCCAAACAACACGAGCAGCAGTGGTGGCAACGCCATCAAAATCGAATCGACAATACAACAGCAGCAGCAACGTCAATTAAATGGCAGCGATCTTCATTTATCGCCACATCGTTTTCCATCGAGCACGACACAAGCACAGCACCCGCCATCGCAATCGGAACAGCAACTGCAACAAAATCCACACAATTCATGAAGAAGCCGCAGCGAATTGACTTAAATATTTGCCAAAGACTCAGCTCAATAAAAGAAAGTAAAGTTATCGTCCAGCCACCACTGCTCAGATTCAGCGCATACCACCATAAAATAATTGAGTAGTTATCGCCAAGCAATCACTGCTCAAAACGTTCGATGTGAGAGCGCGCGCCAAATTTAAATGTTGTAGCACAGTGTGGACGTATGTGAATACTTTGAAAAATACCAAATATCGATAACGAACAGCAAATCGTTCGCAATGAGAGCGTGTTCTTTTTTAAATGTTGTTGCTTAATTTGAGTACATGAAAAATATGCTACATTATGGACAAGCAAAATTATTTATAACGAACAGAAAATTATTTGTAATGATAGCGCGTTTTTAATAAATGTTGTAGCTAAAGTGTAGACGTACTAAAGTGTATAATACCAAAGGCGACATTTTGCACAAGTAAAATTATCAATAATGAACAGAAATTTTGTTACATTTCGTTGACAACGTGAGCTTAATTTGTTTACTTTCAAAAATGAATAATGGCGATCTTTTGGCAATTTTAACATAAAACATTTTGTACATTTAAATACGTTCGGTCATTTTAAACAGAAAAATAACACAGGCAACACTTTGATATGTTTTTACGTCATTTTTGTTTGGCGCTCTCTTTTGCCTATCGATATATTTATTTATCTCGAACTGAGCACAGTGCTTCAAAGAGGTATGGTAACAATTAGGATTAGCTTTAATTTAAAATCAGGCAACAGCACCCAGTACACAATACAACAACTAACTGAACTGAATAATCTGGAATCTTGTGTCAATGCTGTGATTTTAAAGTGTTCATGGGTAGGTGGAGGAGTACCCATAACGACATCGTTAATGCAAATTCATCATCGATAATTATAGCCAGAGTTCCACTAGAAGCATTTCTGTACATTCAACATTCGTTAAGTATGTTGCGAATATTGGAAATTTGATTTTATAAAAAGTATCAGGGCCTATTTCCAATTAATTTAATTTATTTTGCATAATTTATTTTATAGCTTAATGCTGCAAACAAAATAGAAATTAAGTTTCGCCTTTATTTGAATTAATTGTTTTATAATAATAAAATAAAAAATAAGTCGATTAGTTGTAATTTTGCCAATGTTTCGAATGTGAATGTTGGAAATGTGTGGAATCCAGCTATTTACTTACACACATAAAAATACTAATCCTCAATAGGCTAATAGACATGTGTATAAAAGTCGACATACATTTAATCTAAATACCAACGAAAAATAATACTTATAAAAACAAAACCATGCACAATATATTATTGAATGCATGCTGCGTATTTTAAGTGAAATAAAAAAATTATAAAAACATACAAAAATCAAGAGAACGAACTATTATATTTTAAATAGGGATGATCCATATTCGATACTCCTTTTTTCATTTTAAATTTGTACAATTCCGATAACACACCCAATATTGCTTAGTTATGTAATATTATTATCTATACTGCTTTAAATAATATGTATATTACCTAAATCTATTTGTCTCAGCATAAATCTGTGAAATCGAGGGATAATTATATTTTTATTTTAAAATATGTTTTGTTTCTCATTTATAGATAGAATCTGTTGTAAATACAAATGTACATAAATACATGCATACATATATATACACATAGCTATACATATGTAGAATTGTATGTATGTACATATAATACATTCGATCTCAACAATCTTCTACTCTAGTTGGGATTTGATCCTTTAACTGTGTATTTCAGTTCACACACACACAACATACACACACCATGTGCAATAGAATTCATTGTACGCAACAAAACTAGCAACATTCAGTACATACATTTTGAAATTGTATAAAGAATTTAGTGCAATAAGTTTAAAAAATTAATATGTATATACTTATAAGTATATAACGTAATTAAATCGATAAAAGATCACTCGTCTTCTTACTTTGCCAAATATCGCATTTTGGGTGTTATTTTTAAAAAAAATTGTATTGCTTTTGCAGGTTTATTAATCACAATTTTAATTTTTTGAGAGCAGAGCTAAAGGATACGATACTTTACATCGATAATTGCTGCTCAATTTGGTATGTTTCCCTATCCGATAGTTGGCAGCACCTGTAGTAGCCCGTCTAAGGCGATATATTGCACGAAGCCCAATACAACAATTTTGCACCATTTCAAATTAAGTAAACAGATATTTATTTTTTATAGTAAAATAAACTGTTACTTGGTATTAATCAGTGGTGGAAAATAAGTTGTGCTTTTTCTGCAGAAAATTGCAATTTAAATGCAACTCCCATTTACCCGTTTATACTCGACTTTCCGTTTAATGTTTATTTAAAATGTGTGTATAATTTCTTACCAACTTTTATTATTACGTATTTGTATTATAAGTAAATTGATGTACATATACATATACATAACATACGCACGAAATCTTTTTTCTGTTCTTTTTCTTGTTTTTGTTCCTTGTGCATTTCAATCATAAAATTTGATGAAAAATTGCATATGTTAATTATTAACTTGTAAAATGTGTGTGTTGGTGTGTGTATTCCGACCTTGGACTTAAAACTATAAAGTTTTATATATATATATATATATATATATACTAAGTTATAACTAAAACGACCAAATCCAGGCATTCTCTTGAAGTTTTCGACAATGATTTGCAAAAAAATAAAAGAAATTCCTTCCAATTGATGGATGATGTTAATGATGATGATGCACTGTACAATATATAATAAACTGCTTCCAGTTAGATTTGCGACGCCGAAAAAGATAAAGATAATCATTCGGTGCTCTGCAAACCGGAGCTCCTCGCCCGTTTCTGTGGTGAGCTGTAGGCGCTGCCTGCCGTAGAGGCGCCGCTGCCAGTCTTCTCCTGCGAGCGCTTCAAACTGGTCGCATTTACAGCGCCTTGCAACTTGGTTGTGGTTGGATCTGGGGAAATACCGAGTATAAATATTCTATATTATTTATCTATTTATTTACAAATCTATTGATGTATTTAATTATTTATTATTTTTATTTATATATTTTTTAAAATATTTATTTATAGATTTAATTATTTATTAATTTATTTATTTAACTTGTTTGTGGTCGGATCAGTGAAATTCAGATTTGTATTAATTTATTAATTAACTGAATTATAATTTATTTATTATTATTTACTTATATAATTAATTTTTGTTCTGAAATAATTTGTTTTACTTAATATCAGTGGACACAAAATAAAATCCCAAAACCAAAAATATATTATACAAAATGATTAGAATGATTAGTTTATGGCAGGCAATTACTTTTTTTCTTTGACATTGTTCCAAATAAGGTGTCTCTCACTGTATATTTGTCAGATTTAGTGGGTTAATTGGGGTGCATTCAAAAAATCCAATCCAATAAATATATATAGGAATAAACTAACAAATATTACATCAACTTTACCTTGAAGCCATCGGACTTGGGTCGCTGGCCCGTAGCCCTTCTGATTACGAGCAGCGATGCGAAAGATAATCGCTGGTTTATTGGAGCAATCCACATGGGCATTCGATAAGGATGCATTGGGAACCGTGCACTGATTGGCGGCACCAACATAGACGCGAACAAAGGCCAATTGGGGCGAGCTCACCTTATCCTTTGTGGTGGGTTTGACAGCCAAATAAACGGAGTATTCGACAATTTCCTTGGTCTTTTGTGCCGGCGGCGGTTCCCACGTCAAATGGGCGCCCTCCTTAATATCTTTTGAAATCTTAATGGCGGACGGAGCGCCAGGATAACCAGGCAGACAAGTTTTAAAGCTGGAAATCTAAAGAAGGGGAAAGGAAATATTTAATATTAATTATACATATTAATATAAATATTATAAAACTTACCTCTCCCCACTCACCACGCCCACAGGAATTGAGAGCAGCGAGGCGAAAGCGATACGCGGTGCCCGGATCCAAACTGATGCGTGGATATTGCGCCAAATCGGGCAAATGATCAGAGTCCAAATTAACGCGCTGTGTCGCCTCGTTGAAATATTTGCAGTCGATGTAACTTGTCACCGTGTGAGAGAGCTCCTTGAAAATGCCCACTGTATGCCATTTGTCGTTGTCATCAATGGCATTGTTATTATTAGTGGACACATTCTATAAAACAACAATATATTTAAAATAATTGGAATATATATATATTATATATTTATATATATAATAAACAAGTAAAATTATAAATATAAGAGATGGGATGGGCTACAGCGTATCTGCTCATCGATCTATCTTTCCACTAGCGAATTCTTTACTTGTTCCAACTTACATTGCTGTCGTTGTTGTTACAGCTTTTATTTTGTTCATTCGATTTGTTGTAGCTGAGATGGCTGACTGATGAGACTGACGCGGAGGCGGCGGAGGAGCTGTCATCGTGTAGACTTCTGCTGGCTGCACCCGTCGTTTGACTGGAATCCGCCGAAGCAGTCGCCGCCTGCATAACAGCTGCCGATGCCAACGCATCCAGTTGGCAGCCGTCAACTGCAAGAGGGGAGGAGATAAATGTTAATTATTAAATTATACATATTTTATAGCGCAACTCACCATTTTGATGATGATGCTGTTGCTGTTGCTGACGCTGCACGTTTAGCTGTAATTTATTTTGATCTGCATCCGATTCGCTGGTCGTTGATATGGTTGTGTCCTTCAGCAGCATCAAAGCCTCTCCCGATTTGATCGTCGTCAATATATTGGCAGCCTCCGTCTCCGATGCGGTCGGCTGATTACAATCAGCTGCAGTTGTTGTTACAGCAGGCGCTGGGAGGCTGGCCTATAAACAATGGTAATATAAACAATCATATTAAAAATATATATAAAATATTAATAATAACAATTATAATATATAATTTTTAAACAATAATAATAATATACAAAATATATATCTTTACATTTGTATCCATATTTTCTTTTGGACATCCTCCTGCCGGATGCATATCCGTCGTGCTGCTGACACCAGAAACATCATCATTTACAGCTGGTTTTTCCAAATCCTGCGCAGTCTCCAACGAGGCGATACCCGAAACTGTTGCCGCAGCTGTTACCGACGGTGTTGCCGATGATAAAGCGGATGTGGATGTGGCATTCTCCTGCTCAACCCTCCCCACCTCATCATCAATCTGCTCATCATCATTTAACTGATGAGTTCCCGTTGGCTGTTTGAGTGAATCATCGACGCCATCCAGTTGCTCAATAATATCATCCATGGGATCCGCATCCAAAACATCCAATTTGGCAATGTTTATCGACTGCTGCTGCTGCTGAGTTGTTGTTGCCTCCACAATTTTCTCCTTCTCCTTGAGGGATATAATAGGTGTGGTCTTAAGGGGAGCACCCCTCGCTGACAGGGTCAAAGTGCGTTGACCCGCAGCCGTTGCCACACCGCCCGCATTGAAAATGTTGACAAAACCCTTTCTCGCAGCCGTTGCCCCTTGCAACATGACCAGCTTGTTGGGACCGCCGGTAGTGCTGGCTGCCGCATTTGTGGCACTCATCACTGTGACCGGTTTGCCACCAATATAAACAGCAGTCTTTTGTTGCAACTTCTGCGCATGATTGCCAGCAGTTATCAAATGATTTGTTGTTGTTGTTGAGGTGGGTAGCGTTAGAGTAATGGGTCTTCCAGCAATACCAGCGGTACCCGTTAAATTTCGCACCATTTTCACATTGGTCGGCGTGGCAGAGATAACGGTACGTGTTGTGGCGCCACCACCAACAGCCAAGGGAGTTGCTGTTGTCCCTGTAGAGCCGACAATGCTGACAATATTTGTGGCATTGCTGCCGGCGCTACTCATGACACCCGTACCGGCACCAGTGGAGGACACAGTCCTCAAACCGGTGTTGCCCGTGGTAACAATGATTATTTGTTGATTGCCCAATTGAGCGCCTTGTTTGTTGCTGGTGATGACAAATGCCGGCTTGCCACCCATCACATTTGGCGTCACTTTGCCCATTTGCAATATGTTCGAGTTTTTCATTATCAACTTGCCACCGGCAACGCTGTGTGGCGACACCAATTTTAGCACATTGCCTGAAACTAGTGACTTTTGTGTTTGATGTTGTTGTTGCTGCTGCTGCTGCTGTTGTTGTTGGTGCTGTTGTTGTTGCAGCTGCGTCAGCTGATTGCCAGCAGCAATTGCTGTTGTTATTGTGCCCGAGGCCATTACTGTTTTCGGTTGCAAGCTCCCACCAGCTGCAATCTGTTTGGGTTTGAAATAGTTGAGTAGTTATTAGTATTTCAATTGCATAAAGTATTTGGAAAATAATAGTAGTAATACAACAAAAAAATCCAAATAATAATTAATTGAAGTGACCTGAATTTGTGTGGATCCACCACCCGCCGAGGCAAGTTGTTGATTGCAAATGGAGATTGCAGCATGTGCCTGTCCCTGCCCCGTTGCTGCAGCACCCTTGGCAATATTAAAGTTGACCTTTGGCATCGTTTGCACAGCCATGCCCCCACTGCTTGTCTTCACAAACTGCAACTGCACATTGGAGGCGAGTGTTAAGGGTTTCTGTATGAAATACTGCTTGCCACCAATCGAAGTTGTTGCAGTTGCCGTTGTTGTTGTAGTTGTTGCCGTTGTGTGTTGCAGTTGCTGTTGTTGTTGCATTGTGGCAGCAGTTGTTGCTTTTAGTATAGTTGTTGTGGCGCCACTGCTGCTGCTTGTGGCAAGCCGCAAAGTTTGGCCAGCTGATGTTGCAACACTGGGTATAATACGCAAAGAGGCGCCACCAGTTGAACTCGGCGTCGAGCTGAGTTGCAGTACATTACTGGGCGTGGCACTTGCAACATCCTTGGGCCGAAACTTGTGCAAGATGCCACCAACGGTTCCAACGCCACTTGCCACGCCACTGCTGCTGCTTGTTGTTGCAGCTGTGCTGCTTATGATGGATAATTGTGGTTGTTGTTGCACAGTTGCCACAGTTGTGGCAGCGGCAGCCAATATTGGCTTTAGTTGCGACGATGGAGTTTGTGCCACATATACTGCGGCGGGCGTTTTTGCTTCATTTAGATGCAATACGGAAATGGGGCTCTTTTCGAATTTTAATGCTGCAGTTGCAGTTGGCGCTGTTGCTGCAACGGCATCTGTGACGCCTCCATTAGTGGCGCTTGCATTCGCCACACTCTGAGTTGGCGGCTGCTTTGTGGCAGTTGCCGGACCCTGTTCGATTTTTTGTATTTGCAAGACGTACGCTGCGGCAAATGTTGTCGCGGTCCAAGAAAGTTCCAGCGCATGGGTTGAGGCACGCACAAGAGCCACTTTGACAGCATACAGCGGCTTCGTCACCTCCAGACACCACAGATCCTTGCAGCACACCTGCAAGACATAATTATAATAATGATAATTCAATTATAAAATAATAAATAATTCACTTGACATCAGACCTAAAACATAATATATACAAATTGAAACATAAATATATTAAATAATTGTAGTTATTATTTTGTTGGCATTTAAAAACCAAGATTTTTACCTATGCCAAAACAAAGTTTTCTATTCACAATTTGTATATTAGTTATTATTTTTTGCATTTTGGTTATTATTACATATTCAAATTTGAGCTTACCTCTCTTTACACGGTACTCTTTTGTGTTATAGGTATATAAATTATATATATATATATTAAATTCAGTGATAAGTGTAGATCATCTCACCCTAACCTGGTTGTTCCAAGCTTTGCGATAACCATCTCGCCCCGACCAAACATAGAGACGACTCTGAATGCCAACGGCACAGTGCCCGGCTCGTGCTCTGGGCACATTCTCCTCGATGGTGTCCAGGGTGACATTGTCCCACGTCATCGTATCTACATATATAGCTTATTATAATATAGAATCCATTTTATACTATATAATATATACCCAAATCGAGTACGGCGAGTGTATTCGTGCATTTCCATTCACGTTCTGTGGTCGCCTTCGAGTCATTTATCACCAGTGGCACCCAACCTCCAAAAACATACATTTTATTTGCGATCATTGTCGAACTGTGCAAGGATCGCGGAAGTGGAGCTTGTCCTCGAGTCCTTGGCTTTTCCCACGTCATAGAATCTGTACAAAAAAAATTAAAAACAATTATAATAACTAATAGATTTTGTTTTCCTAGAGAAATACCCGTGTCAAGCAACCACAAATCGCCCAGACGACAACCGCTCATTCCGCCGTAGACGAGTAGGCTCAATTTGCCAGTATCTTTGCTCGTAAACGAAATACCCGTGTGCGATTCCCTGGGAGGCGGACTATCACCAAATGTCTTTGGTATTATCCATTTGCCATTGTGACTGTGCACGCCTCGCGTATCCAATATATACAAATCATTCAGATATCTGAAAGCAACAACAAATTAGCAAAATATATTTTAAAAAATGAACACTACATTTATAAAATATTTAAATAAGAAAAAATTATAGATTACCATCAGAAATAACTATTAAATTAGTCAAAATTATTTTATTTATTTATAATTATGAAATTAATTAATTTTATATATTTGGGTTTTTTTTGTTTCGATTGAGGGAGAGTCGAAAATTAGAGATACAAGTGAGTGAAAGAATTTTTTTTAAATATTAAATATTTAATAAGTTTTAATTTTATTTAATAAAATTTAATTTAATTAATTGCTACATACTAATAAATATAATTATTATTGCGAAGAAACAAAAGTAGAAAAATATTAAACTTATTTACAACTACTAATATTAATTAATAAGTGCCTCTTACTTGGGAATATTATTTTTGGGATCATCCGATTCATTGGCCAGTCCGCCAAAGAGGAATATTTTCTCGCCGACCATTGTGAAGCTATGCCCCAAACGGGGGCATGGAGCGACACCATTATCCGGCGTCTCCGGGTACATTTTGCGCCATTCCCATTTGGTTGCTTGCAACTCGTAAAGTTCATTTGAATATTTGCCATATTCAATCATGCCGCCAAAGACAAACATGCGCGTGCCTTCCACAACAAAACCATAAGCAGCACAACCATTTGGCACATCGCCCTTCAGCACGGGCACATACCATTGATTGGTGACTATAAATTAAAAATTGACAATTAGCAACTGAAATTATCGATTGGCACTCGTGACTTGATATGCAGTATTCTTAAATATCAGCTGCATAAATAGCACGACACACGACTGAGAGTCCAGACTAAATATGCAGTGTTGTTAAATAGTGCAGCTTCATAAATATCGACTCACAATGGTAAGTCGCTTAACAATGCATCGTATTGTGCAGCGATAGTGCATCTGTACACATAGCACGAAAAACGACTAAAACAATGTTCTCAATTATCGTTAGTGGCACACTATGTCATGCCTCCTGCTCTGCATGACATACAAACAACGCACTCAAATTAAGTATAAAACCACATTTAAAATCACAAAAAAATACCTGTATTATAAACATGTAATTCGTCGACAATTCCCTCGTTGCCGCCACCAAAAACAACCATTAATTCCTTGATATTTATGGCACGATGTCCGTGGCGGGGTCGCGGTTGCGGCCCCGTTGGATTTAAAACGCGTTTCCAGCGAAAACCATATTGATTATTAGACAACGAATTATTATTATTAGGATTATCGGTTTGATAGGTGGCATCCATTTCCATATCGATGCGTGCCAAGCAATTTGAGTCAGTTCGAACAATTTGTTCCGCGTTCAGCTCATCGGCAGAATTATTTGATGCGCTTTCCATAATTATCGTTTATCGTTAATCGGGGTTTTTTTTTGGTTTTTGTTTTTTAGCAATTACTGAGATTATTCTTCAATGGAATTGTTTACAATTTAAATTCATCTTTTCGCTTGTCAAAACTGTAATAATAAATGTATTTAAGTTAAAATTCAAAATTTAAATGAATAAGAGATAAACTTTTATTGCGCACTGTGTTTGCTGCATTGGTGCTAACAAATTTATGTTGACCTGGCAATGCCGTCAAATGGACGACGACGCTCAACAAAAATCGGTATCAAAATTTTGGTGCTATTTTATCACACAAATTCGGTGAAAGGCGAATTATTGTAGTTTTTTCTTTTCGCTTACCAAATTAACAATTGCACTTTGTGTTGAAATTGAAATTTAAGTCAATAATAAATGAAAATGCGACACTCCAACATTTGTGCACACACACAATGTGCAAAAAAAAGCCGAAGAAAACGACAACGACGCACACAGAGGCAGCTCAAAAAGGTCTCAGGCAGGGAGCCGAACTGGATCATCGGTTTGCATCGGCACTGGGAGGGTTGCTCTGTTGACTACGGTTGCTACCCAGCATATCGATAAGCGAAACTCAATTTGGCTGCAGGGGACAATATTTTGTTTATATACTATTTGTTAATTATATTAAAATAAAAATATATTTTGAATGAAAAATATGCACATTAAAACTAAACATCTATTTCTTATTAATTATTTTTATTCATTTTAGGTAAAATTTATAAGGACGCATATCGATTAAAAAGTAATTGATTCAGAATCAGTCTAACTCATGACCCAATCGATATAATTTGTCCATTTAATGTGACCAGCTGTTTTAATCTTCAGGCACATAGCACCGCAAAAATTCTCGCCCAATTTTCTTTAAAAAATAATCGATATATCGTTTGCTTATAGTTTCGAGAAATAAAAATTGCTAGTTGCAATCGATATTTTTCCTATGCCTGAAAGTATGCCATTGATTTAAAGTGCGCCCATAATTAAAAACGAAATTAATTTAACCATATATCTATTTTTTTAATGACGCGATGTGTTAATAAAAAATACGTGGAATTTTTGTACGAGTTGTGTTTTGTGTGTTGGTCGCTTATACAATTTAAATTCTCTGCGCTTTTTGGTAGGTAAGAAATTGATCTACAAATACTTACACAAGCAAGTATTTAACTGTTCACATTACGTTTTACGTAATGCTGCTTATCGCATTACGGAAGCGATTGCAGCTTTTAAAAAAAGTAAATGAGAGAATTAGAATATAAAAATGTCCTAAGTATATATGTTAAGTAAAAAATCGTCAGTTATTGTTTTGGTGCAGAATAAAACTAAAGCGACAGTAGCGGGTATTATACGCAGCCAGCATCCAGCAGCTGCATCAATTTTAAAGTATCGTCAAAATAATAAATATAACTAATATATGTAATCCCTATTTTTCAATAATTATTAATTACTTAACATAATTATATATCTTTATTTTTTTCTGTTTCATTTATCGGCATACAGCTAAGATCCGATAAGCTAGACGTAAAGTGATTTTTATGCGCTTATCACGCAAATCGAGGCAAAGAAGAAGAACGTCGCATTATTAACGTAATCAGAACAAACAAAAGACTGACGAAAAAAACATGCAGCTACACAGCGATAAGCAGGACAAATAACTGTCACTCTGGGATAAATGTGTATACATTAGGTACAAATGTACACACTAGTAAAATGTACCACAATTAGGCTATAAATAGAAGGCTGTCTCGCAAAGCGGAGCGCAGTCTTCTCTTTAGTTAATGCAAGTCCCAGCTGTTGCTGCTGCTCCCGTCTTCTTCTTCTACTCAATAAAAAGTTATAAAAAGTGAGTGATGACCACCAACATAAGAAAAGTGACTTAAGTCAGTGACCTTAAAATGAGTGCCACTTATTATTAATATTAGTAAATATATAAAAGTGTGACAAATTAAGGCATTTTAAACTTTTATTATTACCTTTATGTAGATGAAATAAAAATATATAAAAAAGAAACTCCAAAAAAAAAATAATTTATAGCTAATAATCTGGCAACGCCAGTCGACAATCGTCAAGTGTTGAGCAACAACAACAACTACCGCCAACAGCAATAATCGTTTTGAAAATTGATTTTGCCTTATGCGCTTAAGTCGAACTGGTCACACTGTCCTGTATTTGTGTATACCTTGCGAGTTTATCCATTGTGCTGGCAAAAAAAAGATAATACAAATAAAAATACTAGCATTTCTGGTAATAATAATAGTTGCCAAAGGACAACGGCAATAAACAAAATGTTTACTTTTTATACTTTTTAATAAATAATTTTCATTTATTTACGCGCTGTGTTTGCACTTGTTTATGCGCTGCGTTTTTCGTATCTCCTTTTTCGTTTCTTTTTCGCCTGCTGCAGTTTTATTTAAATCGCGTGGCAACACCCATAAATATAATTTGGATATCGAAAACTCAAAGTTGGGTAAATAATGAACTTAGTTAAAGTGAAAACAAATGTCTATATATATGTCAAGTTGGGTGTATAAGTGCAGAGATTTTCGCATAAGCATTCCTGTGTATCAAATATTGCATATGGTATACATACACGCACACATGTACACATCCATACACACACACGAATATATACACACACATGTCGTTGCCAGACTATTGGCATGTGTAGGCATGCATACAAATATACATACATGTATACATATAGACGTAAAGATATGTATGTATAAAAGTGATATCATCCCGTTATTTGTCATCTTTACGCCAGCCCCGTTAGAAATCAATAATTTAATAATTCTATATGTGTGTGTAGCTATTTAAGTTTGTGTATAAATGCATATGTGTATATGTGTGTGTATTACAATTCCATTTTGATTTGCTTTGCATAAAATAAAGAAAAACCATAGCTAACAGCCAAAAGAATTTTAGAATGCCAATGCCAAGATATACACACACACATTCACGAAAATCTTTGCACATTAAAAATCTGTGCTGTATGACGTAATTGCGTGTGTCGAGTGAAAAATGTGTGCTGAGGTGTTTTTTTTTTAAACAATACTTGCTTACATTTGCTAGTACTATTTGCAACGTTTGTGCGTGTGTGAGAGAGAGCGAACAGGTTTTAGCTTGCTCTCCTCACGCTCTCTCGCGCACACATTGATTAGCATAGAAAGTCTGGCTTAAAAAGGAGAAGCGAAAATGTTATGCACACCTGCTTGCATATACATATGTGCGTGCGCTGCATAAAGCTAATTGCATTAGTTTTCCCATACCCTTGCCAACATATGCATGTAAGTGAGTGTGTATTTATGCATGTGTTGTATGTAGTTGGCCTTGCATAGCGTCCAGTTGAAAAAAACCTATATGTGTGCTTGTGTATTAAATAACTGGCGCCAAAGAAAGATATAAATATAAAAAAATAAATATAAATGACGAATATATAATTTATATTATTTTTACAAGCAAAAAAATGCAATTCTTTTCTGATTGCTTACAATGTTTTCTTCCATTAATAAAGGAATTTCTAACACATAAAAAAATGCATTCCTGACCTACATTAACAATTTGATATTGCCTAATGGATTTTTGCAGTTTCATTCAATACAAAGATTATTCTATCTTGCGATAAGCAAATTATCGATATTTTGGCTCGAACTCCAGCTGCTTCCTCGTTGCTTTCGCTCTTTCCTCCGTCTTTCTTCAATTGCGATAAGCAATTGCTGTTTGATCTGCAAAGCATGCATGGCCAAGTACTTATAAAATACTTGATAATTATTTTCTTGATTGAAAGTATAAGCGCCTTCAGCCTGGGATTTAATAAAGCTGCGGGTATTTTGTGTGTACACATCTATGCTTATCAGTGACGCCAACAAATAAAAAGCAACATTATGCGGTCTCTAAAAGAAGCCGGTTGAATCCGATTTTATTTTTGCGCTCTACAGCATTTTGCGTCACAACACGTCATCATCGCTCATGCTTTAATCTAGACATGTTAAGACATTTTCACATAAGTGTTGGATAACAAATAGATATATAGATATATATACACATATATAGACATTTTTTTACTGCTAACCACTTATCTTTTTTTAGTCACATTCTTTTTTATATATTGAACTACTTTTGCTATTTTTTTGAGTCATTGTATTTTTTTCGATATTGAATGTGCGATTTCTTTTCTATATTCGAAACTCGCGCATTGAACTTTTGCTTTTTGCCCAGGTAATGTTTTATTTTCGAAATATAGCTGCATGTGTGTGTGTGTGTCAATTTGTGTGAGCCTAACAGAGCCGTTGACCGCCGACAATTTTATTACACGCACATGTGTGTTTATGTGTATGTATGTAAATAAATAAATGTATGTACGCACATATGTGTGAATGCTTGAGTCGCGTGCTTTTCTGTGCCTGTTGGGCTTGAGTCGTTGGTGGTCGGGAAGTGAAGGGGGATGGGGTTGTTAATTTACGTATTGCGCACAGCTGCAGCGATTAACGTTTTTGCGAGGAGGTGTAGCGGGCACAGCTGCAATGTTCGTACGCCTAACGTTTTGAAATCGAACATGTTCGATGTACGATGTTCGCTGCTGCGCTCGCTGCTCTCTTCGAACACCCCTCGAACAAATTGTTGGCAACTTTTTGTTCAGCTTTCGATGATCGTCTGAAAAGAGATACATATGTGAAAATTTATTAACTGTGTGAATTAATCGGTGTCATTGGGCCATTTATTTATTTATGTATTTGTTTATTTAATAACAAATAAATTTAGTCGACACAAAAACAAAATATATATTTAAAATAATTTAAAAATAAATTTGATATTGATTTTAAAGAAAAAAGGTTAAAAATATTTATACGATTTATGGTTATTTCCTTGTATCGGTTTATCGGTTTATTTAACAAATATGTATTTAGTTTTCTATCATTGAATTTTTATTATTATTGATGAATACTAAAATATGCATATATATTTTTATTTTGAACAGATATTATAACCAATGGCCACAATCGACGGAAGACCGGCGCAATATGGGGTATCACTTAAGCAATTACGCGATATCATGGAGCACCGGGGCCGCGAGGGCATAGCGAAAATCCATGAATACGGTGGCATTCATGAGCTATGCAAAAAACTCTACACATCTCCAAATGAAGGTAGAAAAATAATATTATAATATTAAAAAATTATAAATTTAAATGAATTCTAAATATTTCTCGATCTAGGCCTGAGCGGGTCGAAAGCGGATGAGGAGCATAGACGTGAAACTTTTGGCTCGAATGTAATACCACCGAAACCCCCGAAAACGTTTCTGACTCTTGTGTGGGAGGCGCTTCAGGATGTCACACTTATTATCTTAGAGGTAGCTGCGCTAGTTTCACTCGGTCTATCATTCTATAAGCCCGCCGACGAGGATGCGCGTAAGTCTATGTATATTATATATATATATATATATATATATATACTATTCATTTTGTATCCTCTGTTTATAATATATATATTGTGTGACTTTTAGCTCTACTGCAGGAGGAGGATGAACATCATGGTTGGATCGAGGGTCTCGCCATTCTCATTTCGGTGATTGTGGTCGTGATTGTGACCGCTTTCAATGATTACTCGAAGGAGCGACAGTTTCGGGGTCTGCAGAATCGCATCGAAGGCGAGCACAAGTTCTCAGTGATTCGCGGCGGCGAAGTCTGCCAGATATCGGTTGGCGATATTCTCGTCGGCGATATTGCTCAAATCAAGTACGGCGATCTTTTGCCCGCAGACGGATGCCTTATCCAAAGCAATGACTTAAAGGTATATATCTATATATTTGTTTAATTACTTATTTAACTATTTATTAAATTACTTATCTGTATTTAAATAATTTGCATTGTGTGTTGTGCAATTCTTTAGGTGGACGAATCATCGTTGACCGGTGAATCGGATCATGTGAAGAAGGGTGCCGATTCGGATCCGATGGTTCTGTCTGGGACCCACGTGATGGAGGGCAGTGGCAAGATGGTTGTGACCGCCGTCGGCGTCAATTCACAGGCCGGAATTATTTTCACGCTGCTCGGCGCCGCCGTCGACGAACAGGAGGCCGAAATCAAAAAGATGAAGAAGGGTGCGTATTTAAATTGATCTTTTTAAATGTATATACCCCAAATACACAGCAATAATCCAACTTACTTACACTGATGATAAAAACAGTTAAATGTTGTATATACAAAATGGCTAGAAAATTATCTTTTTGAATTAGTTTGAGTAATTTATTGACCTGGTTATCATAAAAAACTTACTCACACGCAAAACAAACACACAGTAAGAATAAGAACTTAAATTTATCGATTTTCTATATATAAATATATCGTTTATTTATTATTTTTTATTTTTTCATATTCCAATATTGCATGACGTGAATTGATTGACCCATCTTTGAAAACTCCTCCATCTACCTACCAATAAAAAAAAACAATCAATCAACCAACCAACCAACCAACAAATCAACCAACCAAATCACCACCACTACCAAAAAAACACAAAAAAAAAAAAATTAATTCAATTGAAATAAAAACTAAAAAAAAAAAAATGACGTAAATGGATCGAACCTTGATTGAAACACCGATTACAAAAATTATCGAAAATTCAGAAGCTAAAAAGGCGAGCAAGCAAAAGAGCAAGAGCCTTACAGGTGAATTCACTTAAAATACAGTTTAAATACTACTACTACTACTATTACAGATTTACAGTTAGTTTTTTACAATAATCACACTGAAAAGAAACCTAATGAAACAAATCTAAAAACAAATCCAAAAGAAACATAAAAATACCCTTGCAGACCGGAGTTTTAAACAGGTTTTTTATGGGTACAAAATAGACAATATATATATATATATATAGATATATATATATATAATATATATATTCCTTGAGTGATCAATCATCAATTCGGTTTAAACTTGTTCTAATTACTTATCGATTTTCGATTTCAATATTCAATTATTTCAATCACTTTCATTTCATTAATGCCATAGTAGTTGCAATGTGGTTGCTATCAATAATAATCGATAGCTGTCAATGATCGATGTTTCTGCAGCTCTACCCAAAGAAAATTGATAGCATATAGATTGTTGTATTATTTTAATCATTTGCCAACTTTACAAAACATATAGTAGAGTATTGAATAGTATTAGATAAAGATGTCTAAAATAGTTGAAGGATGGAATATGATTAATATTTATAAGCGTAAGCCAGTTCTTATACTTTGATACCGAAGGTAGTAGTATATTTGGCTTTGGGCAATGTCCGTCATGCTGTCTGTCCGTCTGGATGAACGCAACTTTTTTCGACACCCTTACAGATACATACTTGAATCTTGGAACATATATATTGGTCAGTGCCCGCGTCAGACAAACAGACAAAGTGTAAAAATTGGACTTGGGAATCGATATTCGAAAATCGATACTGGAACCGATAACACATTTTTATGGCCACGTCCACACATGCGCCTATAATCGCCAATACCTATATTTCGAAAAGTGCAAATCGATACAATTTTAAAGATAAACTCACCAAACCTAGAACGTAACTTCAACCTTCTTCACTCCCGCTCCCAAAATTCCAAAAGCCCATATCACCAAACTGCGAAGGAAGGTTACTAGCTTGGTCAGTATTTCTTGGCTACACCCACCCTCTTCATTGCTACCTCTTATCAGCTGGCATTACGTCTCGTATCAAAGTATTTTGCAGTCGGTTACACCCGACTTAGAAGCGAATGGAAAATAAATACAAAAAATACCCGTTATACACACAGCAATTTACTGACCCCATACAAATTTAAATTAAAAAATAAAATTTAAAAAATAAGAAAAATAAAAATATATAGATACCGAAATATCGTCTGCAGGGGTATAAAAATAATTGAAAATAGAAATTATTAATTATTATTAATAAATTGAAAACTAATATATATGTATATATATAGGTGACACTGATGGACGTACACCAGTGAAAGCAGCAGCAGCCAATGCACCAGCAGCTCCTCGAAGCGGAGGCGATGCCATCAAATCAGAATCTGATGGGAATCATGTGCAGCAATCGTCGACAAGTGCCGCCGAAACTGGCCACAAAAAGGAGAAATCTGTGCTGCAAGCAAAGTTAACCAAATTGGCGATACAAATTGGTTATGCGGGCTCAACGATAGCCGTGCTCACAGTCATCATATTGATAATACAGTTCTGTGTGAAGACTTTTGTTATCGATGAGAAACCCTGGAAGAATACCTATGCTAATAATCTGGTCAAGCATTTAATTATTGGTGTTACAGTATTAGTTGTTGCTGTGCCGGAGGGGTTACCACTCGCTGTTACCCTCTCTCTGGCCTACTCTGTGAAGGTGCGTTAATAGATAATTATCGATATATATTTTTATTTTCTTATTATTTGTATATATTTTGTTGCAGAAAATGATGAAGGATAATAATTTGGTGCGTCATTTGGATGCGTGTGAAACGATGGGAAATGCCACTGCTATTTGCTCTGATAAAACAGGCACTCTGACCACTAATCGAATGACAGTCGTCCAATCCTATATCTGTGAGAAATTGTGCAAGGTGTTGCCAACGTTGAATGATATTCCACAGCATGTTGGCAACTTGATCACAATGGGCATATCGGTGAATTCAGCATACACTTCCAATATAATGGTAGGATTTTTTACAACGATTTTTATATGTTATTGCTGTATGCTTAAGTTGATTATTTCGTAAACATATACAGCCTGGTCAAAATCCGGGAGACTTGCCCATTCAGGTGGGCAATAAAACTGAGTGCTCATTGCTCGGATTTGTGCAGGCCTTGGGCGTTAAATATCAATCAATACGTGATGAAATACCCGAGGATCGTTTCACACGCGTCTACACCTTCAACTCGGTGCGCAAGAGCATGGGAACTGTTATCCCCCGACCAAATGGAGGATATCGTCTGTACACAAAAGGAGCCTCAGAGATTATAATGAAGAAGTGAATATTGAATATATAACAAATAACAAATAAAATCAATTTTGACTAATGACATTATTATTTCAGATGTTCGTTTATCTATGGTCACGAAGGTACGCTGGAGAAATTCACCCGGGACATGCAGGAGCGTCTCATCCGCGAGGTGATCGAACCGATGGCCTGTGACGGTTTGCGCACCATTTCCGTTGCCTATCGCGATTTTGTTCCCGGCAAGGCTGCCATCAACGAGGTTCACATCGATGGCGAACCCAATTGGGATGACGAAGAGAATATTATGGCAAATTTGACCTGTTTGTGTGTTGTGGGCATTGAAGATCCGGTCCGACCGGAGGTACCCGATGCCATTCGCAAGTGTCAAAGGGCGGGCATCACAGTTCGCATGGTCACCGGTGATAATGTTAATACGGCCCGTTCAATTGCTGGCAAATGCGGCATTCTGCGGCCAAACGATGATTTCCTCATTTTGGAGGGTAAAGAATTCAATCAACGCATTCGCGACAGCAATGGTGATGTAAGTTATCGATTAATGTATAATGTATGTATATGGGTATGTAAATGTATATTATTATTATATAAATCAAATATATTATATATAAAATGTATATTTATATAAATTTGTATATTACATTATGTTATATTTTATATTATGTTATATTTATATTATATCCTTTATCAACTTAATCGAAATTGTTTATATTTTTATATAATTAATATCATATATTATCTGTTTTGTATATATTAAAGGTCCAGCAGCATCTGCTTGACAAGGTCTGGCCCAAATTGCGAGTGCTTGCTCGCTCCTCACCCACCGACAAGTACACCCTAGTCAAAGGTACGCCTTTAACTTAAATGAAATCTATTTATTAATTATATATTAACATTATTTCTTGTACATTTTAGGCATGATCGATAGCACAGTGACGGATAATCGGGAGGTGGTCGCTGTGACGGGGGATGGCACCAACGATGGGCCCGCTCTCAAGAAGGCCGATGTTGGCTTCGCAATGGGTATTGCCGGAACTGATGTGGCCAAGGAGGCGTCCGATATCATACTCACCGATGACAATTTCAGCAGCATTGTCAAGGCGGTGATGTGGGGACGAAATGTGTACGATTCGATTGCGAAGTTTCTGCAGTTTCAGCTAACGGTGAATGTCGTTGCCGTCATTGTTGCATTTATTGGCGCCTGTGCCGTTCAGGATTCCCCACTCAAGGTACGTCCCAATATTAATAATTAATATGATATTAATAATTAATTAATTAATATTAATTAATTAATATTAATTTACCGATTCGTTTTAATCGATTGCAGGCCGTGCAAATGTTGTGGGTGAACCTTATTATGGACACACTGGCCTCCCTCGCCCTGGCAACGGAGGTGCCCACACCGGATCTATTGCTCCGTAAGCCATATGGACGCACAAAACCGTTAATATCGCGCACAATGATGAAGAACATATTGGGACAGGCCCTCTACCAGTTGGTCATCATCTTTACTTTGCTCTTTGTGGGTGGGTTTTACTTAAATATATATAGATATAGTTTTCAATACACATATATATATATATTAACAATTCCCTCCTCTTTTAGGTGATTTAATACTCGATATTGAGTCCGGTCGTGGACAGGATTTGAATGCTGGACCCACACAACATTTTACGATCATCTTCAATACGTTTGTTATGATGACGCTTTTTAATGAGATCAATGCGAGAAAAATTCATGGACAGCGCAATGTTGTAGAGGGTCTCTTCACCAATCCCATTTTCTACACCATCTGGATATTCACAATGATTTCACAGGTCTCTTTAGGTTTAAATCGAATTAATTTCTGTTTAATTAACCTTTTGTTTTTCTTTATTTTTCAGGTTCTTATTATTCAGTATGGCAAAATGGCTTTCTCAACCAAGGCGCTTTCACTGGATCAGTGGCTGTGGTGCGTCTTCTTTGGCATTGGTACTCTTGTCTGGGGTCAGTTGATCACCTCGGTGCCCACAAGAAAGCTGCCCAAAATCTTATCGTGAGTATTTATATGTAAATGTATCTATTATACAAATATCTTCTAATAATAATAACATCGCATCGCATCGTCCAAATTAATATTTATTATATATTTAACGTTATTTATTATATATATATTATAAATATGCTGAGTACCATATAAATTTATTCATTTATTTGATTTTAATTTTTCTCCCAATTTACTGTTCAAAATTAATTAAAAAATGTATTTTATTTAAATAAGGAATTCGAATCGGTGTTTTTGATAACTTTTGATCGATCTGTAAACGGGCTGTTAACACTCAAAATCAACTCAAACACATTAACACATTAAGCAGTCCAGTCCCCTCATAACTGTAATTGTTGCTTGCCGATAAATGTGATAAAAGTGAAAATTCATTTCCCCCTATGCCCGTTCCTTCCTACTCCCTCCTATAGCGATGACGAGTAACAACGCTTGAAATTATCTTGGCTTGCATTTAAACACACAAACAACTTTCACACAACAGACACACGCACAAACAAAATTACGGATAATTATAAATAATAACAAATATTCCTAGTTAAATTTAGTAAATTGTTGCTTGCTGTTTACTATTTGTTTTTATTACTACATTTTATATATATATAAATATTAAGTATGTATTTTGACTACCTATTCCTACAATTAAATATTTTCTGCTTTGGCTCAAAAATTAAGTATTTGCAAAACATGTAGGTATTTTTTCTTTATATTGTTTATATATTTCTAACAATTGGACCTTTATTAAATCGTACGCAAAAATTGTCTAGCAATTAATATTAATGTTATGCTTCAAAACATACTAAATAAATAAAAGAAATCTGTTGTGTGCTGTTAACAAGTTTATCGCTGACAGCTCGAACTTACACTCGAACATGTTTGCGCTAGAGCCATGTTCGCTGTTGTTGCCGGCAGCTATCGCTTAGCATTGGTTCACTTTCAACTATTGCCGCCGCTTTGAACGTTTTGTCTTTTTTGGTTCGATCACACAAAACACGAAGCGACTCGAGCCGAGCCGGAGTTGCCGTTCGCATTTTTCTTTTTGGAGGGTGGACAATCAATACAATTTGTGTTTGACTTGTAATTACAAATAAGATACTATGAAAAAATTATATTATGCAGCGTAATTTAAAATAAAAATAACGTATTGCTTAATAGAAAAAATATAGATTGGTTGTAATGAAAAGTAAAAAAAAAATTCAGCTTAAGTTAAATATTTTTATAAATTAATTTGCAGATGACTAATATTTTTATGACATAGTTTAATATAATTTGCATACGATTATTTGAATATTTTCATTAAAAAAAATTTCAGATGATAAATCCTTTTATATAAATTCTTTTATATGGTTAAGCCATATAATAATATATTATTAATATTTTTATAATATGCTTTAAATGAATTTGCTTGTGATTTATAAGATGGTTTTTAATTAATTTTACTATTTTTACAAATTAATTTGAATTTGATTAAACTTTTTATATAGTTTAATTTAATTTGCATATGATGAATAACTTTAAAATATGATTTAAATTGATTTTTATTTATTTTTTTCAGTCTGCAGCTAGCCCTAAAATCCCATATGTTTTATTTGTTGTTCATTTTTTCATTTGCTAAAATAAGTTATATAACTAAAAGTAAGTCTATTTAGGCATGCCAACTAAATTTTACAATGTATATTTTAAAAAGTGCTTGTAGCAAAAATATGGCTATATGTGCACATAGTTCACACACACAAACGGAATTGGCTCGTCTCTGATTGGTTTATTCGTCTGGGCAGGACATCTCGAGCATACTTATTCGTTTTTCGCACTCCAACACATAATCTTGCAATTCTTTCTTGCAACATGTTCGGCTCTCTCTCTCGAAGCAATTCCGAAACACTATTGAAGGAACTTTACCATTGATAACGGTTCATTTGCTAATTTCTATACATTCTGAAGGCTGTATGATCATGATCTCATGCACAGATTTTTAAGACTGCGCTGAGCATTAGAAAATATTAAATACTGTAATGTAAAAAATAAAATATCATAATCTGCTATAGATATAGATATAAATATAAATTATAAATCATTTTTCTGCATAAGCACAACTATTTTATTTGATTCGTTCATTCACACTTTACTCAAATTCGCCTTAAATATAATAATTATAAAGATTATTTTTTATTCTACTATACTAATTTGAATTTTATTATAATGATTTCAGTTGGGGTCGCGGACATCCCGAGGAATATACAGATGCGATGAATTTGGGTGAGGAACGATTCGATTCGATTGATTCGGACAAGAAGCCGAGAGCGGGACAAATTCTATGGATTCGTGGCTTGACTCGTCTGCAAACCCAAGTAAGTTTTTTGATACCCTTTCTTTCATTTTTTTTGAAGCAAACTGCTTAGCCCAAAACGAGTGCCATTCTTTTCTTTTTAATTACGAAATACAGTACAAAAACAAGAAAAAAAATATATATATATCTATATCTATATCTATATAGAACAAACAGTTGACTATCTTTTTTTCTCGAATTATTCATTTCTTTTTTTAAATTGTATTTTTTCTGATTGAAAATTGTATTTATATCTACAACAAAACGTGCATATTCAGATATTTTTATCTATATCTATATCTAATATCGATTCATGTCAATCCATGAATTCGAAGTATTTTTACCGAACAACATTTTTACTATCATAAAAAATATTAAAGAAAACAAAAATTGTGTTTATATACATCCGTCGAATTTTAAGTCGATTTGGTGGCATGCGAACGCAGCCAGGGAATACCTCTATTGTTTACTCGCTCGGACATAAGTAACGAGTATTAACCTTCTAGTGCCCAAGGAAGGGTCTAAGTTTATGCCGAGCTAAACGAATATTAACCAAAAATCATTTAAATGGAATGCTTCAATGGTTACTCGCTATTACGAATGTAACGAGTATTAATCCTTTAGTGCCCTGAAACGGCCTTAGTTAATGCCGAACTTTCAAAAATATTCATAAAAAATAATTCTAATAAATTAATTATTTATTTTTGTGTACTCGTTCTTATATATGCAACGAGTATGAACGAATATTAACGAGTATTAGCGAGGGAGGTCTAAAAGTCCCGTATTGAGTAATTAGGGGGTTAAGTGTTAACAGTTCAGTGCTCTTAACCATGAGGTTTTTCTGCCCCGTTCGCATGCACCAAAAAAATGCTACATTCAAAATATTATTTGATTTGAAATATACACTTAACCAATGAAGCTGGTTTTTGGGATTTTTCGGGGTTTTTGGTCAGCAAATTATTCATTCAATGAGTTTATCTTTTGGGTACATTTACATCAATTGTAATTGTTTTCTTTTTTTTAATTATATTTTTTTTTTTATTATCAATTTGTATTTGTTTGCTTTAAGTTTTTTTTGTACACATGCCGTGTTCCATGTAATGTCGTTATCGATATATAGCCTATACTTCGATAGATATTCGTCATTAAAACAAATGGCTCAAAGCTGTGACAAACATATATTTTTTTATCAGTTCCGCTGGGCCCTCTTCCCCTTAGGAGCTAATTCAAAATAGGCAATTTTTTATTAAGGCATTGAGCTCATAATTTCGAATCGTACTTTTTGCGGGGTGTGTGCTTCAATCGTGTATACCCCATATATATAGAGTGTATAGCGAAATCGTTTCTATTTCACAGTTGCCAACAAAATAATAGCACCATTTTCACAACAACAAAATTTTTAATTTAAATTGAGATTAACCAAAAAATAATTGTTTTTTCAAAATGAGAAAATTAACGAAAAAAATAAATAAATTCAGAATTTTGCACATATGAACTTAAATAACAATAAAATAATAATTAAAAAATAATATAATATATAATAAATAATAATAATAATCGCCAATTGTTATAATATAATTAATAATTATTACAATTATATTTCTTTTATTTTTTCGCTTATTTTTGGCTCTGTTCCCTGCAAATAAAAAAAATTCATATATATATATATATATATATAAATGAAAAGAATTCATTTATATAAGTCGTAGAGTGCTATTATTTTGACCGCAAGTGTGTGTTGTGAGCACAAAAAATATTCTAGTAACGAGTTTATGGCAGATATACACTGTAAAACTAAAACAAATTTTGTTTTTTGACTGCAAAATTTGGAAAAAACAAATTCCTCGTAGTTTTTTGCAAATATTAATTGCTTTGTAGTTAAAGAAGTTTTGAAAAAATGAAGGTTTACTTGTGGTAGTATAGAAAACACATTTTCTTCCCTATTCTCTCCTCTCGCTCTAACACTCTCCCTTTCTCTCTCTCTCTCTCTCTCTCTCTTCAGTCCACTTCTGGATTTTGTCTCTCTTCATTTTTCCGCTTCTAGTTTATCGAACGTACATGTTTTTCGTGTCTAGTTAAATTACAAAAATCATATACTGAATGCTTTGCTTTACTTAAAATAATAATTAAAACTAGAGTTTTATTTTTATTCTTTCGGTGTTCGTCGTTGCATTTTTTGCATCAGGCTTAACTTTTGATATTTTAACTAACTATGTGATATCTATACTCTCTCTCTATTCTCTCTCAAACACTCTCAAGAGACCCTAATTAAATCCAAAAACAATTTATGATTATATTCGATATGTTGTTGACGTATCGATACGTTGATGGGTTCTCGATAAGCTATCGATAAATGCAAATTTCTTCAACTTTTGATTGATACTGCTGCTACAGTACTACCAAAACCAATTGCACACAACCATTTTGACTGTCTATGAATTATTTTTGAATGGATTTTCGTATTTATTCTGTAGAGTCGATTCAACAGGTTTTCGTCGTCACCTTCTCTCAAGGTCACAGCTCTCTCTCTCTCTCACTCTCTCTTTGTCTCGCTCACTCTCTCTGTATTCTCCCCTTTACACTAGACACTGATGATATTCCGGTTCTTCCCTTTTCTACCAACCCCAAAAATCTGTCCAGTTAAAGCAGCAGTTACATTTATCGATTTTTCTTCTTTTTTTTTGGCTCCATAGAATACTGTTCACATTATTTTTTCAGAATTTTTTTTTTTTGTTTTGATTTCTAATTGAAATTTGTTTTGTTTTTTTTGTGACAAAATTGCATGTGAATCGTAATCCACAAATATATTTTTATACATATTTTCTAACGAAATGTAGTTTGCTATTTATACAACACTCCCTCCTCGATATAATTCATTAAAAAAGAATACATACTATAAAAAAGGAGTCGCCTTTATCGTAATTAGTTTGATTTAATCAATTGCGCTTCGGTTTATCGAAGCTAGACATACTCTTTAACAAATCGATCGTCATTTTGAATATCTTGTATGATAGGGAGCTATCAGCGATCGAACAACATAGAGCCGAGCATAGCTGCACACACATGTTTGCTGTTGATTTTACAGCACTCACAACCAACTTTTGTTGTTGTCGCTCTGAGCTCATACATATTTGCATACAACTGAGGTTCTCAGCGTCAATCGATTGCAGCGTCAAACAAGTTGCATTTGAAGTCGAGCTCAAAGCTGAGCTTGCATAAATAAGCATTCTTCCAGAATAAATATCCGATCGTAAAGCAACTGTTATATTTGTTTAGATGGGTAATTAGTTAGTTCGGGTTAGTTTAGGGTTCAGTTCACTCAACAGTTGAGCAAATGCTTGAAATCTTTTAAGGCGTATTGAACAGACAGACCCATTTCACACTTGCTCCAACAACAACAACTACAACTTAAAGAAGAATATATTACAAAGTTTATAATACTCATTTCATATTTTTCGCCCTCCTTTTTAAAAAAATGCTAAAAAAAAAAATAATCCAATCCCAAATCGATTGATTGAATGACTGACTGAATTTTGACGTAAAAACCGCAAAAAAAAAATAAAATAACATACATAAATAAAATTACCAAATTCAAAAATTAAAATGCCAAAAACAAAAAAAACAATATATATATAATTAAATATGTAATTCGCGTAAAATCTCAACTCACCTACAGATTTCAGTACCGGTAAGAAAAGTGTATATTCATTTAAATTTATTGGCAAACAACAAAAATTATAGACGGTGTTCTGTTATGTCTCCCACTTCACAAATCAAATTTCCCCAAGAAACCCAACACCCCAAACCATCCCACCCGTCTCTCAAACCCACCACTATGCCACCATCTGTTCAAAATGACAATTGTAATTTTTTTTTTGCATTTCTTTTTTTGTATTCTTTACGCTTGTTATTGTTTAAATATTTACCGATAATATGTCGTTAACGCGTTCAAACAAAATTGTGAATAAAATAAGGCATTTAAAAATTTCAAATTACAAATTTAAATATCACTTGTCGCATCTGTGTATATATATTTATATATATACTTAAATATATATATATACATGGAAGTAAGTATATACGATAACTGTGTGTGTGTGTGTGTGCGTGTGTTTATAAAAATATATATTTAATTATATGTAATTCACCTCTTTCTTTCTTATTCTTATGCTTATTATTGTAAGTATGTATGTTCTCTGTAGTTGCTTTGCTCGTATTTGTAACTGTTCTTTATGTTTTACACACATATACCCTCTGCGAAATTCGATTATTGGCACTCATATTTATGCTGCTAAAAACTGTACCAAGCCTAACGGGATCTTGTTTACGCATTTTATAACAGTGTTTCTTCTTACACTTTTATGGTGCATTGGAATAAATGTTCCGTTAGTTTTTTCCTTTTTATGACCAGTTTGGGTGCGAAATTCGAATAAAGGCAGTAATCTTGAAGCCTTTGGAAAAGTAAGTAGTGCGTTGGATACGCATTTTCTTTGAATGGGATAATAAAGTATACATATTCATTTAATATTTTACATAAAGAAACCGATTAGTTGCCTTCAAAAATTTGGAATGGGAAAAGGGAAAAACACTCACCTGACCTCTATAAAAATGCTACGGTATCTAAAATGTTGAATGATTTACGGCTACAATTATCGTAACTTCTGTTCAACAAATGTTATCAGGTAGTAATCGATTGGTTTGGAGGAAAATGAAGTCGAAGCCAGCATTAACAAAGGCAAACCAAGCAGTCTGATTAAATGAATCTCGATGGTCCAGACGGCCTGAGAGATTTTTCCCTACTCGAAACTGTGGTGGTGGCTCAATCATCATCTGGGCTGCATTCAGTTATCACAACAGGACCCCGATATGTAACTCGGAGGATTATATAAACCTGTTGGATACAGTTTTGGTAAACTGTAGGGAGCATGAACCCAAATGGCTTATTCCAATACATGTGTCGCGGGCCTGTCATGAGTGGTTTCAGGGTAAGGATTTTCAACTTTTAGAGTGGCCAGCAAGATAACCTGACCTGAATCTTATAGAAAACATGTGGGGCCACCTGTGCCATCGAGTTTATGCGTGTTTAACACAGTTGAACAAATGCTATCATTGAGGAATGGTCCCAAGTCCCACTACCTGACATCCAAAAAGTTGTTGAATCGATTACAAATCAAATTTTGGAAGTTATTAACAAGTCTGGATTCTGGACACATTATTAATTGGCTATTTCTATGCCATTTCTTCTTTGTATTAATTTTAGCAGCGCCTTTAATCGAATTTCGCACCTTACTTCAAAATCCAAAAAAATTTATATAAAATGTTATATTAATGTTAAAAAAAAATCCTTTTTTATTTGACGTGTATTTAGAACAAAATAAAATTGTATTTTCAGTTTTATAAGGAAAAAAATCAAGTGGCTTTAATCGAGTTTCACAGAGTTTATCTAGATATATATAAAATAAATGTGGCACCAAAAAATATTCAAGTTTTCGTAAAAATAATAGTGCATATCTGTGTGTGTGAGCAGCAGTTATTTTATTCAATTTGGCTCTTTTATTGGGATTGAGTTGAGCAACAAAATCAGAGAATTGAGCAACACTTTTGTGGCTTGTGTCTGTGCAACTGTGGGCAACATATTGAGTTTTTGGATTCAGTTACGGTCAAGCACATGAAATAAGGTATAAAATCGATTTCTTATCGATTTTATAACTGCAAACTTTCCTTTTTCAACTGAGCTTCTTTTCAACTCTTCTACATATCCAAAAACACAAAGCTTGTTTCAAATATTCAATTTATTTAGTTTTTTTTTTTAATATTTAATTAGTTTTCTCATTTATAAAAATTGGATACCAATTACTATATTCACTTAAAAATGTTATCTGAAAAATTTAAATATCAATTACACATTTCGGGCATGACAAGAAATCCACCACGGCTACAATTAGACTACGACCTGATCCAGTCTTGGTTTTTTTGTTATTGGCATGTCTTCTAAGTAAATTTTCTATGTGCATTTTGAACGGAGCTCTTTTCCAATTTATTGAATGACTACTGTATATGATTGGATATATTTTTGCTCTCCTTTTTCAAGTTTCGATTTCGATTTCGTTCCGTTTGTAAAATTCCTCTTCTATCTTCAAAATGTTTGTTGTTGCAATTTTCAAGTCAAGTTTTTTCTGTTTCATTTCTTTTGTTTTGCTTGTGTTTCATTTATGTGCATACATGCATACAAATATATATGTGAGTGAGAGAGAGACGACTTGTATGTATGTGTGTATATCTATCATGCGTTCCACAATTCCACATACATATGAACTCATTTCGGCGCCATTTGTTAGCTTCCCAGGATAGTATCGATATTCAAAAATATTTATTTTATCGGGTCTAATGATTTATTTGAATTGTTGACGTCGCGTGTCAAGAAATCATCTTTGAAATAAATTCTTGATTTCTTTTTGCAACAAACATAAATAGTTAGTATATATATATCTAAATACATGTACACATGCGCATACCTTTTTTTCTATATATATATTTTTTTTTTTCGATTTGATTACGATTAATATTTAGTTGTGTCTGATTTTTAATTATTTGATTATTTTATTTTTTGGTGACATTTTAAATAAATAAGTATATAATTCATAGATTAGCTTTCAAATTTGATTTAATTATTGCGAAAGTAATTATCAGAAATTTGTTAATTTTTGTAATTTTTAAGCCGGCGGAACCAATACGAGAGACTGAAGTGTAATTTGACATATTTGCAATAATATGCAACACAGAAGCACATATTTATGTGCATATATATTTCATGTAATGATGTTCAATATTAATACACTCGTACAACTCACACAGACATACACACACAGTCAGTCACTCATCCAATATACAAAACAAAATAAGAATGGTTAAAATAGCAGATATTAAAACAAAAAAATACATACATACAAAAGACGCAGGCAAACAATACATGCGCATATGGATGTGTGTGTGTGCGTAGCGAAAGAAAATCAAATTGTAGGTGAAATAAAAAGAAAACGACATATGTATGTGTATATGAATGTATGTATGTATGTATGTATGCATGTGTGTACACATATGTGCATATATAATTATGTATGTATTTAGTATTAGTATAATTTTCGAATATTTATGTAGTAATTAGAATCATAAAAGTTTTTTGTAGTTAGGATTTAAACCGCTCTAAAAAATTTCTATGTATGTATATATATATATATATATGTATGTATATATTTATATATGTCAAATTTGTGGCGGCGAGTTTAACAAGCAAACCAAAGAATTATTTAATATGTACAAGAAAAAAATACTCAAACACAGCTAATAATAAACCAAGTAAACTAAGAACTTAAATTGTTCACAAAAAGAAGTCCGTGTGTGTGTAGGAAAAAATTTAGTTTTAGTTTCGCCGTGGATTTTTAGTAGGAGTTATCACATATACATATATACACACACATACATACAAGTTCTCCACACTTACACACACAAACAAAACATTAAAAATGGCAACTATGCAAAACGGCGGACGGCAGCAAAGCAAAACGCAAATTGGCATGTTTAGCATAGCAATAAAAAGAACAACTACCATAGACACAAACCATGCTAATGTTAGTAACCTGATGCGACGGCGATAAATAAATTTCGATAATTGTAACTGCTAACAATTCGACAACGGCAAAAAAAAACAACAGCATCAAATCAAAACAACAACTTTAACAATCGATAACAACTACAACAACAACAGCATCAACAACAACAGTACAAGGTCTTCTTTCTACCACTACTATCTGCTCTGTCAACTACTACTTTACTACTACTCTACTACTACTACTACTACTACTACCACTACTACTACTACTACTATTCTACTACTATCAACAAAACTGCTAACGAGCATTGAAAAACGTATGTAATATGAAAAATTATGAATTCCTTAAAAACAAACAACAACCACCCTTTCAAGGTAGATAAAAAAGCACGTCAAAGTAAATATTAAAATAAGGTTTTACACACTTTCCAACTTATGTATGTATGTGTGTGTATGTGTACATTAGAGATGGACCGACACCCGAAAATTTCAGCTATCGCATGATCCTGCTAAGTATGAAATAGATGGGGCGATCAACGACAAAGCTCGCAGCTGCAAAAAAAAGCGCAGCGTTCGCGAAACTCGACATTTTAAGAGCTCTACATACAAATTCGTATATTATTACATTTTAGTATGTATCTAAATTCACTTTCAAAACGATCTCACTCATTAATAAATGACGAGATTATTCCACTGCAATAAGCCATAGTTATTTTGTCATTATTAGCAGCTGTTAACTTACCATTAGTTAGTGTCATTTTTGTACCCTTGCATCATGTGTGTATGTATTGTATGTAAAGTAAAGCTCTCTTAACATTTTCCATCAGCATTTAGTTTTACATACTTCTGCTCGGTTAAGCATTTTGTCTAATGCTAGATTTTTGAATTAAGCGGCGCAAGCAATCAACTAATTCGATCGACCAATCAGCTTGACTCTGCTCTAAATTAAAAGTGGTGCCGCCCGGTATAAGCAGGGTTGGTGTGGGAAGGGGTACAACGGCCATCTTTACGTTGATTAATGAGTAATTAGAGAGTGTGTGTGATTGTGTGTGTGAGCTTATTTAAAATGTAATTCAAATCGACGTCGTTTTTTTTTGTTGGTAAGACACCTATGTCTGTATGTATTTAAGTGTTTTATTTTATTATTTACATCTAAATATATTTTTGCTTGCGTTTCTAGTCGATTTACATATATATATATATTGTAGTGTACTATATGTGTCGACACGTGTATGTGCCACTCACACACTGACAACTACACCAACAACTACAACTGCAACACTCGCTGCTTGACACTAACCCAAATGCCTAATGTAAACATATGTATTTATGCTAAAGTGTACATATGTATATATATACAGTGGCTTAGATAAAAACATTTCCTGTTAATTGGTTTTTTGTGCAACGCCACCTGATGGGCATATTTTTGTTGTATATATATGGTTGTACATCATGCATGTCTGTTCGTGTACAGCAATTAGAGTTGCATTTTGGACCTCTCCCTCACATCTCACTAATACAACCAGTGTATGTATGTATGTATGTATTCTGGCAATACTTTATCTGCTGCTTCTCTGCTTTTCTCTGCCTTTTTTCATGGACTGTTAACAAATTTCCACTGATTTCCTATTGTTTAATTTGTGTAATATCAACAACAGTTTCTGCAGCAATTAAAAAAATAGTGTTGCAAAGTTTACGAAAGAAAAAAGCCCTCCCCGGCCCCCTTGCTAAAAATTGCATGGTAATTGAAAAAAAAAAAATAAAAAGTGCCTTTTTCAAATAGGGAAACGGACAAAAAACACTTAATGATCCACCCCCTTTCCCGCTCCGCTCCCTCGTTATGTATTTGCATTGTTTATTATGTGATTACTATTATTAGTGGCTTGATCTAAAAAAAAACATTTATTTATTTTAAATTACGACATGTACAAACTTGCATACGCTGTGTGTGAGTGTGTGAGCATGTGTGTATTTACTCAGTCTGCACAAGTACTCATTACTCAGATTGGTAAGCCTAAAAGCTAAAAAATACTCGGCACTCAGTACTGGCAAAAGTGCACACACAACATACAATTGCGCTATGCATGTTTGAACATGTAAAAAGCGTTTATTGTTATCAATATATTGTGCTATTTAATTATGATTATGATTGTTATTACTGCTACCTGTTTGTTTATTATGTTTATCACCCCCCCTCCCCCCGTTCTGTTCGTTTGTTGTCTAATTTCGTTTGGATTTCAGTTGCGGGTGATTCGTGCTTTCCGCTCGAACCTGGAAGATCTAAGCGAACGCCGCTCGATGCACAGTTTGCACAGCTTGCGTACGCCGCGGACGGCAGCCAGTAATGCTGCTGTCGGTCATCCGCTCTACAATTTAAATCTGTTGAGCCCCAATTACAACAGCAGCGCCAGTAAACAGCAGCACCCGCAGTCGCAGTTAACGCAGAAGCCAACGTCGCAGCAGCAGCAACAGCAGCAGCATGTAACAAACGCAAACCTGTCTCCGCTGCCTGCGGACATATCATACATTGACGAAGATCCGCAGCAGCAGTCGCAGTCGCAGCAACAGCGCAATTTACAAAATGGCTGCCCAACTACCTCAACACCAACAAACACAAACTTATCCGCTTCACATTCATATTCGCCGGCTGCTGCTGGCGGCGGCGGTGGCGGCTTCTCTGACGTTGTCCACAATTTGCAGCAGCTGAGCGAACAGCACAAAAATGGACAGAACGAAACACGAATTTAAAGAAAACAAAATAAAAAAAAATTGACATGCTTGTGTGTGTGTAGAAACGTAACTCACACACATACACAAATCTATCGCCATGAGTTACACACACACACACGGACACACATTCATATACATATACACACATACTTATATATTTGCCACTTAGCGTGTGTTGCTTTGTTTTTTTTTTATTTCTGCCGTTGCCCGATAAAGTACATAATTTAATTAAGATAATTAATCTAACGCTTAGCAACAATTTTTGTTATATATATATTTAAACGCATGATTTTTTAATACTTTTAATGTTTATGATTTTTGTTTTTGTATAAATTTAATTAATAATATTACTATTATATTATTGTGGTACTCGTATTACTAACTTAATGAACAAAATACCAACAACAACAAAAAAACAACAAAACAATTTATGCATCTTTATTTGCCTGGCGTGCGGGTCCATGCGTGCGTGTGCTTGTGTGCGTGCGTGCTGTGAATGAGCTAATGGAAGAGAACAGTTACAGTTTTGCAGTTATCTAGGGTGGCTGTGGATCATTCGAGCAGCGATGGCAAGTACAAAAAAAAAGCGTTTTAAAAAAAAAATAAAATTAGTGAAAACAAAAATTGGCGCAAGTTGCATTACAATTTCATTACCCAATATTTAAAAATAATAGGTCCACCCTAATGTGTATTAGTGTGTTGGCGCAATATAAATAGGGCCTTAACCAAGATATTTTCATATTTGATTTGTAGACATTTTGCGTTTGCTTACATACCAGTGAGCTTTGAGCTTTCCAACACTAGCGTTTTACTTAACTTAAGACCTGATTAACACAACACACTCTTTAGTTTTAAATAAGGTAGTTTTAAGGCTTGAAATAAAATTGCATTGTCAATTAGCAAAATTGTAAATGCAAAAACGAAAAGTTTGCCAAACAGCTTTTTTCCTACGCTGCTGCTGTTTGTCGTAACGTGCAACGATCTTGTCCAACATTTAAGAAGCGCGCTAACCATCATGCAAAACTATCGCCAACCAACTTCGAAAACTTTACATACAAGTATTTTAAAGTATTCGCTCATCAGCAGACTTTCAATGTACACACATACACACATATATTATTTAATTATGTATATGTTTCAAATGCGACTTGTGAATATTGAAAAAAATTATATTATCTATGTATATATAGTATATATATATATTACTGAAAAGTTCATACATCAACAAATCAACATTTACATACATCAACAAAACATATTTACATTAATATATGTACATGTTTTCAAAATGGCGATTTCTTATTTTGGTTTTATTTTACTTTTTTCTTGTTTTTACCCCACACACGCATACACACACTATCCACCTCTGTCCATCCCCCCCCCCCACCCCCTACTTCCTAAAAGACACCTATCTATTTAACAGTTATGTTTTACATGTACGTAAATATTTACATACATACATACATGAGTATTTAAAGTACTTGAAAAATACTCACATGCATACAGCAAATGCATATATTCGTATGTACGTATGCAAGTAAGTATATCGATATATCGATAATTCTTTCAACTAGTAGTAGAAGAATTCTTTAATCTTTAATCACAACATAAAATCAACACTTAAAATTAAATTTAACTCTCAACCTGTATTTCTCTTCTTCCCCACTTATTTTTTCTTTCTTTTACATATATATTCCATTTTTCTTTTGCTTTCTCTCTCTCTCTCTCACTCTCTTTTCGATTTTTAAAGGTAATAGGCGGAGAGTTGCAAGAACGCCTGATTCCGGTTCCATATAGCAAGAGCAACACTGATCAAGCTGTAAGACTTCTTCCTTATTTTTACCTTATCTACCTTTTTGACCCATTTTACTATTTGATCTATTTAACCCATTTTATCTACCTGCTATATTAACAACCTGCTACACAATTAAATAATTCATTTTTATGTATACAATGTCTAACAAAGTAAGAACGCTCTGCAGTCGGAAACTATCGACTATGACCATACTCTGTTCCCAAAAAAGAAATATCTATTAACGATGTGAGACATAAGGTTCGCGGTTTATATACTTTCCACAATATGGGTGTATTTGGGATTTTTGTTTAGGTTTTAATTCGAAAATGCAAAAAAATATTTTGATTTTTTTGTAAGTAGTTCCTGAATTTTTCTATTTTTTAATTGTTTTAATTAATTATAAATTTCTTATTAAATTGTATATTTTTTATATATATTAATTCAACTATAATACTTAATAATAGGTTTTATATTAAGTTTGATTTCTAATTCATTGATTTTAGATTTTTTATCAGGGTTTTCGTTTTTTAATATTTTTATTTATATTATATATATTTTTTTTTTCTGGGGTTTCCTTTTTTATGTATTGTATATTTATACAATACGATTAGATTTTTAATTCATTCAATTGAATATAAGCAATAAGTAATCTTTATAATTAAATTAAATTAAAATATTCACTGCTGCATTTTTAAATCTGAATATGCAACACAATAAATTAGAATATTAAATTATTAATTCACTTAAAACTATTTATTTTCTATTTGCCTCACTTTCGAGTTCCTGTTGGAGCAAATATTTTAATTACAAACAGAAACTTAAAAAAAAATTATTTTATTTTATTTCTGTAACAACATTTTTCTGAGTCTCGAAAGATAAAAGATTTAAAAGAATAAAACAAAAGCCTTTTTTTGTCGTCGAATAAAAAGTTGTTTGTCCCATTTTTATTATTATTTTTTGTTAACGTATTTTTAATTTTTCATATTTCCAAACCAAAATTGAACCAAGTCCGCTTCTCAAAACTTTGGCTATAGGTGCTTATACAATTTACAATATCGTTTGTGTTGTTTTCGATTATTGATGGTCCCAGAAACATTTTTCCAAACGAAAGCCAATAATTTACTGCTATTTAGATTTACATTAAGCATATAAATACAATTATATATATATATATAAGAGTACGGCTGACATGAAGAAACGTGAAACGCATTGCATGCCGTTGTTCAACTTTGATGACTTAATAATAATTTATTTCACACACGTGTATCTGCAAAATTATATTTTGATGGAGCCGATCATCAAAACGCCGCTGAGTGTCATACTTGACTGTCCAACTTGAGTGTTATACTTGCAGTCTTCCAATCTATGGAAAATCGAAGCGTGTCTAATTTGATGACGCTCTTGCTTGTGGTTATTTTCTTCTTGTTTCTTTTTTTTCCTTTATAGCCTTATTTTCGCATTTCGCTTTGCACTGCAAGTTTTGCATTTTAGTTCGAATTTTTGCATGAGCTTTTTATATATGTAGATATAATACAATACATACATACGAAAATACATACATATATGTTTAGTTTTATTATTATATAAATATATATACTGGCAATTCCCTTTGTCCGTCCGCCATTTTTCGCATGCTTTCTACACACACTCACACATATATATAACACCTTGCACTCATTTTGGATGTTTCTGTTATTTATTTATTATTATGATTTCCCTCTTGTGTGAATTTGTATGTGTTGTGACTCTCTCTGGCTGTCTCTCTCTCTCTGTCTCTGACTCTCTTGCTGTCTGTTAAGAATATATAACTGTAACACCATAAATACATTTATATTGTTGTCTCTGTCTTTATCTTGTCACTGTTCTCGGTGTTGTTCTTTTCTTTTTTTTCATTTCTCTACTACAAACGCGGAACGTAACGTAACGTATGTCGTAATAGATACGAGTGGTGAATGCGTTTCGGCAAGGCCTCGATGCCCGTTACGGTGAGCACACGAACACATCGCTGGCGGAGGTGCTGCGCAAGCAGACATCGCTGAGCAAACGTTTATCGGAGACGTCATCGATCGATTATGCCGATAATATACCCGACGAGCTGCACATACCCGAAATCGATGTTGAGCGTCTCTCATCGCACAGTCACACCGAAACGGCCGTTTAAAAACCAAGCCAACCAATCCAAAACCGAAAACCGCAAAAACAAAACTAAAAAACAAAACCAAAAAATAAAACCAAATTTAACAAACCATTCAAACAACCCTCGCACTCATCTACACTCACGCATATATCTACTGGGAACTTAAGCGCACATACACACACATGCTCATAAGCAGGCAAGAGGGCGCGCCAAAGCGCAGCTTAAATTGAGTTAGGCATGCTATCTCGCTCTATCTTAAAGCAGCTCTCTTAGTTGATGAATTTGACGTTGTGATGGCACATTTGGAGATTACTTACATACGTATAAGCATTTGTATGTGCGTATGTGTGTGTGTGTGTGCTTAGGTACGTGTGCATGTGTGTTGCTGTCAGAAGAAGAACGCTTTAAATCTGCCACAAGGACTTTAATTATTGATATTAAGATATTACACACACAAACACATGTGTTAAGAGAGAAAACTTAAATCGAGTGGCCTAAAAAAAATCTGCAAATTGAAATTATAAAAATTCATACATACAAACACACACACATACGACAATGAAAAAAAAGAAAAACCAACTGCGTTAAAGCCAAGTCGCCTATACTCAAGTCATTAATATTATTATTACATACATAATACATACATAACAAAAATAAAAGATCTAAAATGAATTTTGACTCGTTGTTTTATTATTGGTAATTGCCTAATTGGTAGTGGGAAATAAAACAAAAATGCATAACGGTTTTAAATCTGCAAAAATTACCATACACGTTTAAGCTTGTATGATTGCACAAAAATGAACGCACACCTTGAATATATATAATCACTAATGTAATATCTTTACGAATAAATATCCGAACGTAAGGCACAAGTATAAAACTGCTTTTAAATTTTTAATTAGGTAATTAGTTAGTCAGGATTATCCAAGCAAAACACTGCGCAACAAACATTTCCATACGAGCGATCGCAGCCGTTCGCCAACATGTTGAGTTTAAGGTTCGATTAAATAGCAACTGTATTGTGCGCCATGCTGATGCATTGCTTCTCAGGGTTGGCTGGAATGATAAGCAAGCATATTTAATTGAAGCCAATGCGAATCGATTTGCGGCTAATCGATATCGTTTATCACAATTCAAAACTGCTTGCATTAATTATGCAATTGAATGACTAACAAGTGTATATTGCGCGCAAGCCCTACATTACAACTTATAAATATATACAAATTACGAATTAAATGCTAGCTATGAATGTATCAATTTTTTCTGAGGTTTCATTTGCTTAATGCTGATGCCCAAAAGTGATGACCAGGGGCAGCAAGGCGCCACAGATCATAATGATGAGTTCACCATACCGCAGCCCTGGTTTGCTGCTGCTGTGAACCTGAACACCCCCAGCGGAGTCAATGCCCGCTTCGCCGCGTGATTCCTCCAGCGCATGATACTCATACGAACTGGAACCGGAACCAGTGCCACTCTTGCGATGCGTTCCACTGTGTTGATGGCCCTGCGTTAACTCTGGCAACACATGTACCGTTGCCACATACAAAAAAGTGCCCGCCGAAAAAAGCATGGCAATTCCAGTGGCATTCACAGAATTCAACGTTTCCTTTTGCTCCTGTCCAATGCCAAAATACGTGAGCAGTGTCAGCAGCGGCGCCGATAGCGAAAATATGCCCAAATGTCTGCGTATCTGTTGTCTCTCTACTTTCTCGTGCAGCAGAAAACTGACCAAACCAAATGCGGCCGGCGCTTTGTGCAACATTATAGCAAGAAAAACAATAATTTCTACATCCTGGTGACTGGTGGTGGCAGCAGCGCCTAAAGCGACTCCATCGGCTGGAAATGGCAACAAAGAATATCAAAATGAAAGCAGAGAAACGAGAAGAAAAATTTCAGTGTGCCCACCTGCCGCGTGCACGACCAGACCTAGTGTGGCCGTAATGTTTTTATCGTTTTCGCTGCCCGTCGTCTGGCGCTGCGACACCTGATCAACAAGCATCATGAAAACAAATCCCAACACCAGCGACAAGCCAATTGTACGCGAATAATCCATTTGCGGTTGCGCCACTAAAATGCCCGTTGTGCTTGCATCCGCTGCTTGTGGCATCTGCTGTCGCCTGCTATCCATATACAGGGATCTTATGCCCTCCGGTATTATTACAGTCAATGCTGTGCCCACCAGCAGACCTGCACCCAATACGGTCACACATTTTAGTTTCTCCTGCAAACATAGATTTTACCCATAAATATTTATATGTATTTTATATTTGCGTTTTTCTACATACCTCGCTCAGTTTCATGACCAGCGGTATGCTGCCAGCTAAATATGAGCCAACTAGCATTACAATCACCAGCAATATTAGTATTATAGTCTCCTCGGTCATGTTTGTTTCTCTTTAAATTTTTTGTTAGGTTTTGTTTGCCAACTCAACTACTTGTTTTCGTGTATTATTTTGTGTCAATCTGGTACTTTTAGCGTATGTCATTTTAATGCGTAGAGCAAATGGTCACACTTTAGCCATGGTTCAATCGTTCATTTGTTTGTGTGCGCATAAATCGTCATTCGATCATTTACACAGTAATTGTATATAAATATTTGTATATGGTTTTTAATGTGCAAGGGCAATCATTCTTATTTTTTATTTTTTACATAAAAAATAATTTATAACACAAGCAATTCGCTGACTCTTCACCAACTCATAAAGTGCCATCTCTAATGTGAACAAGCCAATTACAAAACTATTGTCGCTCAACGATAGTTATCAGCGAATTAGATATACACAGTTTGTATCGCTGTTGCTATCGATGTTTTACAATCTTTATTGGCATTAACAAAAAAAAATTAAGCAGAGCAAGAGGATAGTAGTTAATTAAAACCACAAAAGCCAACTGGTATGTTAAATAAATACAATGTTTATGTGCTAATTAAAGCATAATGCCAATGAACAACTTTTAATCTAATTCTATGTACATATAAACTATATCTATACATATATATATATATATTTACATATACGTATGTAAATATATATATGTGTTATTTACGTTTTGCGTTATTGTTGAAACTGCCAAACAAAGGAAGTTACATTTAAGAAGTTAAAGTTGGCTGCTATTGTATATGCTTATGTGTGCTTGTGTGAATAAATATATGTATAGTTAAAATGTAATAAAGCGCAAATTTATACACATATGCAGTGTGTGTGTGTATTTACAACAAGTATTTATCGAGTACTCAGCATTATTTGCTACTGAATTCATTATTGGGATAATTTGCCGATATGTATTTTTGAATTTACAATAAATATTAAAATTGTACTATCTTCGCCCCTAGTCAACGCATGTAAAATGGGTAATTGTTTGAAAATGAGCAGTCCAGATGACATTTCACTTTTGCGCGGCAGCGACAGCATTATTAGTGTACAGGACAACGGACCAATGCCAATTTATCAGGTAAGCAGCACCTGCGTATCAGCTTGGGTTTTTATCGAGTTATATATGTGTATTTTATAGCAGGAGCCGCTGCCACAGCTGTTCTATCAAACGGTCAGTGGCACTATGTCTGGCAACGCTGCAGCCACCACCACTCACATGTCCGAAGAGGATCAAATAAAAATAGCAAAACGCATTGGATTAGTTCAACATTTACCGATTGGCACGTATGACAGCAGCTCGAAGAAAGCGGCACGCGAATGCGTCATTTGCATGGTGGAATTTTGCCACGATGAAGCCGTTCGCTATTTGCCCTGCATGCACATTTATCATGTGAATTGCATTGACGATTGGCTAATGCGCAGTTTAACCTGCCCCAGTTGCTTGGAACCGGTGGATGCGGCTCTACTCACTAGCTATGAGACCACATAGCGTATATAAAATATGATTTGCATTGCGTTTGCGCGCGTGAGCTTTTATTATTATTATGAATATTATTCAAAAACAATTGGCGAGTGTCAGTTTTACATACGTCACAACACAAACGGATGAGAGATTCAGAGAAGGATAGCAAACGCATGTGCAGCGAGTGAGCAGAGTGATCGCATGAGCAGCGAGGGAGCAGAGTGAACACTTGAGCAAGCAAACAAACGCGTGAGCAGTTGACTCGCTCGCAAGCGAACGCATAAGCAAAGTACTCAAAAAGGAAACGATAAAGAAAAGAACACAAAACTCGCCCTTCAGAAAGCAATTGAAAATGAAAAGGAAAAAAGCATAAACAAAGCAATTCAGCTGAGATCAGGACACACATTTTGGGGGGTTTATTATACACATAACACACATATATATATGAATATATATATACTATTTGACATTGTTGTAAACAGTGTAAGAAACATTACGTAGTAATTTTTATTTGTTCGTTTTTAGTTATTCAATTGCATTTTTCCATTGACTTAACGAAATAAAATAGAACATGTAATTAAATTATGTATCAATCAAAAATAACTCGATCGGTGTACATATAAAACATTTAAATTTGGGTATAACGTTATTTAAGGCACAATGCTAAATTATACAACTAATTATTCACTAATAGCTTAGTATTGTTAAACATTAAAATATAAAATGCAGCCTTTATGTTTGGTAATTCATTTATTTTTATACTTCAGCTGAGATTAATCGATGTAAATTGCCTTTACTAGTGTTGCCAAGTTTGCTAAGAAGTGGAGAAAGCAATATTAAAGGTAGTAGAAATAGTAGAAATAGTTGGGGCTAAATGCGAATGGCAATTAAGATTTATTAATTTATTTTGTTTTGTTAATAGTTTTGTTAGTTTTTATCGGCTGTTTTGTGCTATCGATATCGCCGTTTGATATCGCCAATCGATTTAAATTATAAGCTAGCGAAATTTAAAGTCTCTTATGAGCAACAACAAGTTGAGCAACACAGATGGCTGCTTTCAACGGACAACCAACTAACAGTAACGAGTGTGTGAAGCAGTGAGTAACGTTTTAAACGTAACTCTTTAACGTGACGAGCACCGTAACGCTTGATTTTTTTCAATTTTCAATTTTTTCAACTATAGATATATAATTTTTTAAAATATTATATATATACATAATTTTTTAAAATATTATGTATATATATAATTTTTTAAAATATTATATATATATATAATTTTTGCAAATATAGTCGTTTTTTAATAGAAGGGAAAAGTGCCAAAAAGTAACGAATGAAAAATGATGGCACCGGTAGAACATCTATATATATAACTGTAAATAATAATAAAGTATATTTCCCTCATTTTCTTATTTGCTTACATTTCCTTGCAATATTAAAGAAAATGGAACTACATTGCTGATAAATGAAACAGCACTATCGTTCTAAACGAGTCTCATCGACTACGAGATACCGTTCAATCAGCTCTTGCATAATAAATATTAGTTTAAAAAATATGTGAATAGTTTTTCGCTTATCACTTGGGTATTTCGTATGAGATTTTGATGTTATTTATGGTTTCATAATATATAAACTTAAATATTATATATCTATGGGATGTGTGTGCCTTTAAATTTGTGACTTTTATTGTTATCGTACATCGATATATATTGATAAATAAAATAAACTTAAACTTTAGGAGAACTCATATATCAAATTTCTCTATACATTCAGCAACTTCCGAAAGTTTAATTATCTGTTTCGGTCTGAAACAAATGGGAGATTTGACCCAGTCACCCATCCAACCACCCGCAAGGGATGTGGTGATTTTTTTTTTTGCGGCGCAGTCGCATTTGAAGAACGAGTTGAATGGAACAAAAAAAAAGATATAAGAGAAAAGAGTGAAAGAAGAAAAATTGCTCGGTCCGTGCCCAGTATTGAGTGAGTATTGAGCTGTGGCAGCAACAATTTTGCCGGAGTTATTTTTTTAAAACGCAATTCGCAATTTGAAATAAATTTCCAAATTTGTCTATTTTCAATATGTATTTAATTCCGCCTCGAAAGCGTTTCACATTCAAAACAATTGCTATTTTGACAATTTTATTAGTTGTTTTGTTGCAACAAGTAGTTGGTATACGGGTACACAGTGAACTCCCGGATCGTGAACATATGGCAGCTGTACACGAAATGCAGGACATGAATGTGGAGAATGCGTTGAACGCCTTTTTTGGTTCGTCAAACGCAATAGATGAAAAATATTACGTATATAGAAGATATATATACAATTTATATATACACGTCTAAGGAGATAGCCATAAAAAATAGTATATATATAATTATTATAAATATATATCTATAAATGAAAAGTGTCCCACTTTATTTAACTTCTTTTTTTTTCAACTATTAAATTTTGTTTTCAATTATATTTAATCATCGCTTCTCGGCCTTATGGCTAAGATATATGTATATGTTCTTATCAGCTTAACATATGATAGATCCTCCATCGGAGGACAACAAATGTTAAACTGATTTTTGGAAGTAGACGGAGTGCCAGGAGCTTGCTCCACCTCTGTCGCGGTTTGGCCTGGTATTGCAGTACCGCCCGGATTCGGCCCAACTTAATAATAAATGAGACCATTATTGAATAAGATGGCTGCGAACATCGGACTGCCGAAGTGTTGCATACTTTTAAGCATTTCGATTTAAATGCTACATTGAAAAGAAATTGTTGCATACTTTGAAGAGCGTATAACTGAGCTTATTCTCCAGGTAAATCGTTTAACTAAGCATTTCTGGGACAACATTTTTATAATTCTACCTAGCAGGTGGGGAAACCCCAGTTTATTGGGGTCATACATTAATTTTGGTGGTTAATATATATACCTACCATCGGTCTTTGGAATTTTTGAAAAATAATGAATGATTAGTTTATGGCAGGCAATTCCTTTTTTTCTTTGACCCTGTTCCGAATAAGCTTCGAGCCACTGTATATTATATTTATAAGAATGTAAATTTCTTTATAATTTTGAAGATGTTGCTGTCTGCTTGTTGCTTTTGCTATAGGGGGTTCCTGGTAGTCATTGTTGATGATCCTATTGGAAGAACAAAAAAATATTAGCTAAGGCTACACCAGCAGGAATGGACAAGGATTATGAGCTGAAAGAGATAATGGCAACATATTATTAACCTTATTGCACATAGTTATAAACTATTAAATATTCAAAATCATATTTCTCTTAAATTTAGTTTCATCTTACATTTATCTTTGCGATTATCACAGTGTCCCTTAACTGTGTTTGCCGTACTTACAATTTGGATTTGGATTAAGCCGTTCAAATAAATATTCAATTTGTGTTTAAACATTTTATTTTTTTTTCTTGGTTTTCTCAAAAAGTTTTCTTTTACATTCTGTTTTTGTAGGTTTTCTCGTTTTTTTTTGTTTTATAACTAATTAATTAGTCTTACTTTGAAGTACACAGTATTACGTCGTGTGCTCAAAAAAATGTGTCAACAACACAATAAAAGATAAATAAAAAAAAACTTGTCATTTGTTAAATAACCCTAAAAATTGTATTTATTTCATTTCATATATTGATTTTACTGGTTTTGCAATCCTTAACCAAATATTGTACCGTTTAATAATTGTATACCTCCAGATTAATTTCTAATATGTTTAATTGGATTTATTTTCTACTTTATATAATTTATATATTTAAAAATATATTTCAGTTATAAAAACAAAAATAATAAGCTATAAATAATAAAATTGTGGTCTGTTCTCACACATTAAATAAATAAGATAAATTAAAATAATATTAAATTAATTAAGCTCAATTAAACATTAATTGCGAATTGTTTTTTAGGCACCTTGAGCCGCAAAAAATATTCGGGAATTGCTGCAAACACATTCGATGATCCCAACACATTTCCAACTTCAAGAATTGATAAGTAAGTACATATATATATATATATATATGGGAGATATAGGAGATAATAATAGGAGATTTCGAATCTGATCAATGATCCTGTCTTAAATGCTTACTCCACAGACGTCGTTCCTCGTACAGGGTCCATGCCTATCGGAAGGGTTGCATTCGTCGCAATGGAGCCTGTGACAATCGGCCAGGCGATTGCTGCTTCAGCAGCTCCTGTCGCTGCAATTTGTGGGGCAGCAACTGTCGATGCCAGCGCATGGGACTCTTTCAGAAGTGGGGTTAAATAGCCTATCTATAAATCGATATATCGCAATCGAAGGGGATGAGCAGCTAGGCATAGATAGATCCAAGCACTAAATACAATACAATACAGAACAATATTATCTTAAATATGTATATAAATATATACATATATAATTGAAATTGATTTCCTATGTACATTTATACATATAAATATAAATATTAAATATTAATATACTCAAATTTATTAAATAAATATATGTACAAGCAACTGCTTGTTGCTTCTTGGCTGAAAAGCTGTCAATTAAATAAATGTAAATCTATTAATCAATTAAATACGTAATTTGGAATCAATGCTGTCCGTATTTTAGCAAGGTACTAAATCAGCTCAGATCGCAAGCGATTCGAAATTTTTGACAATGATTTCTATTTAAAATAAAACAAAAGACTTTTTCTCGGATTATAAATGTTTCTTCTTTTATCTTCCACAATTTGTAAGCTAGAGTCATCAAATATTGAAAGTATGTTACTGGTAACTCACCACGCCCACTCCCGCCTCCAAAAGCTACAGTTACCAAACTTGGAAGGAAGATTATTGGGAACCTTCACAACAAATCCCATATCTCCCGCTATTTAAGAGCTACAGTTTCCAAACTTGGAAGTAAGGTAATATAAGCTTATATCTACCTCAATTTGAAAAGCAAACTTGGACATCATTTCTTTGCTACCTATTTTCAGCTGGCATTATGTATAGTATGAAAGTATTTCGCTGTCGGTTACGCCCGATTTGGAACCTCTGCCGGAACCGGCAAATATCGAACTATCCATCAAAATAATTGCAAAAAGTGGTTTTTCTTCATATTTATTTATACATATATGTATACATATATATATACATATATATATATATATTTTGACAATTATTCGATAATAGGCTAATTCTATTGTTACAATAGAAAATTATTATTAATTATTATGTAATTATTTTATGCACAAAAATAATATTTAACAAATTTAGTGTAAAAAAAGGAAAATCAAAACAATGAAATTTATACACAGGTACTTATTATTTACAAAAAATCTAGGAATGTGCGTTTAATGACAATTTTACATTCCCGATGTAATTATGAATGTATATATAAATTATGTATATATATGTATATGTGTATATGTGTAGATAGGTGAATATGGAATGTAATCCTTTGGTTCTTTTGGGGAAGCAAATTTTGAATATATTTTTTTGGTTTTTTCTTTTTTTCTTTTTTTTTTGTACATCTTTACAGATTGTGTTTATTTATATGATATATATGATGTAAGTTGATGGCGCCAAAATAATATCATATTAGCTTAGAGTAATACATTTTTGTTGTGTATCTTTTTTGTTTCGGAGTGTATATGTTTCTTTGTTAAATATGTATTTGTTGGGGATAGTTTTTCGTAATGCTACTTTAATGTATAAATTCTCCTATGAATAGGCATGTTCTGTGTTCAGATTGAGCATATGTGTGTGTGTGTGTATGTGTGTGTGAGAGAGTTAAGTGCCCATGGTCGGTTCCTGACGTATCTCCGATTTAAGCTTAACAAATTCCTTGGCAACCTCATCGTTATTCCTTTGCGATAATATCCTTAAAATGGTCCAGCCTGTTTCATCCATTTCGATGCGGCGCTGCAGGGGCAGCCAACATGCCACCGATCCCTATTCAATATAGATTAAAAATAGTAAAAATATTTATTCAATTAAATTAAAACAAAATATTATTGTTAAATTTTGAATTAGAAAATAAGAAATATTTATAAGATATGTATAAATACAGACATACATATATATATATATATATATATATATACATATATAAATATATATATTATACCTTTTCTGAAATATCCTTGAGGGGTATCACTGCCACGCCCACGAGTCGATCGTCACGGGCGAAACAATAATCCTTGACGCAAATATGCAGCTCGAAGAAATCCAATTGCTCTTCATTGCCGATGGCGCTATAAAAATAAATATATAAGCATAAAAAATTAATTAATTAACGGAAAAATGCAATTAAATTAAATACATGCTTTAAATGTAAATTATAAAATTAAACATACACAATCTAATATTATTTCTGGGTGTAAATTCAATTATATTGTTAGTCGATACAAAAAAAAATGAACAACACTAAAACAATTTAATACACAAACTTATAGCTAATATTATTTAATTTTAATAAGAATATAAACTAAAAAATACATTTAAAATAATCCTTTAAATTAAATATATGTAAATGCGTGATACACGAGCAGGCCCTTTATTTATATAAAATGCTTAAACCATTTAGGTATTTAACATACAGTGGCTCACAGTTCAAGTGGATCATTTTTAAGACTGCTCGAAATAAGCAGTAAGCAAAAAATAGGGTATTTTTTACATAATCCTACCTAGCAGGTGGGGAAACCTCAGTGTATTAGGGCCATATATCAATTTTGGTGGTTAATATATGTACCTACCATCGGTCATTGGAATTTTTGAAAAATAATATATAATTAACTTATGGCAGGCAATAACTTTTTTTCTTTGACACTGATCCACTTGAACTGTGAGCCACTGTATGTATATAATATTATGCAGCCGTTTGTAAGGGGTCCGCATCGGCGCCTAACAGCGCCTGTCGGGACGCCAGCTGCCGGCAAATTGTCGCCATCAAAAACGGCAGTTGTGAAATTAAACAAGCAGAGGCAGGCACAACGATGAACGAAGGCGGAGAATAAGGCAAATTGCGCATTATCGACAGCGATATTCCAATTGGAAAATAATGTCCTGAACAGGGCTGGCTTGCATGGGCCAGCTATCAGCATCTTTCATGTTCATACTTGAACATATATATAAAATATAGATGTAATTCAAAGTACTTACAAGCTGAAGGATTCATTGTATTTGGGCGACCAGTTGTTTGACTTGGATTTTGTTGCATACTTCCGTTTTTTGTCCTGCAGATGCGGTCCAATCAGATTTATTTCCACAAATGGCCTAAACATGCCAGAAGGTATTTGCCACTTCAGATCGTTGGCAGCCACAACTGAAAATGAGCAAAACCCAAATAAAAGCCAGTTAATAGAGCTACAAAATCGAGTTGCGATCAGGAGGAGACTTTCATTAGGGTATATTCCGTCCGTCCGTGCAATCGTCAGACAAGTGTAAGAATTGGAGTGCTACGTCCAATAGGAGGCTAGGAAATCGATTATATTTTTTACCTTTAACATTAACTTTGTGCTCTCCCGTGCCCGGATGCGAGAATAGATCGATTTGCACTGAAATCTCGCCCACACTTTCCTCGGCATTCTCAGCATCAACTAGAGAATAAAGATTGTAGATTGTAGATTGTACAGATTTATGCTGAATGGGAAGTGGTTGTTTGATTACAGACCTTCGTGCACTTGGCTTGAGATGAATGTCTTGATGAGTGTGTCTGTCATTTGGGTGTATAGGCTGAGTGCGTAGCGGAGACTTTGCAGCTCGGATGATTTCTCGAGGAAGGTCTTCTTCAGTCCATTGCCGCCGGCATGGAAGTATTGTTTGATTGTATCTAAGGCAACATCGAGTACGGCACATTGTTTGGGTGATAGATTCTTTTCCACCTCCTTTGATATGTCCATAACACCGCTAAGGGCACTTTTCACATCCTGCTTGCCAGCCATATGCGATTTGAACAATCGGCCCATATCTTCGATTTTTGCATTTGATGCCAAATTCTTTGCATTATCAGTTAGGTGCTTGAACATCATCTAAACATAATTATTAATTGTTAATTATTAATTAATTTATTTATTTAATTATTTAGCTTACCGTCTTGTCAGTCATTGGGGGCAGCACTATGGTCTTCTCCAGAATTCGCATGACAATCTTCCACAGCTCCTTGAGCAGTCGCTTCAGCACCGTCTTCTCACAGGACTGGGCATACAGGGTCAAGGATCCGTCGAGCAGATCCATTAGAGGCCTCAACACATCATCTGCCTCAACGGCAACTGCATTTCGTTGCACAGCCTGATTTCCCACTGTCAAAGGCCCACTTCCGCCCTTGATGGAGAGCAGCATGTCGCCCAATTCCCGCACAGATTGCGTAATGCGTGGTTCCAAACTATATAAGAACAATTGAAAATAAATAAGCATCGACTACGAAGACAACAATAAATGAAATTAATGTAGAAATAAAGTGCTTTTACATAATAAATAATTCATCATTTTATAGTAAATATATGTTTATAAATAATTCGATTGTAAAGTTATCGATCTTGCCTTATAGCAAACTGCGTGGCTAGATCATCCAGGGCGGAGTTAAGGTTCTGCTGCAGTTCCTTGAGAATGTTGGCAGCATCCTCCTCCAGCTTATCGCCGCCCATCGACTCGAACATCTTCTCCAATTGCACCCTCAACTGCTGAATGTTGTTCATCAGAATGCAGGCCTGGCAGAGCAAGATAATTCATTTATTTCCTATTATTATTTATTTTTTAATATGTAAGAGCTGCAGGCAGACCATCTTGTAGGTGGCATTTACACATATTTTGTATTTATGTTTTTCGTATTAGTGAAAGCGCCTGGATGAGTAAGTTGCTCCGTTGTACTTACAATTCGTTCGTCCCTCATATGCTCTGGGAACTCCATTTTCACAATATCAGCATAGGCAATGAGTACTTTTACGATAGTCTTAGCAAAACGCCTCATGTAACGTTTCCAAATTTCTGGATCTGGACACTCGAGCTTGCTAACGACATCGAAGCACTGCGTCAATTGTGTGAAAACATCGACAACCGAATTGGAGAACAAAGCATGTTCACTGCTCTTTTGGAACTAATTGGATCGAATATACAAATATACAATGAAAATGGCAATAGTCATCAGAGTTTGAGAGAGACAGAGAGAGAGAGAGAGAGAGACAGACACATAGACAGAGGCAGAGAGAGGGAGAGCATTTGCATAGTCCGAGAATAAATACACATAAATAGATGAATATATAAATAAATAAATATTTATATAAATATAATGTAAATAATAAATTAAATGTAAATACATAAATATATAAAAATATAAATTATCTGTGTATCTGTGCTTACCCCATCCTTTTTGTCACGATTGAAGGCACCGTGCAGATATTCCAGGGACACATCGTCGTTCTCATTGAGCCACTGCATGACGAAGGGTTCGAACCAGGCGGGATATTCAGGTACAGCCCCCTTGTAAGGCGGCACCTCTTTGACGTAGTTACTGTACAGCCATTTGACGCGAAAGTGCAGATTCATGTAAGCCGATGACTTGCACAAGCGATGCTGCTCATGCTCCTCCAGTGCGTACTTCATGTCCACGGCGAACAGGCCCCACATCGTCGCAGCCGATAACTAAAAACGAAAATTGTTACAGTCATTGCTTGCCGAAGCGTATTAAAGCTCTCGGCATCGGTATCGGCTTCGTGTTCCCGTTCGTGTTTGTTGTTAGCTTGCGCCCAATTCGAAGCAAGCTGAGCAAGCTGTCTACTGCCTGCTTGTACGCAGCAGAAGCAGACAATCGAAAATGAGCAAATGTTCGCTGAGCTTAAACAGCAGCAGTAGTAGCAGGCAAACATGTGTTTGGATGTATGCAGCGGCTACATTGAGTATGCTCGACGGTCGACAGCTAATTCGCCATTACGTTGAAATCGGTTTGGGTTCGGGTTCGGGTTCGTGTCCCTGATTCGAAATTCGAAGTAAGCTGAGCGCCGCTATTTGTGTATGTTCGAATGTTCGCTTTAAGCAAAAAGTTGCAGCAAACTGCATGAATATGTTGGGGCAAAATAATAGCACCACTTTACGACATTATTGCTTATGAATGAGAAAAACAAAGCATTTTTTCGCCAATTCTTTCAAATATGGATTTTTAATACATATTGTTTAGTATTCCCTTCACAATTTAAATTTAGTAATGCGCCCGGAACATATAGCACTTTAAATGGACTCTATCGCATTATCTTTTTATTTATGTCATTTATTTATTTTTATTTTTTACATTTTTTATTTGCTTTTGAAAAAACGCTGGTAATATTTCATTTTGTTAGTTCATTTTTTCTTTTCTTTTTTATAAAATTAAATTTAAATAAGTTGAAAATATCGAATAAAATTGTTTTTTTTAGTTCACTTGTTCCACTGCCAAAAGCCGTGCAAGTTTATCGCTTTACACTTTCTGAAAAATCAAGTTTTGGCGATTATGGGCACAGGTATGTATGGAGGTATGCTTTATCGATTTGCAACTATGGATTTTATCGATATCCCATGTGGTGCTATTATTATTGCCGCAGCTGTATTTAAGTTCGTTTATTTTCTAAGCAAGTTATAAATATTTCTAATTATTAAATAATACAATCAAATATGATATAATATAATATAATACGATCCAATATACTATAATATAATATAATATAGTTATATATATATACCTGTCCGATATTCAGTTCTTGTGGGAATTGATTGAGGACGGTGCCATAACTGTTTTTGTCCTCATCAATAACAGATACAATCAGAGCAATCAGCTTGTGCCAGAAGTCGACGGTGTCCAGCTTTGGTCCATGGTCGTCCGTATCACGTTTCGCCTCGTTTGGATCCACCTGCGATGTAATTCCAAGTAATTCAAAGTAATTATAATAAGTAATACGTAATTACGTAATTACGTACCTGAAATTCTCTGTTGTAGAGTTCGTAGCAGTTTTCGAATAGGAATTGATAAGTGGATCTAAGACAAGCTTTGACGCAATCCTTGACAACCGTACTCGCTCTCGGTGGACTCGATAGCTCTTGAACCTATTCGATGAATCGATTGTTTGACTTGTTACCGTTTTGCTATCCATGCCTTTACTCACCTTCATGCGGAAGAATGTTATGGAGGTCAATAGGTCAACAGTTGATTTCAGATCCATAAGTTTCTCTTGGCTAGATGCAGGAAAATTATTCCGATACATCGATAGATCAATCCGCAGTGAGTTATGCAACTGATCCAGCAACTTGACAAACTTTTCCTTCTGCAAATGTTGCAAAAAAAAAAAAACGATGGAAACAAAAACCAAATCAGAAAAAAGAAGGTTATATTGAAATATTGACTGATCAGTAGAAAAATAAGGAAAGATGTGCAGTTAGCATTAAGCTGCTATTGATTTAACAACCTATCGATTTCTATCGATAGGCGAAAACCCTTTCAAAGAGATTGCGGTGACCATTTCAAAGCTTACAAAACAAAAGAGAAATAATATTAGATAAGTAACTATGGGTAATACGTACTCCAAAATTGCTGGCCGCAAATCGATCGCTGGCCGATACAGCTGAGGAGGCAGTTGTATGGGCATAATATGCATTTATGTTGGCCAACAGGGTGCTCATCACAGCCGGTACGCCGGGACAGAGATATTTCGCTGACAGACAATGGAAATGGGTCATGGCCTGATATATATTCTCGATGCCATATCGCATGGAGAACTCATCGACAATCTCCTCGGGAATCTCGTCAAAGTACAACTTCCATGCATCATCACCTTTCTGCGTGGGCAGCTTCACCTATGAAGTAAAGAAAGTAAAGTATTAAAGAAAGTCAGACCCAGCTTAAACTCAGCTAATATACAATTGCGGCAAAAATAAAAGCAACTTTCTCTATCTCTCTAGGTAACTTGTATAAAGTATTATTTTAAACGGTATCAAAATATAAGAATATATAAATAATAATATAATATTTAAGAGATTTGCTAATTTGATATTGGCAGTTCTGAACAATATATATATTAGAAGTTTGGATTTAAAAAAATGTCAAACCAAATGCTCTGTTTTGCCCATTCATAAGAAATAATGTCGCAGAGTGTTGCTATAGTTTTGACCGCAACTGTAGGGACAGTCTTACCATGCCGCAGTTCTCCTCACAGAGGTAGTGAAAGAGGTTCTCGTGGAGGCAGGTGTACTGCACGTGATAGGGTGCAACCTTCTCCTCGCCTTTGATCTCCACGGATATGTGCAATCGGATTGCGCCGGATACGGCTGATTTATCCGTACGTTTCTCCAGATTATACCACACATCCATCTCACCAGACAGCGTACGGACTTCAATAATTGTTTGACCCAAAAAATCATCCGATTCGCGTGTCAATTTCTGGCGCAATTTCGATTTTAAATCATTATCCTCATCCCAAACACGAACTTTGATGCGATCCGAAGAATTGTGGCACTCACTGTGATTTTTTTAGTATATATTCGTACGTATATATAAAGATATTTAGTATTCAATTTTGTGGTATGTTGGCAACCCTAGAAATACTTATATATATTGTGTGTCGGAAGGCTTTACATGCATGGACATTAGTTATGAAATTAGGCTCAAGAAGTAATTAATTAAGAGATTTGTGCATTTTTGGTATATATACATATAAATATTTTTTTTAAAGAATGCAAATAAATATGTATTTAAAAGTACCTCGCAATATTAATATTTACTTGGCCGGTAAACGTTGTGTGGTAATCCCCAGGAATTATTATTATAATTATTTAAACATTAAATTGCCTCGCTAATTAATAATTATAAAGTTTCTTTCACACACACATAACAAATAAAATAAAAAATTATTACGCTCATTTACAAAATAAAAATTAATGAATCACTTATCAAATCTAATTTCATTTATAAGAATAATAATACTAATAATAATAATAATAAATTAATAATACTCTCAGTTCTCGCAGTTCTGGTACAATTGTACCTAAGAACGGATACTTTTCATTTGTTGGTATTCGGTTTCAGTATAGGAAATCAGCTTTGCTAACTCTTAGGACTTCTTTTTAAGTATTATATTTATTATTATTATTAATATTGTTTACTGATTTTTTATATATTTAAAAATTATTGCGAAAGTCCCGAAAATTTGTCTAGTTTTCAGGATATTTGATTTTTTTTTTTTGAGTGTACAAAGTAAAGCAGCTTTTACAGCTGAATCGAACGCTGATACATATACAGATATTGAATGACAACTGACAACTATCAAAACGAGCAGTTTGAAATTGAGGTTTAGTAACAGTGAGCAAAGAAGAAACTTAACATTAAGCTTTTGCTCGCCCAAAGCTCTCTCGCTGAGTGCAATAGATCGATGCGTTCTAAGAAGGTTTTGTGCAGTGTTGTGCGCAGCATACAAAGAAGAGAGCTAGAGAGAGCGCGTATAACGACAAAGGCGACACCAAGGCAAACAAAACAAGTTGTTGGCTCTCATACAAAACCAAGCAACCGAAATGGATAGACACATAAATGAAGCTAATTATGTACAAATAGACAAAAGTAGTTGTAAATAGCGAAAGTGCGTATAAAAAGTAGTAGAACTTTAGTTGTGTACAAAATAGTTAGAAAATCGAAAATCTGTGATTGGTTGGTTGGTGGGGGACACAACACAAACACAAAGCGAAAGTAGTAGTTGAAATGGTAGTAGAGTTGTAAGGAATAGGAATAGTAGTAGTAGTAGTGTTGGAGATGGTGGTAGTAGTAGAAGTTGTTTTTAGTAGTGGGGAAAATACTCACAAGTGAAACTTCTCGTTCCACACAGGGTTTAGCTCCTGGGGCATTGTGCGCGTTCTCTTTTTCACCTTGCTAACCTGCACCGTCACATATGGATCACTCGTACCGCTTTTATCCTTCGCTATCAGGCCTTGAGCACAAATCACTGCACACATCGAATTTCGAATTCGAATTGGTTGAGTTTTGCGTTTTTTTCGATTTTCGTTTTGTTTTTTATTCGTTTCAATACCAGAACCCCCAAAAAGAAATTGTAAGTCATGTTTGTGTTTGGCATTATTTTTTGGTTTGTGTGTGTATGCAGTTTTTGGTTTCAGGTATATGTTTAGTTTGTGCAGTTTTTTTTTTGTGTATGTGCATTTTTATTTTGTTTAAGTGTAAATGTATTTTTTTTGTGTGCAGTTTTTTTGTTACACATTTTATTTTTTTATGTAGATTATTTGGTATGTGTGCATGTGTATTTTTGTTTATGTGTAGTTTTTTTTGGTTTTTGTGTAGAATATTTTTTTTGGGTGTGCGTATTTTTTGTTTTGTGGGTTTTTACGTTGAGGTTTGAAACGAACATAAATGTTATGAGAGAGATTTTTTTTTGTTATTGTTATACAATTCCAATTGGTTTTTTTTATTCGATTTTTTTCGTTTTGTTGTTGTTCAGTTTTGTTTATCAAGGGAGAAAGAAGAAGAGAAAAAACGGAAGTTTTTTGGTTTTTAATTAAAGAAACTCAGCTCGCAATAAAAGTTGGGAATCAGTTCAGATCAGTCAGATTGATTGATTGACTGATTGACACATTTACTACGTGGTGTGTAAGCTAAATTTAAATTGCAACGGCACAAATATCGTGCGAAAATTAGTTGGTTAATTAATTAATTATTTATATATATATATATACAGAAAAAACACATTTATGCATTCACAGTATAAAAAGTGGACAATTAACAAATTAAATAGCATTTTTAACCACACACACACGAAACACACTCATTAAAATAATAATAATAATAATAATAACAATCATAAATCCAGCTTAAAAACCAACCAAAAGTTTCGACGAACTCGAATTTAGAATCGTGCAAGTTAACGTTGGATGTTGTTGTATTGTTGTTGAAAAGTTGAAAGATTCGAAACGAACATAGCAATGTGCTTGGTGAGCGCAACGAGCGTTCGTCGCCTAACAAAAAGCTCTTTGCTACATGTGTCTGTTCAACAGCCAGCAACAACATGTTCGATTGCTGCAGCTCTCTGCAGTGTGCGTTTGAAGGTTGTGTTTGAAGCTTGCAGCACATTAACAGTTTTGGTTTGACAGGGGCTATTTTGTTTGCGACATATACAAATTTTTTTACAAAGAGTAAGTAGTGTAAGTAAAGAGTGGTGTGAATAAAAGGCTATGGGAAGCTCAGTTGAGAGTGTTTTAATTTTTATTTAGTTCTCATCTTTAATTAAGTTTCAAATATAGATAGTTTCTATTTAAATCTCATCTCATTTATTTAATTCTCAGTTCAATTTACACGTAAAAAATAAATAACGTGAAAAATGTTATTGTTTAATTCGTATTTCAATTACAACGAAATATATACATATAAAGTAAAATAGGTTTTCATTTAATTCTCAACATAGATCATAGCGCCTTTCGCTGGATTTTCCAATCAATATTATATTTGAAAAAAATCTAAAGGTTGAAACCCTTAATTAGAGAAGCAGAGAAACACAACTTCAGTAAAGGATTGGAGAGAATTTTAGAAGAGCGCAAAGGCAAAATAGGAAAAGAAGAGGAGAAGAAGAGGAAAGAAAAAGAAAGCTCACAAAAATCCTAAAGTTAACAAGAGAAAGAGAAAATGTACAACATTTAGTGGAGACAGAAGCAGAAGAAGAATTGCGAGGCAATGAAGAGCAATAATACAAGTATAAGTTTAGTCATAGGTACAAGTATAAGATTAGTATTAAAACAAGTATAAGAGTAGGTCTTAGTATAAGTGTTAATATGAGTTTAAATTTCAGTTTCAGTTTTTATTACAATTATAATAATAACCGAAAACAGAAGTGAATTTTGAATGTGATCTTTATGGTGTTTTATGAACATGTGTTCTACGGTTATACAGGAGTGTTATACTACTTTTATACACGATCCACAGAGCGACACACATAAGTTATATTTCGACCGACCGGCATCATGCATACACGTAAGTAAGTTGGCCAACTCTCCATTATGTATGGAAAGTTAATTTTCAAAATTTACTCATAGTATATACAAACTGTTATCAAATATTCGTATTTATTAGATTTAACAAGTGGGAACGCTATAGTCGCCATAATCTGTACGACTATTGCCGACATCATTTTAATGTTTATTATTATTATATATAATATTATATTGTTCTTTTAGTAATTATTATTCATATGTATCGATTTATTTAATAAATATTTTAATAACTCTATCGATATACAGATTTCGATAGATTTGTTAATCGGCAACGATCGCACTTGTTATCTGTCTAAAGATAAGAATTTCTATGCGTAACTATGTAAGAAACATCTGAAAGGGAGGCATTTAAACCATTTTGAATGTCAATAATGATTTGGTGTTTGGTTTTTAAAGATGTTTTTAAGATATTTTAGTCTTAAACAGAGTATTGTGTTGCCTTGTTTTTGTTATGTTGTCGAAAGGTGCGTATGTGTATGTATTTATGTGTATTGCTTTGTTTTTTTATTGCGAAATATAAGAAAGGAAATCAAGTTTGTGTTATTCACATAAATTATTATTGTTGGTGTATTTGTGAGTAGAAATATTTACAATAGCAAGGTTAATCGGAAAGCTAGACAGAGCCAACACTCAAGTGTGTGTTTATGGGGTAAGTTCTACACTCTGAATGAACAGATAGGTTCTCCAGGGGGGGTAAGAAAACATGCTTAAATTATTCAGATTCAGATTGAGATTCAGATTTAATTTGAAAAGTGCTTGTTTTTCAACTGGATTGGTTCAAAATTGAAATATTAATCGGCATTTGTTGTATGCTCATCGATATGTATCGATACATGTATATTTAGAACTCATGCTTTGGGGCAATCGGTTCGGAATTTATGTGAATATAAACTACTAATCGTGTAGTTAAAGTGGCAGATCGAAGCAATGAAACTCGCTAAGAACACAAAACAAAAACGAAACCAAACTAGTCGAAGGCGATCGACTAGCATATACCCTGTACCCAGCTCAAAAAGGAGTTTCAGTTGCTAGTCACATTATTTTAATGTAAAATTATAGAAAAAATAAAAAACAGTTTAGATTAAATTAAAAAGAAAATATTCAATTTAAACTAACAAATCAGATGTAATTATAAGATTTCTGTAATGTAAAATGTTATTATTTATTATATATTTATTTATTTAATATCGTCTACAAAAAGTAGAACATAAATGTAATTCAAAATAAAATTTAATATTTAAATTTAAATAAAAAAAAGTAGAGAATAAATTAAATTGAATTAAAAATGAAACTTAAATTAAAATCAATATAAGAAATATTAGCAATGTATAAAAATAAAATGTAAAATATAAATTTAAGTTCAATTGAAAAAGATAGATAGGTAAGGTTAAAGATAGTACAGTTATATTTCAATACATTTATTTTATAGTTCATATTATTTATGAGGGTGAATTAATTTAAAAATATAATGTAATATTTAAATTGAAATAAAAAAATAATAAATATTTATTTATTTATTCCAGACAGACAACTCTAGCTCGGAAATATTTGAGGGACCTTTTCTGACGCCAGTCTAGAGGTACAGGGTATACAAGTGATTATCAAAACAATAATAATAATAAAAAATACCAATAATAATAATAATAATTATATTAATAACAATAATAGTAATAATAATAATTATAATAGTAGCTTTTAGCACAAAAAGAGCTGGCTTCGGCCCGTGTACCTGTAATTGTTAGTTTGCATGACCATTTAGATGTTCCCTCAACAGTTGCGTGCTCAGCCTGTTCTAATGAATCTATGTGTGTATCTGGATCCACACCGAATGTCATCCTTGAATTGAATTGCAGATATTTGCAGACATATGGATATATATATATGATATACAACAGCTAAATACGTATTACGTGTAATGTTTTTGTATTCGATATGGGTTGTTATTGTTATTGTGGATACTGCAACCAATTCCATAACTTATGACTAAAGTTGTATTTACTATTGGGGCTGGTGCGCTAACAATCATCCATTGGTTATCGATTAATATCGATTCGAATTTCTTTGTCTCTCTCTCTCTCTCTTTCTCTTTATATTTATTATTAGAATAGAGAGATAATTGCTCATTTCCATTTCCATCATTAACGTATCGATAAATATCGATTAGTATTTATCTCTCAGTAAATTGCTTATTTCACTTACACTCTAAATTATATTACCTATCTAAATATAACCATTGTATTTACTACAGTCTAGATTCTAGGTTTTTGAGTATATTTTTTTTTGTACACAGCTCGCCTCTTCAAGGGAACTCTTTATATAACCCATATATATATATAATCTTTTAATCCAGATTGAATGAACTAAATAAATACAAAAATAGCTCAAATAGCTATAATTACTCATGTATTTATTATATTATATTCTGTTTAAATAATTATCGATTTTACAAATGAACTGTTTAAGAACAAATTATTCTTCATTTTCCTTAAAAATCTCCTATTTTTACATAATGCCTCATTTTGTTGGGTACTGGTTAATCACTACTTTTCTTAATATTTAATAATTGTTTCAGTTCAAATTGAAGTTAATTTAATTTAAGTATGGATTAGTAAAAACAACTAAAACGCTGTCTGCGAACAGTTTTGCGAATAGATTTAAGAGGTTTGCTATATTCAAGTGACACGGGGTGTATGCGACTATTCATAAGCGCAATATATTGGTTTGTATGTAGAGTAAACCAATCGAATTATGATGTTAATGTTAAGATTGCATTTTGTAACTGTAAACTGTCTGTTAAGTGTGCATTGGTAGGTTATTTTCTGTATATGTGTGTACATACATATATATATATATATATATATATATATAAGAGTTGAGAGACAAGCATTCACACATGCGCACATACAAACCATTCACACACATAAACACATCCATATATATATGCGAATACACATATATATATATAGTTAGATACATATATATATAATTAGACATTGATTTGATGAGGAAAACATTGAAAATCGAAAATACATTCATAATAATAATAATAATTATAATAATAATAATACATACATACATGTTAAATGTTGATTAGTTTAAATATAAATCACACACATATCGTATATCGTATGTGCACATATATCGTATATCGTATGCAGTTGCAAACCTGTTATCGCAATTTTCGCCGACCATTTACTGGTGCCGTCCAGAACGCTTTGCTTAACGGCCTTCATGTGGCCCGTATGGCTTTTCTCCTCAATGCTGAATACGGCTCTACGATACGATACACAAAGTTAAAGGCAAAGCTCTCTCACACACACACACAAATCACACTCTCTTCGCACCAGCCAGCTGCACACATGTTCGTTTCGAACTCACACTCACTCATTACCTGATCAATTCGAAAATTTCGGGCTTTTCGCGCTCTCGCTGCTTCATGCGCTCCTTCATCGCCGTGATTATCGAATTCGCTTTGTCCTCAGCCCCATGTTTCGAACTCTTCTCCGCAGCGCCTGCGAATAAACGAACATTTTTGATAGCGGACATGTCTGACTTACATTACGTTCCGTTATTGCACTTACGTTGCAGGCAGTCGGCGTTTAGCAGGTCTTTGCACTTCTCGTGACATTTGACGCCGCACTCGGTGCAGCGCACCCCCTGCCGCGCTATGCCCCACAACAGCCCTTCGCATTCGTAGCAATATGTTGGCGACGTCGCCGTCCAAAGCACAAAGTTGTGCGGCGTTGTTGACGATATTGGGTATATCAGTGCCTGCAGGGCTTTCTTATACACATGCATTTTCTACACAAACACACACACACACATAGAAATGTTTTTAGTCATTGCAAGCTTTTATTTTCTGTTTCTCTTTTGCTCACCAATTCCTCGTCGTTGAGCGTCGCGCGCGGCACTGCTGACGTCAATCCGGCGTTGCGCTTTGTAGCCGCCATTGTCTATAAAAAGCGCAAGGCAAACATTAACAAAGAGCGAAAAGGAGATAGCAATAGTGAAACGCATACGTAGCAAATGTCGCTGCACGTGTAAACTACGTAGCAAGTCAAACGTAAACTCAAAACGTAAATTGAGCTTGCATTTAATTACGTCATTAATACGAAAAGCAAGCAAAATATGAATATTTAATTAGAGAAATGCAATCAAAATTCACTATATGATAGAAATCTAACCAATCAATTGGAAATGTGTGCAAATATTAAACTAGTTATATTTATAATTATTTGTTTTAATGCAACTTACTATTAATCGATTAATCGAAATGCGACAACAACTTTTCGAGTGACGTGTGCTCAACAAATTTAAAAAAAATATGTGCAACAGACAAGAGCAGATTTTTATTTAAGAATTAATATATTTACATCAATATATATTTTTAATTTCAATAAGTAATTCTGCATATATTATTTATTTATAAACAAATTTTTGTTTTTGTATATTCTACACTCTTATATATTAATTCATATCTTTTTTTATTTATTTATTAAATCTTTGAGCTTTTGTCAGTGAGCGACTTCTGTTATATAAAATTGCTTTTGTCTGTTGCATAGCTTTTATTGTTATCGATAAGTTACGATAGCTAAAGCCTTAAACGTTTAGCAAAATAAAGCGAAATTACCAAAAAGAATGGAATAATAATTGAAACAGTGTGTAAAAGCAACGCAGTAACAAATTATCATCATCGAAAGAGAGAGAATAACTATGAAGGCAACATATGTATTTAAATAGAAGCAAACACAAATTGTTATCAACACTTATACATAGTATGTAACAATGCTAGCCGTTAAATAAAAATAAAGCCAAGTGTGAGTTTAAAAAAACCTTAAAATGGACTCTTAACGAACCTGATTACATTTATAATTAAATTCTAATCAACTTTAAATGATTATAAAATTCTAAATAAATAAACAAAAAAAACAAAACTACAATTTATTGGTTTATTTAATTTGCCCCAATAAAAATATGAATTCTCAATGCAATTAGTAAATGAATATGATTTAACATAATTGTCATAGCAATAGCAAATGACACAATGCTTTGCCCTAATTAAAATATGAATTTGCACAATTGTCATAGCAGTTAGCAAATGACACAAAAAATATATAATCGCTATTTTGTATATCCTGCTAAAGTTTAAAAAATTCTGTATTTAAAAAAAAAACACTTGTAGTTTTGCCAACAGTACAGTAAAGTTTTGTGGTGTTGTGCATACTACAAAATCTCTTGTGAAAAATAAACGAAATGTTGCACATTACAAAATACTTATTAAAGGTATTATTATGCATATATAAAATTTGTTACACATTTTACATGGAATTATGAGACTAAGGTGAAATTGAAAAAATCGAAATTGAAATCGATATGCGTTCGATAATACCTTCAGCACCTGTCCTCCACATTTAAATCATTTTTCATTGTTGTACAAAAGAAAAAACACGCAAAAAATACACACAAATAAGTTGTATTCAATTTGGTTTTGTCTTGCTCACATACACACACATATACAAATGCAATCAGAGAGTAGCTGAGAGAGCGAACTGATCTCTGTCACCAAACCAATGCGCACTGTTATGAAGTGGTCTCTCTTTGTGCTCCTCTCTGATTGGTTACATATGCATGTATGGATGTGCTCGTGTATGTGTTTGGATTTGGAATGGGGTTTAAGTTTAATGTGTATTCACCACACGTTAGTGCCCGAGGCCGTTAGACGCTTACATTTATTTTCGCGCCTATTTTGAGAGCGACAAAAATGTCGTTTTTAATTTAAAGTATTTTTAAATTGAAATTTTACTATTTTAAATTTTATGTTTAATTTAAACTTATTATTAATTTTTCAGTGAAATTAACTAATTTTAGTTTTACGTTTAATTTAAACTTTTTATTGAATTTATATTAATTTTGAATTTAAATTAAAGAAATTTAAATTTATTTACTAGCATAATTGCTTATTTGGCATGCCCTTCGAAAAGGTATTTCCTATTTTCAAGATATTTTAAAACAAATTAATTTTTTTAATTGAAATTTAACTATTAAATTAGATTCTTAATTTTAAATATTTATTTATTTTCAATTCAAATTAAATAAATTTTAAGAGAAAACCTTAAGAGGTCGATTTTAATATAAAGAAATAATTACAATTATTCTCATTATTTCAATTAACGTTAACTATACATTTTCCATTTAAGTTAATTATATTTCAATATTTGTTCTAATAATTTGAAATCAATTCCCCGATTTACAAATAACAAATTCTGGAAAATGGATAGTTTTTTTTATAGCGAAAATAAAGACTGTTCGTCCGAAGTCGTCTCGGGCACTCGAGGCTTAAATAGAGCGTCTAACTTACCAGCTCGGAGACAAGGGGAATAGATTTACGCCTGGGACGAATGTCGGGCATGCTGTCGATATTGCTATAGAAGGGATTGTCGCCCGGATGCCCATTAGAGCGCAGACCCACGTCGCCAGTTGCCGTGCCATTCTGCAAAACCAAATTTAAATATTGTTATTATTCAAATACAAATACATACAAATATACCATTTATGTGACAACAGAATTAATTTAATTGAATTCATAATATAATTCAGAATTTGTAAATGCTGATTGAGTTTAATTTAATTAAATTTATAAGATATATATAATATATATATGCTAACATAATTGCAGACATTACATATGCAGATTTTATGAAGTAAAATAATAATATTGTTTTTAGTATCGACTGCGGAGTAATCGTTATCGTATTGTTACTCGTAGTCGTTACTCGTACTCGTACTCGTTACTCGTTTTCTTTACGAGTTACTCTTTTTTTTTGACTCTGAAACGTTACTCATTTTCATCTGCAAACAGTTTACCTTTTCCTTGTCTTTGGCCAATTCCTCTTCCTTCATTTTATCCAGATTGTTTTTCTCCTCAATTTTGCGCTCTTTGAGTGTTTTCAGCAATTTCCACTTGCTGCTGCCCAAATTGCCAGCCACGCTCCCATTTACACCGGCCGCTGCCATTCCCCCCGATTGCGAAACATCCACACTTGAATCTTGACTAATTAATTTAAAAGTGCGATTTGTATTTGAATTTGGCGCCGTTATTTTCTCTTCCTCAGCTGGTGATGTCGTTGCTTGAGTTGGCAACACTGCCTCGGGAAGGGGTGCATTTTGCGAGTTGTTGATTGCGGATGCTGCCTGTTCCTGTTCCTGTTCCTTTAGCTCTTGCTCTTGCTCTAGCTGTTCTCCCTCATTTTGCTGCTTTTGCTGCTTCTTTTGCACCCTTTGCTTCTGCTCCTCTTGCTCCTCTTCATCTAATTCCAGCTCATCGCTAAGTGCTGCTGGTGTATCTGGACCCGAAGTAGCTCCACTTGATGAGAATTTCTGCTCATTATCCGATTCTATGGAAAGATTATCAAATTTTTGCTCTCTGTTTTTTTTCAAAGGCTGCTCCTCGTGCTCCTCTTCAGAGGTGTATGCTGAGCTGGATGAGCCCATTGGCAAATCTTTGTTTAGTTCATTTTTGTTCTGATAACTTTTGCTGCATCGGGCTACCTTTTTCTTTCTGCTAACCCTTTGCTCCCGCTCACGCTCCTGCTCCTGCTCCTGCTCCTCATCCAGTGAATATTCATTTTCGCTGCTCGCTTGTTGATATTCATTGTTGACATCCTGCCAAGCGCTGTGCATATCAGCAACCCTCCGCAATTTCTGTGATTTTTGCTGCCTGCTAGGAGTATTTAATCCGTGCTCGAGAGGATTAGGCTTAAAGATGGCGGAACTGGATGAGTGGCAATCACCCGTTTCCACTTCCACTTTGACTACACAGTGCAGCAATTCCTTGAGCACCTGCGACATTCTCAGCTTAACTGCCTCATCGGGCAAATAATCGGAGCTGGGCCAGGAATTGAGTCCATCTATTTGGGAGAAAAGCACTTCATTTTGCTCCTGCTCCAATTGCTCCTCGCTTTGCTCCCGTTGCTCTCTGCTTTGCTGCTCCAGTTCTTCTAGTTGTCTCAGCTCGTAGCAAAAATATTCATCATCCGTATCGATGCTATCCTCGGTGCTTTGACGCCGCGATGAAGAGAAGGTCCTCGCCGAATGCTGACTGCGATTGTCGTCGTCCTCTCGACTAAATAGTGTTCCTGGTATGTCCAAGGATTGTTGTTGTTGTTGTTGGTTGGCCCAAATACCAGCACGATATTGCGATAAACCATTTAAATGCGAGTGTGCGCTGATTTCGAAAGGGGGTAGTGCTGAGAGTGAGGGTGGTAGCGTTGAGAGGGTTGCTGGTATGGGTGAGGCTGCTGGAGACGGTTGCGTCATTACGATGGGTAGAGCAGAGGCAGAGTTTAGAGCTGATGGAGTGGGTACAGTTGAGGGAGAGAAAGAGGGAAAGGTTGATAGGGTAGCTTGGTCTGGTAGTACTGCAGAGGGTAGAGTTGATAGGGAGGACAGAGCTGATAGGTTTGCCTGGGTTGGGAGAGGAGAAGAAGGTGCTAGTGTAGATAAATGGGGTAACGTCGAAGAAGAAGAAGAGGGTAGCGCTGATACAACTGGTAGTGTCGATAGGGTAGCTTGGTTTGCTAGGGTAGAGGCAGAGGTAGAGCACAGAGCGGATAAGTTTGCTGGGGTTGCTTGGGCTGGTAAAGTAGATAGGTCGGATTGGGCTAAGCTTGCAGCAGTTGTTGCACAGACTTCGCCCAATGCGGAAGCAGAACTTGTTAAAATTCCATCAAGCAAATCATTCTCAGCAGTTCTCAATTGCAATGACTCAGCTATTTCATTGCTCGCCACAAATATTTGCGGCACTTGCTCAAATTTATTAAACTCTTCAAATTGCTGAAGGTCCTCAAAGTTCTCAAGTTTGTCAAAGTTCTCAAATTGCTGCACCTCGCCGCCATTTTGTGGTCGCCTCAAATCGCCAACAACAGCAAATAAATTCTGATTATTCTCCGGACTGCCCCGATTACTATCCTTATCCACATAATCCTCAATTGTATTTAATATATAATCATCCACATAATCCTCATCATTATCGGATCTACGCACATCGTCCTGCTCCTGCTCACGCTCCCGCTCATTATCGTTATCGTTATCGGGCTCCGAGCTACTCGATTCGTGACGCAAACCAAAACTGTGCCGTCGATAAGTTTTTGCTTTTTGCATCAAACTGTTCATTTTGTGGGAAAATGAACGTTTCTTTCGATTCGCAACTGGTTCAACGGAACGTTCCGATACAGCACGTTGCATGAGACGCTGTGGTAATTTTTGCAAACGTTTCGACAACTCTAAGTGACGCGGAGGTTGTGGAGTTATCGATGATGTTATCGGTGTTGTTATCGTTTTTGTTCTTGTTATTGTTTTGCTGGTGACCAACGGACAAGAATTGGCCTGGCCACGAATTTGCAGCTGTTTGCCCCCTGGACGCACCACATTCTCATCCACATCCGCATCCGCATCATGGCCGGGTAAAGATTGGGAGCGTTGATATCGCATTGAACGCTTTACTTTGAGATTATCGGGCAACAAATTGTTCAATTTATTCCACACTTTGGGCGTTTTGTGTGCAGCAGCAGCACTTGTTATCGGTTGTGTTATCAATAGCGTTGGCTGCTCCATTTGCTCACTCTTATAGCCCACATAATCGAGATTATTGCTGCTATTATAATCCACAATGCTATTCGAGCTGGGATAATAAACCAAACGATCTGTCAAATGCGGTTTGCGTGCTGGCAAATTATCGTTATCGATTAATTGATACGTTGAGCACGGTTTCATGGCTGTCTTTAACTGCGTTTGATTTGTGGGACTCTTTTGTATTAAGTCGGGAATTTTTTTCAATTCGATTTTTTGATATTGCTGACGATGATCCCATGCCAACATTTCATCGATTGTGCAAATTTTCTCATTCGATGACGCCTTAAATATCGATTTATTTTCATAGGCCGAACAAATGGGCATATTTTTAGATAGTTCGTGGATATAGTTGAGATTCTCCTCGGATAAAATGTAGGGCGTGGAGTTTATCGGTTGCTGATAGAGATTTGAGAAGTGTGCGATTTCTGGTTGTAGATTGTGGAAGGCTCCTCTTCCTCCTCCTGTTACTCCTCCAGCTGCTGCTCCTCCCCCTTCTGCTCCTCCCCCTGCTCCTCCCCCTGCTCCTCCTCCTCCTCTCAGCTGCAACATCAACTCTATCATATCTTTATAATTATTATAATCCTCTCCTGGCGGCAGCGGCGAATTTGGTGACCAGCCACTCATCGAACTTAGCCCTGAATCAGACTTCACCTGAAACGGGTTCAGTTCATCGTAGAGACTATCGTTAGGAGCTGGAGGCGGTGGACTCGTTCCATTTGTGCCCAGCAAAATATGATCCACATCCGTTGATATTTTATGCTTTTCCGGATTCTGCAGATGCAATAAAAATAACATGCTATTATGTCGTTCCAGGCTCTTCTTTAAGGATCTTATGTACGCATCTTCATTGTATATATTTAGGGAGGCTGTCTCGATTGCAGTGGGCGTGGCCTGCTCGAAAAACTGCTCCGTTTTCAAACCGAGTCTGTTTGTGATTACTTCAATATTTTTTTTGCGATTGATTTCGATTTCTTGGGTTTCCAGCAATTTGAGTTGTTCATCGAGATCGGAATTGTTGCGCAATAGATGTGCACTGTAATCGATTGGGGCGACTTTTAGAATTTCTTTATCTCTATCTTTTCTACTTTCTATTTCCTTTTCCCTCTCATTTTCTAGCTCTTTTTCTCTCTCCATTTCTCGTTCCTTCTCCTTTTCTCTTTCTTTGTCATTAGTTGCTTTCTTTTTTTCCTTCAATTTGTACTCCTCGAAAGAGTTGCCCACCAATTTTTTCAGTGTATCAATATTTTTCTCAAATTTACGCATAACCAGTTCGAATTTGGACTGAGCATCCTGGACGCCCAAACGACGCAGTTCCTCCGCCATTGTTACGGGATTCAATAATAAAAGTGTCAAATTTTTATCCACCTGATTTAGTTTTTCGAAAAAACTTTGCTCTTCGCGTATTGTTTGACGTAGTTTTTGGATTTGATTCGGGTTTAAGGATTGCAAATCGGTTATTTTATTTATTTCACGGGTAATTAAATCCGTCATTGCATCGAGAATAATTACTTGCTGCTGATAATGATTATCCTGCGCGAGTAGCATTGATTGATTGTCCGCTTTTAATTTCTGATTTTTATTTAAACTATTACAATCGATATCTGCCGCTTTAGCTTTATCTCTAGCTTTATCTATATCTCTATCTATGCCTTTATCCTTAGCTTTATCTTTATCTGCTTGCGCCAGCAGACTTTTCAGATTGTTTATCATGTCCATTTCATTTTTGTGATGCTTTTTTTTGCGATGTTTGCGGGCGTCTTTTAAGCGGAAGGATCCCTCGCCCCTCGTCAGGGACCCCTCCTCCCCCTTCAGGGCACCCTCTTTAATCCTCTCCTCTTCCTTAATTTGTGGCAACTTTGCGCTTGACTCCTGTAGCAACTGCTCCACGCTGTTAATCTCTGTGCTTAGTTCCTGTTCGCGATACGCTTCATTTAAATGCCTGTAGAAGTTCTCATTGATCTCCGTGCCGCCCGTGTCCTGGATGGGCACCACTTGGTTGCCACCTTGGCCGGCTTTAAGGGCGGCCAACCGAAAAAACTGTACTTGATCCAGGAGTTGATCCATAGATTGATTGCAGCTGGCACTTTCCATGGAAGAACTGGCCACAGTTGGTCTAGTTACTCCTAATCCTACTGCTGCTCCGCCAAATGTTCCCACTCCTGCAGCTAATCCTTCTTCTGCTCCTCCAAATCCTCCAGCTCCAGCTACTCCTCGAGTTCCACCTCCAGCTAATCCTGCTCCTACTCCTCCTCCTCCTCCTTCTGCTCCAGTTACTCCTCCTCCAGGTCCTCCAACTCCTCCTCCCGCTGCCACCTCCTCCAGCACTCGCTGTCCATTGAGAAACTCCTGGATTAGCTCCGCCCTGGCATTATTTGCCATCAGCTGTTGTTGTTCGTACATCAAAAGCTCCGCCTCCGAGTAGAGTTTGCCTTGACCAGGACAATTATTCAACAACCAGTTGCCATCTAATTGGGCTAGATTTAGTTGGGTCTCCTCCAGCTCATTCTGGCTGAGAAAAAGTTCGCCCTGCAAATCTGGCTCAGTTTGCCGACAACGTTTCAGTTCCAGCAGCACACGTTGAAAATCTGCCTTGGATTCAAGTTGCTCCAGGCCAAAAGGCAGCTCCAACTGCTGCTGCTCCAAGCTCTCCTGCATCCGCTCACACTCCAGCTGCCGCTCCAGCTCCTCTCTCCGCTCCAGCTGTAGCTCCTGCTCCTGCATCCTCTCCAAGCCCAGCTCCCGCTCCAACTGCCCCCGCCCCAGCAATCGCTCCAGCTCCTTCTTCCGCTCCAGCCCCAGCTCCTCCCTTCTCTCCAGCTCCAGCTCCCGCTCTAACCCCAACCCCAACTCCCGATCCAGATCCCTCTCCATCCCCAATTCCCGCTCCTGTTCCTCCTCCTCCTCCTTGGCCACCGCTATTAGCCCCATTAGATTGCCCACCACCGATTGCTGTTCCACCGATATATTCTCCAGCTTCTCCAATCTCGTCCAAATCTTGCCGTACTCCGTCGATAACAAATCCAAAGCGCGCCACGCAAATTTCAACTCTGTTTCGAGCAAACTGATTCTTGTTGCGATCTTATCCATATAATCGGAGATAATGTAATCGGAGTGCTGCTGGGCATTATATAGCTGACACAGTTGCTGTTCGCTGCGTATCGATGCCAGGCTGCCATTGTTCATCGACTTCGATAACGATAAGTTATCGCTGGCCAAACTGAGTTGTGATTTGTTTTGATTGATATTTTTGCCAAAATCCTGTGGCAAACTTATCGTTTGTGGTTGCTGTTGTTGCAAGTGTTGATGTTGCTGATGCAAGTGTTGTTGCTGCTGTTGCAAGTGTTGTTGCTGCTTCAGTTGTTGCTTGATTTTAAATTGACTATGCAGCGCCGCATTTGCGGCAACAATGTAGGATTGTTGTTCTTGCAACTGTTGTTGCAACTCCATTTTGGTTTTGCTTGCTGCCGTTTTGTGCTGATTTGCGGCTGCCACATACTCATGCAACATTTCGTTGCTTGCCTCATCTGTAGTGGCAGCAAGCATCGTTTGCTTGTAGCTGCTTGTTTCACTTGTTTTTGTTTTCATCGACGACATTTCACTCAGCGACATTTCACCTTTTTAATTTATAATTTTTAATTTTACAAAATTTCATTTTTGTTTAGTGTAATCGACACACTAACACACACGTATATACATTTACAGAACCACTAGCCAAATTTTTGTTCAGCCGAATATATTTGTTTTTTGAGGATGTTTTCGTACCCTTAATGCAAAATTTCAACTTGTTGCACCCCGTTAGACTGTCAATCATTCATAATTCATACCTAGTCTTAACTAGTTGTCAACCTTTGTAAGCAGTTGCTAATTAACTTATAATTAATAGATATCAACTAACTCAAGGAATTAATACTGAAGCAATTATTAAGTTGATATATAGATGACGGACAAATCGATAGATAAATATCTCTGCATTTCCATTTCCAGTTCAAAATATGACAAACTCACCTCTCTTAATGCCCTAACCTATTTATGTATATGTTTTCCACAAAAGTCAGTCGACACAACCAAATACACAGAGTAAGAAATTGGTTTAATTAAATTAAAATAAAGTTTAATTTAAAATTTTAGAAACAATTAGAAACAAAAAGTAATACATAAATATATAAATAATTTTTAAGTACTTTTTTTTTTTTTTAAATTCCAAATAATTTTAATATAATACTGTATATGTAAAATCTTTGAATTTGTACAATCTGAAAATAGTAAAAATATAAAATAAAATACAAAATAAAAATAAGTAATATATGTGATAAAAAAAGAAAAATCCTAGTTTTATATCTTTTTTTTGAATGCCGCTTTTAATATATTTTTTTTCATATTTATTTATTTTTCTTGTATATGTACATATTTTATCGGATCGGATCGGATTTATCTGAGAAATTGTGCTTAGACAAGATCTATATATAAGCAAAATAAGCGTGAGTGTGTGTAAAATATGTGTGTGAGTGTGTGTATATGTATATACAATTTTATATATGTATATGCATATATATAAATGTGTGTGTGTGTATTAAGCTTGGCCCTTCGTCTGTTGACGGAGTCCACCATGTGACACAATTCTACATTTTATACACACACACACACACTGACATAGAGACATGCAGCTATAAAATTGTGTATACATATTCGGTTTTTGGTTTTTAGTTGTTGCCTCTAGTTCTGTAAATATATATTTCTTTGTAATTTCACATATACTCTATTTATTCATTTTACTTTAACTACGTAAATATATTTAGCAATATATGCAGTTAGTTTTCGAGTTTTGTATGGCGATACTTTTTTTAATTGTATTTTAGTCTTTTTGTTGCAGCCGCGGAGGAAATTCTTGGTGTGAATTGAAAAACGCTGAAAAGTATACTACAATTTGGTCAACTCTGCTGCTCGTCGTGGCGAACACACACACACATGCCCGCTTTCTCTGTTGCGCTCTCTCTCTCTCTCTCTTAGTGTTGGTGCGCTTCCTTCAGAACTTTTATTAAAGTAGCACACACAAGCACAGCGACGGCGACGGCGACGGCGACGCCAGCGCCGACGCTGACTGAGGCTGTGTAAAACTCAAGCTCATCGCCAAAGCTCTAAAGAGACTAGCAGGAGCTAGCGTTAGAGAGCGAGCAAACGTGAGAGAACGTAGCAAATTGAGAGATCCAGCAGCGAACGCAAACGCCTGCCTGCAGAGTTGCATTTAAGGTTTTGTTTTAATTTATCTTACCGCAAAATATTTCAAAATTAATTTTGTTTTTATTTAAAATTTTAATTATTAATTTAGGACTTTTAATTTGATGTCTTATTAATTATTATTTCTGTGTTGGTTTTAAGTACGTCTCGAAAACATCTACTACAAACGCCTGCATGCAGAGTTGCATTTAAGGTTTTGTTTTAATTTATCTTACCGCAAAATATTTCAAAATTAATTTTGTTCTTATTTAAAATTTTAATTATTAATTTGGGACTTTTAATTTGATGTCTTATTAATTATTATTTCTGTGTTGGTTTTAAGTACGTCTCGAAAACATCTACTACATATCGAATCTAAGGATAGATTATGAATCGAATTCGTTTTGGTTATTTTTACTTCTGGGTAGCGCATACAGAGAGCGCGCCCAAATTGACCAATGAGCAATGAGCAGTGCGCATGTCTTCCACAGCTGAGCACAGCAAAAGCTTGCAATTGTTGTGCGGGAGTTGCAAGCAATAAAAGAGAGAGCAAGAGAGAGAGACACTTAATATAAATATGCGAACACATACACATGCATGCATAATAGGTGCGCATAAGCTAGAGAGAACGGGACAGGTTATTTACAAAATATACACACACACACGCATGCAGAAGTGCCGACTCCTTTTGCCCAAATACAGCGTGTCCCAGTTGAGCAGCTGTTTAATTTACTCATGTTTATTTATTTATTTTCATTTTATATATTATTTATTTATTTATTCATTTCCTAACATTCTACTTATCTCTTTATATTTATTATTTTTTTCACTTTCTTATTTTTTTCTAGTATTAATATATTTATGTTATTTGTAATATTTAATTTGCAGACTTACATAGGAGACAACACTTTCCCGCTGATGCTTCAAAAGGCAGCTAAATTTGCGAGTTCTTTCAGCGACTGTTGTTGTTGTATTCTGCTTGGGAATTGTTGCAATTGTTTCACAATTGTCATTTAGCGGCATTAAACGCGGCCAGCTGCGATCACCGATTAAACCCAATATTAAATTCATCTTTCGATTATATTTCACGATCCGTGCGACTCGAGCAACAATTTGTTATGCAATCAGCCAATAAACAACCAATAAGCAACTTATTCAACTGTTGCCAATTTCACGCTTACTGCGAGAATTTGCATTCATATCATCACCATATCAGCATACACTCGGACAAAAAATTGGTATTCTCAGAACATAATTCTTATTATGCTTTCTGTTTCCCGCTTCCCAGGTACTTTTCAAAACCAAGAATTTTCTGCGAGTTATGAATATTATGTCTAATATCTAGGGTATTACATTTTCTTTTGCTTTGATTCTTATTATAATTTTTATTATTATTAATATTATTATTGTTATTTTAATCATTAGTATTTTTGGTAAAATTATTATTTTTGTTACTGTTATTATTATTATTTTCATTGACGTTTTTATTAGATTATTATTGGTATTATAAAGCATATTATTATTAACATTATTATTATTTTTTTATTATTATTATTATTGTTATGATAGTATTCAGTTATTGGTAATTTAAGTTTTCACACAAACATTTTAATTAGTTTATGAAATTCACATTATTGAATTGCAAAAATGCAAAATTGTTTACTTCTTGCTGCAGTTTAGAAAGTATTTTTAATTGTTAACTTTTAGAAATCTTAGTTCTAAATATTTTTGTGAACCCCTTTTAACATTTAAAGATTATTTTTGATTTTTGGAGTTGTTAATTTTTAAAGCAAAATTTTAAAGAAAATAGAAAAAAAAACCTTGCTAATTTCATTATTTATTTAGAAACTATTTCTAAAACCAGAATAGATGAATTCTTTTCGCTGAGTGTATGTATAATTTGACATAGATACATAAACGCTACACAGCAAATTCCACATACACATAATTAAAGACTATGCAAATTGTTTTGTTATCAGCCGCACTCCAACCGACCCCAAAGCCAATAAATTAATCGCATTATTCCCTCTCCCAAATGCGACAACTATTATCTCTATGTTAGGTAAGTAACTTTCAAGTCGAGTGAGCTTTACTACCAAATACCCTTTTCCACTTTTATTTCAATTCAATTTGGGAACACACTTTCGATTATAAGTTGGATGTTGCTTGTGCGATCTTGCCGAAATTATCCAATTTCAATCAAGAAATCGATGTATTTATATTGTAAGAATTTGCAAATAATTATCATAGTAAAATCGCGTAAGATCGTCCTTTTTCTGTCGATATCATTTGTTAATATATAAAATGAGATAGGTTTGAAAATGAATCATTGAAATGTGAATGTATTTTTGTCTCAGCTAAATCTTAAATTAATATTTATATTTTATCTAATCTTACCTTATCCAATTTTTAATTTTTAAAATTATAATTGAATAATTAAATGAAATTATTAATTAAATTATTAATTATTATATGATAATTAGTAATTGTGAATTAAGAAATTCTTTCTAATCTTAACTTTACTTATTTTTAAAATTCGAAAATATATCGAAAAATAATATGAACCTCTTTTAATTTTAACTTATTTTAGCATAAATTTGTTTAATATTTCTTTTGAGTTACATGTAAATGTAAAGAAATGTACTTACATTGAGTTGCATGATGATTTTATTGTAGGCCCAATGCCAGCGCTGTTTGGCCGTAATCTCCGTCTTCCGCATGATTTGCATGTGACCACTGACAACCTCCTCCGTCTCCCCACGCATCAGGACCTTCTTCGCCTTCTGCGACTTGCTGCGAATGGGCAACAGATCCGCCAACTGATCCTCATCATCCACATCCACATCATGATCCTCCTCCTCATCTTCTTCCTGGTGATGATCCTTTATCGCTGCTTCGTTTAGGGCTGCCTCAGCCTCTTCGATAATAATGCTATCCTGTTTCTGTATCGGATGATGCACGCCAATCGAATGCGTAACTGGTTCGCCTTGATTAATACCCTCCTGAATTTTGTGGGTCTTTGCAATACCGAGTCCAACACTCCCACTCGAGCTTTCATCTAGATAATTGCCACAGTCGTCATCACTGTTATACGGCTCATCCAGATAATCGCCTTGATAATCGAGCGAACTTTGCTTTTGACCGGCCGCCGATTGATAATGTTGCGAATGTTGGGAATGTTGAGGGTGCTCTTGATGATTATCTGGATGTTGTTGATTCTGCTGCTGTTGTTCAAGATATTTGTATTCATCCTCCTCGTTAAAGTAATCCTCACGATAATCATAAACAGGACCCGCTGCTGCGGCAGCAGCACTACCAGCAGCAGCACTACCGGCATTAACAACACTGTGTTCATAATAATCGTTTGTTAGACGACTGCTCGACGGTGTCGTTTGTCTGCGCTGATCCATATAGTAATCATGCTGCTCACTATTCATGCCATAAATCGGTTCTGCCTCCACAAGGTCCTCCTCCTCCAGCTCCAGCTCCTCCTCATCAACTATAATGATATCATCGTCCTCATCCAGTTCCAAATCGGAGACGTCTTCATCATCTTCGTAGATCTCTGTGGGCTGTTGTTTAATGAGCAGACCCGATTTAGCATTTATGGTGGGCAGTTTTTTGCCGCCGGATATTGTTAACGGCACCGTTGGCAGTTGCTGGCCTTGATTAGCCCCCGAATAGTAGGACGTATATGCCGTGTTATCGATACTCGATAACTCATTGTAATTGTTTGGCATATGTGTATTGCTATTAGCGTAATCAGCGCCAGTTGTTGTCGTCATCGTTGTCAACGTCGTCGTCATTAGTTCGTTATAATCACTGTCCATCAATAGAGGGTAGCCAGTTGTTAAAGGTACTGCAGTTATCGGTACGCCCATAGCTGCTGCTGTTAGAGGTGCTGTTGTCATCGATACTCCCCCCATCGGTACCTCTTTAACCTTGCCCTGATTGCTTGTGGCGGGCACCGTTTTTTGCACTACCGCTGATGCCACCGATGAGGCACTCTGCGTTGCCGACTGTACAGCTGCAGCGGCCTTCCCAAATATCGAGCCCAACATGCCACTACCACCGCTACCCTTTGTACTCAGCTTCGCAATTAACGGTTGCGTTTTCGTCTCTGGCTCACTCTTTGAGACATAAAAAGATGGTGCCATTGTCCCAATGGGTTCGCTCTGCTGGCACGTCGTCACCTTGTAGGGGTCTGTGTAGTTGTAGGCCTCATTTGGATAGCTCTGTGGGTACTCACTGAAACCGTACTCATCGTCAAAGTTCAGCTGTTCTATGTGCGAATTATCTGCGCTCATCAGCTCCTCATCGAGGCTATCGAGGTAGTCATTAGCTTGTATGGCAGACGTACTGACTAAGTAGTCAGCAGCAACCACAGCATTGGGTTCGCAGTTATAGTCATAATCATCGAAGGCGTATGTTGTATATACCGACTGTGGTACCGACTGTACCGATTGCTGTACCGATTGAATCGGTTGCTGTACCGACTGTACTGGCTGCACCTCCTTGTTGGTAGCACCCGACAGCAATCCGCCAACATTTGGCACCAATTTCGATGCCAAACCAAAACCGAAACCTTTTTTATTATTATTATTACTCGCTGTGCTCTGATTTTTACCCGCCTCCATTGTGGAACTGACTCCACTCAAAACACCATCCAAGCCACCTTTGAGACCTTTGGAGAGCCCGCCCAGCACACTGCTAGCAACTACCTTTGCTTTCGGTGGCTGTGATTGGGATTGTAACGGTGACTGCAACTGCGCCTGTGATTGTAACGGTAACTGTGACTCTGTTTTATTGGGTGGCTTGTAATAGCCACCCGATAATTCAACCGCTTGATTATTATCGATCGATAACACATTATTCGCTGGCTTTGTGGCTGTCGTTAAACTCGTCTCGCTTTCGATATGTGCGATTGTTGCTGTTAGTGCTGATAAATCGACATTGAAACTATCGTAGAAACTATCGTCGAAAGCGGCCGTTGAAGTTGTTGTTAAACTCGTTGAGGTTTCAATTGATAAGGCTGGCAACTCTGGCTGATCAAAGGCATAGGTTGGCAACTCCTCCTGGTTATAAGAGATAGATGACAACTCTGTTGGTTTATGGAGGTCAAGTGGCAACTCTGTTCCATGATCATAAAAGGTAGGTGGCATCTCTGTTTGCTTATAAAGGTCAAGTGGCAACTCTGTTCTGTGATCATAAGAGGTAGTTGGCAACGCTGTTTGTTTATAGACGTCGAATGGCAATTCGGACTGATCATAAGGTGGCAGCTCTGTTCCTTTATAGTCACCAGCTGACAACTCTGCTTGGTTATAAGAGCTATGTGGAAACTCTGGTCGATCATAGCAGCTGGGTGGCAACACTGTTTGTTTATAGTCACCAGCAGGCAGCTCTGTTTTTTTATACAAGTCAGCTGTTAATTCTTTTCGATCATAAGGTGACAACTCTGCCTTTTCCTTGGTCAAATCTAAATTCCATGCATTCAATTCTTTAGGCCTATCACTATTCAGTTCAAATTCCGATTTGCGCCCCAATTCATCAGTTGATATATTGTTATCGTTATCGCTGATAGCTGATGCAGTCAATCGAATAACATCGCCATCAACATTGCTACAAATATCAAGAATGGGCGGCAAATCGGGCAATTGAAATTGTTTCATATAGTCCACATAGGAAAGTGTTGGTGAACTAATTAAAGCAGTGTTGATAGCGCTAACTTCTGCTGAAGTGTTGTATAATGTTGTAGAAGATGTTGCTGTTGTTGCAGTTGCTATAGTTGCAGTTGTTGTTGTTGTTGTGAACACGTTGTTGTTTAATTGGCCCAGTGTTGTGATTGCATCGTGAGCAACACTTTCGCTCTCCAGTGTTGATAAATAATCAAATGTGCTTGTTGGACAACGTGCATTGTCAACACTGGACGACATTGGTGTTGTTGTTTTTTCATGGCTCCAGCTTGTTATGGAATTGGGCATTTCCATTTCCACTAATTTAAATTTATCCAATTTACCAAGTTTATCAACACTGTTTTTTTCTTTTTCAACGTTAAATTTGAGTTGATCGTATTTAAAGGGTTTTAAATACTCGGAAATGTCGAATGGGGAAGAAGATGTAGTTGTTGTAACAGTTGCTGTTGTTGGATTGATTGATTGATAGGCGCTTGATATGATTGAAGTGGTGGCAAAATCAGCAATTTGAGGAATTTCTGGCATTATTTTCTCGCATGTTTCAAATTTCTTGATTTTATTTGGCTCAGGCTCAGTTGACGCTTGATCTGATTGATGTGCTTTTGATAGATGATTGATTGATGGCATTTCGAATTCACTATAGGCCAATTTATTAGATTCATGCTCAACAGTTGCCAGAGTTGTGGCATCCGTCAGCACAGCGCCGTCAAACGCCGTTGATTGAATGATTGATTGACTAGGAACTAATTGTGTATGGAATGCAGCGGGTTTTCCTTTGGGTATGGGTAACTTTGGCAACTGTTTGTGGCTGCGTGGTTGTTGTTGTTGTTGTTGCTGCTGTTGATTGCTTGATTGATGAGCGATTGAGATTGAGTTTGTGTATGTTTCAGCAGCGCTCGGCATTGATTGAATATGGCTGGCTGTGCTGTATGCGGGCGGTGATGGCAAACGTTTTGGCAATTTTCTAGCTGAGCTGGCCTCCGATTTGCACCAGCTAAAAGCTAAAGTGGAGGGCGTGACGGAGGCGGAAACGGAATTTAAGCCGGAGTTGGAGACGTAATTGGAGCCGTAGTTTGAGCCAGAGTTGAAATTATTTATATTTGTGTAACGATAAGAATTAGAAGTTGAGCTCCAATTTGTCGACGACTCCTGCTGTCCAGCTGCATTTTCGGATACTTGTACGGGTATTCTTGTCTCGCCGGATGCTATCACCGACGCCGTAGTCATAGCCATCATAAGCGATATTTTACGCTGCTGTTGCAACTTGTGCTGTGCATTGCTCATTGGCGGCGTATCGCTGTAAGCCGATAAATTATCCGGATAATTTGAGCCGTAATCGCCGCCGTAATCCATGCCGTAGTCTAATGGCAACATTGATGTATACGGCCGATAAATTTCCGGCTCTAGTTCCGATTGCTGTTGCTGCGTTTGTGTTGAGGGACGTGCTCTCAGCTGTGGTTCCGGCAATATCCGCGTTGTTGCCGGCAAACTGATAAAGCTGCCAATTCTTTCGTCCGTCGCACTTGCACCATTTTGTGGCAGCATGCGATACTCCGTATTATCCATGGGTGCGGCGGGCAAACGGCATCCGTAACGACTGCCACGACGGACGTATGAATTTTCCGTATTCTCCGTATTGTGGGAGCCACAGCCATTTGGCATACCAGGCACGGCTGGCAGCATTTTGGCCGTATAACCAGCCGTATAGGAGCCGTAATCAGTAGTCTCCGGCCAATAGTGCTGCTCATCCGTGCCGTAATCGTAGGCTGTATTAAATGTACGATTACCATCGCAATCGCCCTGTCCCCATTCCTCGCCGAACAACTCATAATCATCATCATAATTTCTTGCAACAGTATCGCATTCCGTATTCTCCGTATACGGCGATAATGGTCGACTGTCTGTGGTTAAGGCATCGTTACGATTATTCTGATAGCACTTGTCCGTTGCATAATGCTGTAATTAATATTTATTATAATATATATATATATTTATATTTTCGATCTCAAATTTACCGTCATGCTTTAGTAAATACTCCTCGCACTCGGATTGAAGACCAGATATTTTTTGTTGTTATTGTTCCTGTTTTTGTCGGCGAGGAATTTCGTGCATTGAAATCATGCAATTTTCTCGATTTCGCTTTTAGACAATGTTGCGCACTGAAATCGGGGAGAGTTGATGGCATCATATCACCTGATCGACATCAGAAGACTTTCTGTGAATTAAATAATATTCAAATGTTATATATATTAAATAGACTGATTTTCATTTTAATTTTGAATAAAACTGCTCCTTTATTTGAAAACCTGGAATCACGCTCAACATTTCTAACATTGTTTAATGTCTCCCGTAATTTTTAGTATTTAAATTTTAATTTAAAATGCAAAAATATTACATTTTATTATTTCTTAAATTGATCGACATATCCAACAATGTTAATTTTAAATCATTATCAACGCGTTTCTTTCAAATATCTATCTATTTAATGACTTTTTCAATTTTATTGTCAAAATGCGTAAATCTTGCATTTTATTTTTAATTCTGCATCGATTATGATTTTCAGTAAAAAACTAGTACTAGCAACATTTTTATATATTTTGTTTTTTTTTTCATTTTAATTTTAGTTTAATAAATAAGGCATTTTATTTGAAATTTTCGTTAATTTGAAAATAATACGTTTTTTAAAAACTGTCGCTCAAATGTATTATTTAATTTTTAATAAACAGCAAACAATATTTTCTAATTTTAATTTATTTAATTTTTAAAATTTATTATCATTAATTATCAATCATTAGTATAAAATTGTATTTTTAATTTAATTTAATTTAAAAAAGCAGTTATTAAATGGGAAACTCTTGCCCTTGAATTATTTGTATTGTGTTTGTGAGAATTATATCTGTGTGTGTATGTAAAACTAGTTTAACATCCTGCATATTATTCGATCAGCGACACAGCAACTGTAAATCTCCTTATTCTTCTTCTTCAACAAGCAATGACGCTTTTTGCACACACATGCACACATACACACACGCACACAAACAAAACAACGTATTTGATTTTCGTTACAACATACAAGCAAACGCAGGCGCCTATATGTGCATGTTTGCATGTGTATGTTTGGTTGGTTAAACGAAAAGAGACACAAAAAAATACGAAAGGCCTTGGCCCAATATTTGTGTATTTAATTTGGCTAACATGTTTTATTTATCGATACGAAAGTATAGCAGTAAAAATGTTGCAGCTAATTAAATAATATATACGCACATAAAAATATATATATATACATACATATGTCTACATGTATATCTACATATAACTGCTTATATACACATATTTCATACGATTAACGATTAACTTTTATGCGTGTTTTTTTCTATCTTTAACAGATTTGTTTTTTTACTCTATTTTTGACACAAACTTTTTTTGTTATCTTTTTTGTCGAACTTACTGCTCTATATTAAGAAATTGGCGATTGCAGCAGTTGAACGTTAACCGTTACGCATTACCCGTTACCGTTTCGTGCACAAAATCATTTAACATGTCACGTTTTATTTATTTTTCATTGAATTTTCGCTTGTTCCGCTTTGTAATTCGACTCATTTTTTATACATTTTGCAAAACTTTTGAGATGTCAACGCTGCGGAACAATTGGAAAAAAATAATTTTGTATTGTATAATTCTTAATGTGTCTGAGTGGGAAGAAGAAGCATGCGCAGTAAAAAACGCATTTCGAGAGTTACAATTGCAAATCAGTTACTTTTTAGAGTTGCCAGATTTTCTGAGAGTTATTTTCGATATTCGATATTGTAATTTAAATGTAACAATACATTTTATTTTTAAAATTTTACCTACACATAATAGCTAAGTAAACTGTATAATTGACATATATAAAATTGAATTTGTTAATATATTTAATTATTTCTAGGCACAACTATTGAAACAGAAAACACCTTACCTACCTATCGATTACAATCCGTGCTTGCGGGAACTGAATCGAAGAAATCGCCAACTATCGCCAATGAAGCATAAATATTTTGTGGGGCATCCCTTGGTAGAGTCGACTACGAGCATATTTGATAGAAAAAGAAAAAGTAGAAGAATAAACGGCGAGCAAAGGAACAAAATAATATAAATTTACAAATTATTATAAAAAAAGGAAGATAAAAATTAATAGGTTAAGCAATGTTTATCACCCTTAAGAATCTACATCTGCTAACCTTCACAATTGACTTTGACGCTGATAACACGGTATGCGTGTGCTTGTGTAGTAAATAAGTATATACATGTATAGGTGTGTGTTTTTTTTTATTTTGCACGTTTTGGAACTGTAAAAACTGATTGGTAAAACCAAAATTAATTTTACGCTGCTCATTTCGAGAGTAACAATTGCAACACGGTTACTTTGTAGAGGTGACAGCTAGTTTGAGATTGAATGAAGTCTTCGATATAGTAATTTAAATTTAATATAACATATAATATTTTTATATCATTTTAGTAAATAAGTATAAATAAAAAAGAAAGCATTTGTGATTAAAAAATAAATAAACAGTTAATATTTTTATTTATTATACTGTTCAAATTATAAATTAGAATAAAATAGTTACTAAAAATGGTTGATAATAATTTTTTGGAATTCACGAATTTTTATTTAGAAAAAACATATTTTGACTCGGCTTACCATTTATTTTTAACTAAGTGCATTAATAACAAAATTTACCTACTATTATTAACATTTATAATATTAAATTTGATATGTTAAATTATTTCTACGGACAACTATCGCGATAGAAAACACGCTTCCGGGAACTGAATTCAAAATATTGCCAACGAACGCCGATGTTATACCGTTCTAACTATCGGCACATTTGCCTATCGATGTGCAAATATTTTCTGGCCATCCCTAGAGTCGATGACAAACATTTTTGTGAGAAAAAGGCAAAAAGTTCGATCAAAGTAGCAAATTAATATAAATATACAAAATAACACTTAATTAACAAAAAAAAAGAAGAGTAAAAATAATAGTTTAAACAATGATTATCACCGTTAAGAATCTGCAGCAGCAAACCTTTTCAATTGACTTTGATGCGGAGAAAACGGTATGTGTGTGTGTGTAGTATATAAGTAAATGTATGTGTATATGTGTATTAATAACTCATTTTGCAGGTCTTGGAACTGAAAAAAACAATTTTCAATGAACGCGGTGGGGAATATTTAGTGGAAAAACAAAAATTAATTTACGCTGGTAAGTTAATAAATTTATTAAATGCAATTTTTGAATTAATTTGTTTTTTTTTCATTAAGGCGTCATTTTAAACGATGAGCGAACCATTAGTTCATACAAAGTGGACGAGAAAAAGTTCATTGTTGTGATGCTGACTCGCGACATAAGCGGAACTGGCAGTGGTGCCGGCAGCAGCGGCGTCAGCATCAGCAGCATTACAAATACAACAGACGCAGCTGCATTGACGCAGCGTAAAACGCAACAGGAGACGACAGCGCAGCCGAAAGGAGCATCCGCAGCAGCAGCCGCTGAAAGACAAGCGGAAGCGAATCCAACGTCAAAATCGAATGCGGAGGCAGAGGGAACAACAAAGACTAATAAAACGACAAATGAACCGATTGTGGAACCAGCGAGCACAGCTGCTGTTGCTGTAGCTGCACGTGCAGCTGACGTCGACGTCGCTGCCTCGGATTTTTCGAGCATTGATTTGGTTGGGGAACTGGCGAACGCGTCGCTGCAGACGCGAGCAGAATCGAATCTGCTGATGGGCGAGGAATACAATCGCACAGTGGCCTCAATGGTCGAAATGGGCTATGCCCGCGATCAAGTCGAACGCGCTATGGCAGCCAGCTTCAACAATCCCGAGCGTGCCGTCGAATATCTTATCACGGGCATTCCGCAGGAAGAGAGCCTCTTCAATGCCGGCCATGATGATGAGGGCGTCCCCAGGGCAGGAAATCTGCTGCAGCAGGCGATCGGTGGTGGAGGAGAGGGAGGATCGGCCAGCGATTTGCCAGCGGATTCAGCAGCGGGTAAATATTTAATAAATATAATGATATATATCATTAATAATATAAATATAATTACATTATACCATTGTATGTATGTATATATTTATATCATATATTGCGTTTATTTTATTTGTATAATTTATTTTATTTATATGTTCTAATTTTATATATTTGATCATTATATATATACATATTTATAATTAAATGTGTCTGTCTTCATTTAATTTCTATATTTTCTTCCCATTATGTATAATGTCTGTCTCTTATATTTATATTTTATTATATATTCTTATATGTCATATTATATATTATATTATTATCTGTATTATCTTTATTTCAGACCCTTTCGAGTTCTTGCGCAGTCAGCCACAATTCCTACAGATGCGCTCGCTCATCTACCAAAATCCTCACCTCTTACACGCTGTGCTGCAACAGGTAGATTGAATTATAAATATCTATATGTATAATATATATTTAATATAAATATCATGATAATCAATTGCCATTTGTAGATTGGCCAAACGAATCCGGCTTTGCTGCAATTGATTTCTGAGAATCAGGATGCGTTTCTTAACATGCTGAATCAGCCGCTGGAGGGGGAAGTTGGCGGTGATAACTCTCAGCGACTGGCCGGACGCACTGCCTCTTCCACAACAACAACAAGAGCAGCAGTAACCACAACAACAACAACAACAACAGCAGCAGCAGCAACTAATCCAAGCAGACAAACTGAGACCTCAGCTGAGGCTCAACGATCAGCAGCCGGCGCCGAAACTCGGCCAATAACAATTGCAGCAGAGGATGTTGGTGGCTTGAGCCAGGAGCGGAGTGTGCAGCAGGAGAGCCAACTGGCAACCATACGGCTGACACCACAGGATCAGGACGCCATCGAGCGGGTAATCGAAATTTTATTTAAATCTAGTTTTCATTAATTTATGTGTTGGCTGAATTAGAGTTAAAATTTATGTTTGAGTATCGATTTAAGTTCCAAGTTTTGTTTAAGGTTTCTGCCCAGTTTTCAGTTCGAATCAGAAAAAAGACATACAATATATACAGTGGCTCGAAGCTTATTTGGAGCAGTGCCAAAGAAAAACAGGAATTGCCTGCCATAAAGTAACCATTCAATATTTTTCAAAAATTCCAAATACCGATGGTAGGTATATATATTAACCACCAAAATTAATATATGACCCCAATACACTGGGGTTTCCCCACAATAAGCTTCGAGTCACTGTATATTATATATATATATATATATATATATAATTTAAAAAAAAGGATCGTTTCCGATGTATATTAAATTGGATATATTTTGTAGGATCGGTTACGATGTAAATATTATATATTAAATATATTTTATATTTTTATTATATTTCATTTGTGGCTGCTGAAAACGGCCATTAATTTAGACGCCTCTACGGTCTTTAGAAATATTAAATTAATTTAATTTTATTTATTTCAATTGTATTATTTTAACACCATCGAACAGCTGTTCCACAGAATACATACATTAACAGAGAGTTAACAGTGGGCATTTCAGTTTAGCCCTCAAAACCCAAAATGAAAGAATGACAAATTTATCTCTCTTATTTTATTTAACTGTTTTGCAACTTATTTTTTGCTTTTATTGTTATTATTTATTATTGTTATCTATTATTATTACTATTATTTATTACAATTTATCTACATTCCCATAACTATCGCTGTATATTTTGAAATTGTGCCTCCATTTGCCTATTAACTGCTTGTTATCAGTTTATAAATTATTATATCGGTATATAATAAGTTATGGTTCTATATAATTAATGTATGATTTATTTTATTTCTATATCTATTTGCAGTTGAAGGCACTTGGATTTCCAGAGGCGCTTGTTCTTCAGGCTTATTTTGCCTGCGAAAAAGATGAGGAATTGGCTGCAAATTTCTTGCTTGCATCCAGTTTCGATGATTAAATTTGGAAATGTACACACACACACATACAGACACACATGTATAATCTCCTCCCTTAAAAACAAGAGCCGTTACAATAAACAACAATAAAACAAGAGGTTAATCCACAAAACATAAACTAAACAATAATAAGATTTGCTCATCTTGAATTTGTAATAGGAATATTTACTTGAATGGATATTTTTGCTCGGACTACTGTTTGTTGGGTTGCTTACTGTGTAGCACAAACGAGATGACTTTTCAATTCATCCTTATTCTAAAACAAGCAGCGCCATCTGTCGGCTGACTCATACGCATAGGCCACCGATACAGCACCAGCTGTTAAGTTACGATAATGCAACAAAGCTAGCGCCATCTCATGTTCGTTACAGTGTAGCATGCTCGGATGCTGTAGCAATCAGCTTCTTGTAGCACATTTGTCTGATTATACATATGTACTGTATGTGTTGTAATGCCGATGTAGCAAACAGCTTCAAGTAGCGGAGGTTTGTAAAAAATTAAATTATTATTTATGGAAATAATCTTAATCCCAATTTATTAATATCAGAGCTCAAAAACTACAAATCCGCAATATACACTCAAATGAATAGATACGCAGCAGATTACATTACAGATTTTTAAAAATTTATTGCACTTCATGTGGAACACTAATTCTATGCACATTCAATTTTATACGTATATAAATATTTGTTTTTTGCTTATTTGTTTTATTTTTTGTCTAATCTTTGTTTATGACTAATAATTATTAAATCAATCATTGCTAAAGCGATGAATGTCTTTGCCAGATTTTACACACATTATACACATCATTTTTTAAAATAAAAATTTGAAATTGAAAAACTGTAGTACACCGGAAAAGGTGTAGAATTGATTGCGGACATTAGTGTATTATTAGATGTATAAATTGTATGTATTTATATATTTTTTTAAATGTACGAATTGGCAATTGGAGCCTCTGTCATTTGAACAAGTCCATACAAACTTCATCAAACAACTATGAGCGCGACAGTTCCATCAAACTTGTGTGAGCGTGTGTGTGTGGGTATGTGTGACACTGTGTTATTTGTTTAAGTTGTCCGAAAGTTGGCGCCAAAAGAGTCAATTAATTAATCACAACCTGATTTAATTTTTTTCTTTTTTTTTTGTATTTATGCTGTGTTATTGCAGCAATAATATAGCACACACACATATACATTTACACATATGTATTTATATATTTACATGCAAAATTTTATATATATATATATAATAGCACAATTTATTTCATTTATATTTTAGTTGAATTTATGCATGTATATTTTTTTAGTAATTAAATCAAAGTTAAATATTCAAATTTGTATGCATTTGTGTGTGTGTCTGTGTGTGTGTGTGTGTGTAAGCAACACATCTACAGTGCCCCACATACAATATGAAATGCTGTTAACCTATAAATATAAATATGTACATATGCAGTTAGATCGAACACCCGCAGCATATAAACTTGCATGAGTTGAGTAAAAAGAAGAATCCAAGCGCCAGCCATTGTTCGAACGAGCGGCTCACTCAACGAGACAGTTGGAAGTTAGCTGCGCAATTCGACTCGAAATCAAAGCGAACGCTTGAGTCCGATCGAACAACAGCCGCAGCTAGATGACGCCCTCAAACGTGCAGGAGCTCATGAATAAAGTGCCGTTTGAAAGCAAGCAGCTAGCAACTCGCAACTCGTTTGAAGTGACCAAAAAGCGAACAACGTGTTGAGCAGACGCTTGATGGCTGCTCAATCATTGTTCGAACGATCCGGTCGCTCAACGACGAAAGCTCGTTTCCAACTCAAAATGATTGAAGGCTGCTCGACTGTCGAGTGCTGAGTGATTTTGCAGTGAGATTAGGCACTGTTGTTTTCTCCCTCGCTTTCGCTCTGTTGAGCGAGCTGGACTACGTACATTTATCGATTTATTTGACGTATTTATTTTATATGTGAATAAATATATATATGTATTATTTTAGATAATATTATATATATATGATCGATGTTTTTTTGCAGAAATATTTTTCTTTAATTTAATATAATAGATATGCTATTGTTATCGTTATCGTTATCGTTATCGAATTGTGCTCACACATCTATATAAGAATACAAATATGTACGTTTGCGGAGACGGACTACTATAGCTATATGCCATATATATCTGATTATATATGTATATATATTTATGATCCAAGTTACTAGCTAACTACGATTAAATGAATATTTTGCTATATGGCATTGGTGCGTGAATGGCACAAAAATTGCAGCGATTAATTCTCGACGACTACGAAACACTCTATCAAATTAAATATATATCTAGATATTTATGTCTATATATATCGAGTATGTATTGTGTGTGTGTGTGTGTGTGTGTGTGTGTTTGTATAATGGCACTTGAACTGAAACTTATCAACTATGCATACAGAGTTTTTTAGCCTACTATCTATTTTTATTTACTATGTTTATCTTTATGTTTATCTCGTGTTTATTTACAAAAATCAAAGTATCGAAAAATCGGAAATCGATCAAAAATAAAGCTTAACCCTCTAATAAGCAACAAAATTGTGCAAAAAGTATTCGTTGCAAATCTCATAAAAAAAATGAGAGAAGAAAATAAATTTAAAAAATATATTTAGAAATTATTTACTTTTTTTCAAAAAATCAACTTGGGCTTTTTAAAGACAGCTTTGGGCCTTAGATGGTTAAGCTTTCTTTCTGTCATTTTTCTCTCTTTTTTCCTTTTCTTTTCAGCAACTTTCCGAGCGAGCTTCTTAATTTAAATTTCTGGTTTGTTGAAATTTCGACACACAGACTTTGCTCTTTCATTCTTTTTGATTGTATTTAAATCGGGGTGTCAACCCTGAAACCGTAGGCGATACGGATCCATTATACAGCTTAAAAAATAATTCAATTAAATTAAGAGCCGATTAATTATAATAATTATAAATACAATAATAATAACCGTTTCTATAACAACATTCCTATAACGGAGAAGAATAACGAACAAAACCGAAAATAAAATCGGTTCGGGAATTTTACAGCTTGAACAGGTGAGAACAGGTGTCGGAAACCAGCTATAAGAACGGGTATTATATTGGTCTGGTACCAAATTAGTCTGCTATTAAGTGAACTAATAAAACCCCTTTCCATAACTATGACGCTCCTATAACCGTAAATGAATATCGAATAAAAACGAAATGGGAAAGGATACAGAAAAGAAGAAGAAGAATCAGTTAGAGGAACGAGTTTTATTAGTCTGAACTAAATAAAACCGTTTGTATAACTTGAACCTTAATTTGAACGGCAACTTTATTGCATCAACTTGAGAACAGATAACGGAATATTCAACGTTAAAGACGTAGTTATTGGAACGATTATTATTAAATAATAACGGAAATGAATATTGAATAAAGTCGAAACTGTTAACTGCGGTACCGCAACCCACCCCGCTTCAAATTGTGAATTAAAACCGCTAACGAAACGGTTAACGGTTATAATTAGTTCACAATGGAAGAGGAAATTTAGGGCGACAAGTTATGAGATATACGGGTACGCTAGGTTTGATTGTTGACACCATCTTTTAAATCCCAAAGTTGCACAACCCTCCCTAGTTTCCCTAGCTTCCTTTGCTGTTGCTTTCTAAGCATCAGCATCAGCATCAGCATCATAGCAAGTGGGAACAGATTTAATCGTCCACGTCCCTCAGCGCTGCCATTTCCATGTCCTCCTCGGAGAAGCCCGACGGCGACAGACTCTCCGGCGGATAATAGTAGCCGCTACTGCCCCCGCCGGGTCCATTAACAATTAAAGATGGCGGCGGGGGTGACTCACAGTCCCCCCCCGCTACCGCCCCAGCCGCCTGAGCCTGGCTGAGCTCCTGGAGATGATAGGCAGCTGCGGCGGCGGCGGCAACAGCAGCCACCTGTCCAGGGCCGGTTGAGCAGTCGGCGGGTGTTGGGCCCGTTGAGGCTCCCCCTCCACCCCCGCCTCGACACCAGAGTTGTCGCATTTCCGCACGACGATTTCGCATTAAAACTTTATATTCGGAAATGCGCATCTTTTTGCCATCAACGATGCAGGTGCGTTTGGGGCGTGGTCGATAACGATAGTCGGGATGCTGTTCCATGTGCAGTTTCGATAGACGCGATTGTTCCTCGTAATAGGGTTGCTTATCGGCGTTCGACATCGCCTTCCAGCGTGCACCCAATATCTTCGATATATTCGAATTGTGCATATCGGGGCAGGCCTTCAATATCTTTCTCCTTTCGTCCTTGGCCCAGACCATAAAAGCGTTCATTGGTCGCTTGATGTGGGGCTTGCTGTGACCGTGACTGTGACTGTGACCGTGAGCGTGACTGTGACTGTGAGCGTGACTGTGTCGTTGTGGCTGGGCGGAGCCAGAGGGCAGAGCACAACTCAGCTGATTGTGCACATGGCAATTGTCGGCATCGAGAGCGGCGGATCTCTCGGAGCTGTTGCCGCAACTATTAATCGAATCCCGACTCGTGCGTCCAGCGCGTGCGACACTGACACCCCCAACGCCTGCCCCTCCGCCTCGTGCGGAGAGTGATGCAGTGGCATCGGTGGCAACACCAGCAACGCTGCCAGGTGCGCTGCTGCAGTTGCTCGGGTTCCACAAACGGCTCTGAAATTAGAGGAGTAAATATAGTTTTGGTAATTAACTATTAATATTTAACTAATATTTATTATATATATATTATATTTATTATATATATATTATATTAATATTCGAAGTTTTTACTTACCCTCGACTGCAAATATGTCGCTTCCACATCGGCAAACAAAGGCGACGCTTGATGCTGATGTTGATGTTGAGGCTGATGTTGTTGCTGATGCTGAATGCTGCCGGCACCTACAACAGCGGGGGGAGGCGGGGGCGGGGCAGGGGCTGGTACGTTGGCATTGGCATTGACATTCGTATTGCCAGCAGTTTGTGCGATTTGCTGATGCCAATTCAGAGGTGAACTTGGCGCCAGGGAAGTCAATTGCTCTCCCCGCTGATCCCTGGGCGATGAATCCGGCGAAGCGCGCGGCTTGGAAAGATTTAACGGTGCATCGAAGACCATTTCATCGATGCTGTTGCTGCGACTCCGACTGCGATTTCGATTGCGACTCTGGCACCGACTCTGATTCCGTGTTGGGTTTGTGTCTTCGCTAGATTTGTGTGCGCCGGGCGAAGAGCGCTGACTCGGCTGTGGAGAGTCGGGCGGCGTATGGTGGCTGTATGTGTGTGTGTGCGTGTGTGGTGAATTCGAGGGGGAACAGCTCGCGCCACCAGATGGCGCAACATCGGCGGTAAATTTTGTGCCGTGATTAATATTAATATTATTATTATCAGTATTATTATTATTAATGCTATTATTATTGTTGTTATTATTTATGTTATTATTATTGTTATTTATACTGCTATTGTTATTATTATTTGTGGCTGCCACCGCAGCTGCTGCAAGTGCTGCTTGTATATATGCCGTTGTTGGCCACATCGGTTGCAGCTGCTGCGCCAACTTGTGGGCGTGTCCATGGGCGTGGCCGTGTCCATAATGCGATTGGCTGCCGCCGGCTAAAATGTGATGCGCTGGCGGCAAAGGCGGACGCAGGAATGGTAAAAACGGCACCAAATTGTTGGGCAAATTACCCAACGCATGTGGATGCTGTTGTGGATGCTGTTGTGTATGATGTTGCTGTTGGACATGCTGCTGTTGTTGTGTATGATGTTGCGTTGCATAGCGCTGACTGCTGTTAAATTGTGCAGTCAGCTGCTGGTGCAGCTCCTGTAAACAGCTCTCTTGATGCATTCGCTGTACAGTTTGCAACTGCTGCTGTTGTTGCTGCTGTTCTTGCTGCTGTTGCTGTTGTTGTAGGTTTGTCTTGATATCGGTCATGCTTTCGAATTGCGCCTGAAAGAAGCAAGAACACAGAAGAAGACAATCGCAAGTCAGTAAAAAGTCATATTTTACATGCGTATTAAATATTCATTATTACTTATAAATATTTCTTATTTATTTTATCAATTAATATTACATTTTTCTTTAATTAAATGTAGTCTAATTTTACTCTTTGTATTGTAATAAATAAAAGACGAATCATACATATTGCATGTGGTGGAGGAGCGCACTGCAACCAAGTTCGATCGCAACTCAATAATATTTAAATTGGTTTGTATTCAGAAATCTCATTAATATTTATTTTATATTTTAATTTCATTTTAATATTACTTATATTTTGAATTTATTTTGATATTTATATTTAATATTACATTTGATTTATAATTTACTCATTGAATAAATTTTTTGAAGTATTAAATAAATAAAATAAAAATTAAGTAGAAAAAATTAATTAGAAACAAAATTAAATAAATATATAACTAATCATGTCGAATGTAGATTATGCACGTAGCAGACACAAAGAGCGAGCGAGCTGCAAACAAGTTCGATCGCAGCCGTGTTATCAAGCCTTGAACGTGTTCGATGTATGATTTAAGAGTGGCTTGCATTGCAAAAAACTTCGATCGCATGTAATTTGCATGGCCATCAAACATTTCTGCTTGCTTTCGGCCTGCGCATTTTGTGTATGAGTATGTGTATGTGTATGTGCAATAAAGATTGTATTGCATTGCCAGCCAGGCTGATAATCGTATCGAACGTAAGAGTTCATACAATAAATTGTCTGCTAAGTGGTTACGTCTTACGTTCGCTTTGATTTGTCTCGTTCGCACGCACACAATATTTGGTTGAAACAAAGAAACCTGAATTGAGCAGACGGAAAGCACAATTGTATGCATTATAGATTACCCGTATTCCTGGAGAAAAGTTTATGCTCGGAATTGCTTCCCTTTGTTTCTTTTTGTTTACAAACTTGCACAACTTTATTAAACACTTTTTATATATTTTTTTTTTTTAAATTTTCCTTGAACCTTGTTATTAATATATTATGTTTATACTTATGCCCGATCCTTGCAATAAATGTTGCAACATTTTATATTTGAATTCATACAGATTTATTATATGCTATATTTGGCTTTCATATTTTTTTTTTAAGAAAAACGTTTTAAAAATTATATTAGTAAATTACTAAATATTACAATTCATCTTTTTATACTTTGATTCCATCATGCTATTTACGTGTCTGCCCGTCTCTATGAACGACACCTTTTAGATAGAGACTTGAAACTTGAAACTGTGCCCGCGGCAAAGTGTTAAAATTTGAGTGCTACGTCCATTTGGTGGCTAGGAAATCGATAAAATCTATATTCGCGACATATCTCCCACAATTTAACATTCACAAAATTTGGTTGGTAGATTGTTGGATGTTCTTCAAAGGCCCCCGACCCTATATTTTTTAATTTTTTTTGGCAATATCCTTCGCAATTTTTAATTTACAGCCGTTTGGTAGGTATATTACTGATGGCCGCCTTTAACAACCGATAACAAATTTGTATGGCCACGCCCACACATGCGCCCATAATCACCAAAGGCGATATTTCGGAAAGTGTAAGTCTTTGAGCCCACAATTTGTAAGCTAGAGTCACCAAATTTTGAAAGTATGTTACTGTTACTCCCCTAAGAGCTCAATCAGAAATTGGGTGGCACGCCCACTCCGGCCGCTCAAAACGTTACATATGTTAGTGTAAATCGATAAGATTATATATCTCAAGCAATTTGAAAGCTTGAAACAAAATTTGAAAGGTATATCGCTAGTATCACCCTTGAAATATGCGGAACAAAAATTTTGGACCATGCACACTCCCGCCCCCAAAAACAATAAAGGCCTATATCTCCCTCAATTTATGAGCTATAGTTACCCACTCCCGCTCCCTAAATTTCCAAAATAGCTCATCTTCCATAATTTAAGAACTACAGTTGCCAAACTTCGAAGGAAGTTTACTAACTTATATCTACCTCAATTTGAAAGGCAAACTTGGGCAATATTTCTTGGCTACATCCACCCTGTTCTTTTCTACGCCCAACTGCAATGTTGTCTCTTGTTTTCAATCCAAATTATAACTTTACTTATGCACTTATTGTAAGATATCATTTAAATAATTAATCATTAATTCTGCAGATTTAAATACTAATAAAGATATGTTTATCGTACACATACAATCACATAAATAGATATATATTTTTTGAAACTTAAATTTGAATTCTATTTCAAAATTGAATTTAAATTTAATTTTGCACTTAAAATTTGTATTTTTGTAAGAAGTCTTCTTAAAAATTGTAGTAAATTATAAATATACATACATAAATATATATATATATATATATTTGTTTTAATAACTTGTTGCACAAACGATTTTAATTATTTTTATCTTTGGCTTTTTTCGAGTCACTTTTTGCTTTGCACTTGCATAGTAAAATCTCAATAACGGTTAAACTCCTGCGTAACGTAAACGATGCGCGGTTCGTACTCCATTCTGGCAGACAACTGCAATGACTGAGACAAATACACATACACACATATGTGCGTGTGTGTGTGAAACAGTCGTCAATTGTATGCACGACTTGCGGACGACTTCGCCTGATTGGCTGAAAACAGTTGAGTTACGTTACGTATCGTTACGTTACGGTATTGCTGAAGCTGCTTTTGTTTTCCGCACACAACAAAAAAGCTAGCAAAGAAGGAGAAACAGCAGAAGCAGCGCTACTGCTGCGCAAGCCAAAAATATTACGTTGATGTTGTGTTGTTGTTGTTCGTTATTTGTTACCTTTGCCTTCGCCTCGCACTCGCAATCGTGTTCGTGCTCGTTTTTACCGTTAGCAGCGACACATCGCAACGAACTGATGCCGACGCCGAGGTCGGCCATGTGAAAATCCGGCTGCTGGCTGCTGTTGGAAATAATACAGCTATTGTTTTTTTTCCAAGCTGCGCAGGTCAAAAACGTTAGAGAGAGGGAGAGGGAGAGAGCGAGTGAGTGAGTGAGTGAGTAAATGTTTAGCGTGGGAGATGTGTGAATTGGAGAGGGGGAGGTAAAGAGAGCGAAGCAAGCGAGAGTGCGAAGGTGTGTAACGAAAAAGAGAGCGAAAGCGAGCATGAGTATATTAAGGGGGAATGGAGAAGAAGCAAAGAGAGTGAAGGCGAGCGATTAAAAGAGCGCAAGCAATAATCGTTGTGACGTCAGCACATGCGAACTGCATTTAATCCATTATCAAATGTTATTTAACAGAGCATGTAAAATGTAAATGTAAGAAATAAACATATGTAAATAAAATGTATGCGCAGAGAGAGAGAGAGAGAGGGATTGTAAGGGTTGCAGAGAGAGCGAGAGAGCCGCAAAGAAAAGGCGTGTGCTGCTCTTTCGCTCGCTCACACAATGGTACACGACGAGGGGCGTTCTTCAATTTATCTTCTTCTTTTCTTTTTCAATTGTTCACATTGCGCACACATTGTTGCAATCTAGCGCTCTGTCTCACTCGCACTCTCTCTTTTGTGGTTGGCTGGCAGCTTCAGGAAAAAAAAACAAAAGCTTCGCCGTTGTTTCAAAAATCAATAGAAACGTCAGCGTCGGCGTCGGCGTCGGCGTCGGCGTCGGCGTCGACATCAGCATTGTACACAAAGCTTATTGTGTAATACAATACGCAGCAAAGAAAAGCAGCGCTGTAAGCTCCTCCCACTTTTTTCTTTGTATATATACAGCTGGCAACCCTAGCTAGCAGAAAGCAGCGACGCCAGCGTCGACTTCGCTGGTTTGTCTCCAGCCAATTGTCTCGTCAATTATTTTTGCCATTGTGCGTTTCGGTTGGTTGACGCTTAACTAGAAATCTACAACAAACACACAACACACACACAACACACACAAAACACACACACACCACACACATGCAGCCACAAATGCTTACGTACATACATATGTACCCACTGCGTATTTACTTAATAATAAAAGAGGTACATTTGTACATGTGTGTGTATGGGTGGGTACGTGTGTTCATATGTGTGTAGGACAGTTTTCTAAACTTGTTGGCAATACCGTCGCCATTTAGCAAATGGCATATATTTGTATATGTGAGTGATTGTGTGTGTTGCATTCTAATGTAGTTAGCTACAAATACATACATACATCTATATACATATTTAAATATGAATAACACTAAAAAAAGGAAATGAATTGGGTTATTGGAAGCAATTTTAAAAGCAATAAAATCAAAATAAAACAAGGGGAAATTGTTGCAAAATAAAATAAAAAATTAAAATAAAAGAATTAATAAGCAAAATAAAAATTAAAACTACAAATAAAATTGTACACAATAGAAATTAAATGATATACACTTAAAATGCATAAGAGAATTACAATTTTAAATGATTTTCAGAAAAAACTTTAAAGTGTAAATGAAAAAATGGAAAATGAAAACTAAATAAAAATGAAATGATAAATTGCTATTTTGTATGCGTATAAATCATTAGAATTATTTCCAGATTTATATCTGTGCTTATTGGGAAGCAATTATGACTTAACCCAGACAAATCATCGACGGACAGTTGACAAAAAGGAAAACAAGGAAAGAGGGAGAGAGGGAAAGAGTGGATAGGGGAAAAAGAGAGTCTCTTATCTTGGCCTGCTTCTCGCCTTGATTTTCCTCATTTTCCTGACGGATGAGCAGATTTAATTACAGGCTAGAGTCAGAAACAGAAACTGAGTCAGAGATAATAAGTGAGTTTTACAGCAACTTGCGTTTGAGGTGTGGGTGATAATAAATATAAAAATAGAATTTAATTTTATATATTTTATTTAATTTATGTTTCTGAAAAATCCTCAAAATCTGCCACTCAAGTCTACACTAAATTAGGCACTAAAAATATTACGAGTAAATTTTATAAAAATATCGAATCTTTTCAAAATAAATTTGATATCAAATTATGAATATACATGCAATTAATTCAAATAATCAACAATTGCATCTTATTATAGTTTATATTTCAGCAAAATTGAACGCTTATCTTATCCATATGTTGTCATCTCGCTTAAGCGCACCATTCAAATTCCACAAAACAAATTCGCTCAGCAGCGACAAGTGCTTAGAACTTTACTCACACGCATAAAATCAGCGAATAAAACAAACAATACTGCCAACAACAACAGTGCTAACATACAGTGAGGGACAGTTCAAATGGACCAGTGTCAAAGGAAAAAAGGAATTGCCTGCCATTAGCTAATTATTCATTATTTTTCAAAAAATCCAAAGACCGATGGTAGGTACATGTTTTAACCACCAATATGAATATATGACCCTAATGAACTGAGGTTTCCTCATCTGCTACGTAGAATTATGTAAAAAAGTAGCCTATTTTAGGGGACACGGTCTTACTTTTTTTCTTTAACACTGGTCCATTTCAACTGTCCCTCACTGTATATGTAAGAACAAGCGACAAACCGCACCCACCCCCCAAGGAAATTAAAGGGTGGGACATTTTTTGTGTCCGACTTTTGTTTAGTGTATTGATTAAAGGCGTGTTTATTTTGGGGGCACCCAAAGCAAATTAAATATATGTGATTTGAATTCGTTTTATTTGTTTAACTTGTTAATTTCGGTTATGGCATCAAAAGCAAAAGCAAAAGCAAAAACAACAAGTTGGAGTAAGCGAGAGAGGGCGAAAAAGATCAAAGGACAATTTGCTGATTGTTTTATTCCGTTATTTTCATTTTGTGTGTTTGTCTTGCGTTCTTCGCCGTCTGCTGCTGTTTTGTTTTTTTTTTTTGTACATTTTGTTGTCTTTGGTTATTTGTTTCTATTTCGTTTACTTAGCCGGGCGCCAGTAGATCACACACTTCGCACACACACACACACACATATATGCAGATACACAAATTTTGCTTGTTTGTTTTCATTATTAAATCGGACTTCATTTGCCTATGCCAACTAACGAGTTAGAACGAGAGAGGGTGTGAGAACGGGAGAGAGCCGGAAAGAGATCACGTTAGCATTGCCAATTGCCAGGCAACATCAAAGCTTATTTAATTGATTAACTCTGCTGCTCACAACAATGACAAAGATCTTGCTCCCCCTCTTTCGCCTCTCAGTTTGTTTTCGCTTTTGGGCGCGGGGGTAAGGTTAGTTTAATAACAATTATGCGCAATTCCGGCGAGAGCATCTTCATCATCATCTTAATCATGATGCTTATTAGTGCCGAGGTTTGTTTTACACAGTTTGAACTGAAATTGAAATCATCCTTTAATAGAGATTTATTGCAGAAAGTTTATTTTTAAGATTCAGGGTTGTCTTTCTAAATCTTATAAATATTTCTTGTCTAATTTTAATTAAAATTAAATTTTAAATTGTATTTTTAATTGAATTTAATCTATTTTTGTACTTTTTGTATTTGTTTGTGTTGATTGTCCTTAGATTATAAATTGGGAAACCGTCACTGCGACCTTTATAGGTCTATTGTGGCCCCCTTCTGAGCCTATAGCTCCTCTATCAACCCCAGCTCCTGCACGAATACTAGAATCTTTGTTGGGTTGAGGGCTTCTATATCCTGAGATTTCATAACATGCATCCTTAGAATGAGGATTCCTCTTCGCTTCCACAAAACCTGCATACATCGCTGACTTCGTAGTCTACAATGTCCTGTCAATAGACCGGTGAGTATCCTAACCTGTTCTTGTCGATTTTCTTTTCTTAATGCCAGTTTAAAGTTTGCTGAAATTCACAATAAATATATCTAATTATAAGGGTTTGTTATTATTACTTAAACTTTAGAAAAATATCTTTAAAACCCTTTCCAGCATGAAGAAATTGAATTTATATGTTTAAAGGATTTTTGTCATAACGAATATCCGACATTCCCAACATACTTCATGAATGTTCAATGTACAGAATAATGTTTGAATTAATCGAATTAAAAATATTGAAAATAATCTCAAGGTTTTGTTCATATATGTCAGCTGATTATCACATTAATATTAGCAGCATTTTGATGATCAACACAGATAAAAATAAGTTTGATAAGTCAAAACTGAGCATACCCTTTGCAGTGCATTTAATAAATTACAGGGTATATGCAGAGAAATAGCACAAACCAAGTAAAAAGTAAAATCCAGCAAGCACCTCATTAGCGCAACGAAATGCAACACAATAACCAGATTTGAAGTGGACATTCAAACACAGCACTGCAGTTCAGATACATATATATACATATACATAAATGTGTGTGTGTGTGTGTGTGTTGCAGAAACATTCAACGCCTTTGTTGTGGCGTTGCTTTGTTTGTTGTTGCCACATAAATTGAGTCGAGTCGAGTCGAGTTGAGTTGAAATGATAGAGAAGCGCAGTAAATTTACAGATGCTGATGTTGATGTTGATGTTGATGCTGGAGACACACTCATTTCATATTCATTGACAACTGAGTAGAGGGTGTGGGCCAAAGCAAGACGAGGCGCAAATTGCTCCCCAATGTTGTTCGCACCATGGAAGCTGAAAGCTGCATATTTACGTGTGTCTCATCTAGATAAACAAGTAAAATTGTCGTTATGCAAACACACACACACACACACACACACGCACACACACACGTACAGTAGTGTGCTCTAGAGTTGAGTTTGCAGGACTAATAAACACCCTACATCCATTTTTATTTGGCATTCTGACTTGATTTTCAAATATTCCAAATCCTTTCATCATAATTATTATTTAATTTGTAGTATTATTTATTATTTGATTAACTTATTCATTTCGAAATTTGATTAAATTGTTAATTATTGTTAATTATATTATTCTAATACTTATTATTATTATGTGCATTTCCTGAGTTATTATTTATTTTTCTATTTTATTAATATTATTATAGTATTTTTTTATTCGATTGTTTATGATCATGATCTGCAATTAAATAGTTATTTTTTATTTATTAATAATATTATTAATAATATTTTTATTTATTTAATAATAATCTTAATATTAGAAAAGCTTTTTTATATTTCTTTTCGATTTCTTTTCAGAGTTTCACACACAAGCAAACATTTAAATACTTGCTACTAAATGCAGCTCTCAGCTCCCAACTCCCACCTGGCCCAGCATCCAAGTCCTTTAGACGAACATATTCGTGTCCTTTTGACGACCTCAAGTCATGAATCATACACGGCTCTTTTTTTTGCCGGGGGTTGCAAAATTGCCAAAGAGTTGTCCGGAAATTGTCCTGGTCCTGCTCCTGGTTCTGTTCTCTTTTTAGGACCCAAGTGTCGGTCTGTTTCGTTTCGTTCCTTTCTTTATTTTTATTATTATTATCCTTGTTATTATTATTTTGTTTTACGTTTTACGTTTATTGATGTGCTTTCGTTGCGTGGAGCGTCGCACGCATAAATAAATAATCGGGAAACCGAAGCGCATTATTTATACAAATGTATTTGGGCTTACCCTTAAGTAAGGTCAGCAAGCCCAGGGTTGACTCTGTGGCTCTGTAGCTCTGTAGCTCTGCGGCAACCCTGCACCAGCGACAGCACTAGCCTACTCTAATGGTAGTTTCTTAAAGGCTCTTAATTATTCTCTAAAATTAATTTATAAATTAAAAATCGATTTAAAGGACTTGAATGAATATCTAAAATTAATTTGTCAACTTTTAAAAAGGTTTTAAAAAATACAAATTTGAAATCAAAATTACGAGTTAAATATTTCAAAAATAAGAATTTCAAATCAAAATTATAAGTTAAATAATAAAAAATCAAAAGTGAATTATTCAAATAATTATTAACTTTCAATAAATCTTCTCTATTCATTTATTTAATGTGGACTAAAAACACTCAAAATTTGAAAAATGAAAAAGGTTTTATTTATTTAAAGTGGTTTCGAAACATAAGAATTACAAATTGTAACGAAATAATTCAATTATATATATTTTTTTTCAAATACAATTTTGATTGGAAACATTTCAAAATCGATTAAATGTTTATAAATGTTGCATTTACAAGCTGTGATTTTCTGGCAGAGAGAAGAGAGAAGAGAGAAGAAAGGGAAGCAAATTCCGCTCAAAAGGAGTTCCACACCTATAAGTACCAGCACCTGGTAAGTACCTGGTAAGTACCTTGTAAGTAGTACCCTTTTAATATATTATAGTCAAAAAAGATGGCAGATTTTGGATTTGCCAACGTTTTGCAACTACATATGTGTTATTACCTATTATAAGCCCATAACTTATTTTGCTGTTTGAAGAGGGTGCGGCGGTTAAGAATAAGGGGAGAGGAAGAGGAAGACGAAGACGGAGACGAAGACGGATCGTTATCAAGTTGTCAGCATCGTCAAATTGGCAACCGCCGACAATGTTGCTGCGAATGCTATTAAAATTCATTGCCACTAGGATATGGAGGCACATAAGTAGATAAGCCGAGAGACACGCACTCACTCAAAGTAAGGGCTACACTGGCCGAAAAAAGTCCACCCTTAAAGTTCGAAAATTGCCAAGAGCTGCTGCAGAAGATTTGTAAAGTGTAAATGAGGGTTCTATTTTCTAGTAACAGAAAACATTTATAAAAAATCCAATTAATTTAATTTTCTTCTTGAAATATCAAATATTTTATATCAAAGAAATTATTTGCAAGTCCAACAAAGTAAGTCCTCGAAATAACGATTTATTTTAGTCAATTTCATTTTTAATATTTGCAAATTAATATTTCTTGCTGCATTTTAGAGAGATTTTTTTATATAACATAAGAAGTTTCTAATTGAAACAAATTTGTTTTCGTATATTTAGAAATTATTTAGAATAACAGAAAATTTGTACAGTGTATTAATTCGCAAATTTGAGTATACCTTTCTATATTTTAGATACTTTTTTTTTTAATTAAAAGCTAAGCTAAATTAAATAAATAATTTATAAAATAAAATCGAATGGAGAACTTTTGAATCCAAATCAATTTGTTTACGAATATTTTGATATTATTTGTATTATTTTTTTTCTAATGCATTTTTTGTTTGAGTGTAATACAAGAGGCAAAGCTGGCACTACGCTCTAGGCAACACTACCGCAACTGCATCGATGGCTTGAGAAGAAGCAGCGTTTTTAGTTGTTGTTGATGTTTAGGATTCCCAATTGGCCGCTTCCAATGTCTAATGCCACTGTCACGCGACTGTCGCCCAAAGCGGCAAAGAATGCCTACAACCGTTGCCCACAAAACCACCAACAACAATCCAACAATTCGACAATCCAAAAACAATCCCCAAGGATGTGGCACAAATCCGTTGAAAGGTGGCACTGTGGCTTGTGGCTGCCACAAGGCTGCAAATTACACCGATGACACGCTGTGTCATCGCTTCATTGACTTACTCGTGGCAACACCACCCACACCACCCACCATTGTGTGGGGTATCAGGGGGTTGGGGGTGTCAGCGGGGTGGTTGAGCTGAGCTGAGCTGTCAAAAGTTTTTCCCTTGCCACGGCAAAAAAAAATACCTCATCAATATTTTTGTGAAATAATTGTGGCATTGTTACTTTTTTGTTTGTTGTTTGTTATTATGATGGTGACTGTACCCCTGTCACTGTGATGGAGACTGTGATGGTGACTGTGATGGTGACTGTATTCCTGTTTATTTCAAATGGGGTTTTACAAAATTCAAAATACCTCCAATTATTATTCCAATTGTTTTGTTTTATTTATTTAATGTGAACTAATCGATAGTCGATAATCGATAGTTAAAAAACCACATACAAAAAGAATTGATTAAATTTAATAAAAAAAACAATTTAAGAAATATTTGTAGGATTTGTATTGTATTGTATATATATATATATATATATATATATATATTTTTTTTTTTTTGATATATTAATTTTATTTTATATTATTTACAGGGTATTTTCTAGTTGCGCTCACTCGACTACAGCATTCTTAATTATTTGATATGATATTTGCTGCTGTTATTATTATTGATATTTATTACCTCTCTTGTGAGCCTTTAGCTCGTGCCACAAAACGTTGCCTTACCCTCCCCCCCCCCCCCCCCCCCCCGCCAGCCTACTTGTGATCCTTTTATTTTTTATTTTATTCAAAAATCTGTTAAACAAAAATGCAGATTACAGAATATATCGTAGATCGCTTAGGCAGATAATGTGATTAATCCCTAAAGCAAAATACAAAGTGCTTCCTCTGCAACCCTCCTCATCTCTTTGCTACTCGCCACAACATCAGTGGCAGCCACACAGGGGTGTCTTTCCGTTTCAATTTTAATGAGTTTGCCTTTGTTGCTTAACAAATTCATCATCATTCATTGGCAGTCTCATTTTCTTTCATGCCACAAGTTGAATGTTTGAGTGGGGCAAAAGAACATCGCCCCATTCCCCGCCTCCATATAATAACAATGTCAACAATGTCAGATGTATTTAAATTGCTATGCTAACTAAAAAGGCTTTATGGAATATATACGATATATATCTTACGAGTATATAGTCCAGGCCAAGCTAAGAAAACTTCTACAATTTATTTGAGACTTGCATTTTTTTTAATATACTTTAATTAGTAATTAAATAAAATTAATAAATATTTACAGACTTTCATTTAGTTTTGTTCATAATTTTATAGCTATTTAGCTATGATTAATATTTCCTATATCTAAAAATATTACTTGGCAGTTGGGCAAAGTTCGGAAAACTTCTCCCAGTCACAACTTTCATTTTAGTTTAACTTTAATTTGTTTACAATAATTTGATAGCTATTTGATGTTCTTTTTACCTATATTGACTATCGATTACTTATATTGACTATCGATTACTTACATTCAAATATAATTCTCCTACTTACTTAAGCATATTTTAACTATTTGCAAAACTGTATAAACATGCCCTGTTTGCATCTGTTTAACAAGGCTTTCTCACTTTGGATACACTGTTATCTATTTACAGTAATCTGCATCATATGTTTATGATTGCATTATCAAGGCTCAATTGAAAAGATTTCAATTTTAAATGCTTTTGAAAGAAGAGAGAAGAGAAAAATAGGGAGAACATGAAAATGCCATCCCTGCCCCTGCTGAGTTGAGCAAAGAAAATCAAATATGTAGTACAAATGAAATATAATAAAATGTAATGTAAAACTGATTATTCAGATTTTGCATTTCCATTGAGACTCAAAGTGGCGTAAAATTCAAATGAGTCCAACTCAATTATAATAAATGCTGCTGTTCATTTTTTTCATTTTTTTCAGATGTTTTTTTTTTGTAATTTGCTTTAGCCTTTTCAGTTTGTCGCTCGTTGTTGTTGTTGTTCTTTTTTGTACCCTAGACGATTGGCAAATAAGGGAAATGGGTATGATAGGCTCAAGCAGAAAAGAGCCTGCATTTATATAGATGTAAATATATAGAAGTATTTATTTTTATTGATATATATAGTCTAATAAATAACAATAATAATTACAAGTACAGTTAAATCTAATAACAGTACAGGGTATCCATGAGTTTAGCTCTTTGCTCCGCTAAAAGCCTTTTTTGTTTGTGCTTTATTCAGTTATTCTTTAATTTGAAAGCACGCAAAAACTCATTGTTTATTGTGTGTGTGTGTGTGTGAACAACACTTGTGCAATTCAGTGGGATTTTGTATTTTCCTTTGAGTGCTGGTTCAATGACTGAAAGCTCTAACTGTAAAAGCAGTATATACAGTGAGGGACAGTTCAAATGGACCAGTGTCAAAGAAAAAAAGTAAGACCGTGTCCCCTAAAATGGGCTACTTTTTTACCTCAGTTTATTAGGGACATATATTCATAGTGGTTGTTAATACACGTACCTGTCTTTGGAATATTTAAAAAATAATGAATAATTAGCTAATGGCAGGCGATTCCTTTTTTTCTTTGACACTGGTCTACTCGAACTATCCCTCACTGTATGTGTATACGTAAAAATGAGATTGGAAATTATTCCAATTAGGAGCTGAAATTCAAATGATCAAATTCAAATATTAAATAGTCCAATATTAATTAATTAATTATACGACTTCTATTAATCATATTATTATATTATGTAGTTCAAATGCATTTGCAATATGTATATGAAATATTGATTTTTGATTTTTTTGAGACCTTGAATACAAAATGTGTTCAAAAAAAAATACGCGTATCAATTCGAAAATGTTTTTTTGTTTTTTGTTTTTTGCACCTATTGAGAGCTGCAAGTGTGTAATTGAGTGGCCGACATGCTTGCAGCACGTGCTGCGGGGCATGCTGCACGTAGGCAGAAAAAGCGAAAAGACTTTCTTTGCAAAAAGGGGTGGCACGGCATGTAGCAAGAATGTCGACGACGATGATGCCACACCATTGTTCCACTCGACGTTGGCTTTATTCTAATTATGATGCTCACTCCAAACTCCAAACTGGACCCGGAGACCGACCCGTAGCCGTAGCCGTAGCCGGAGCCAGAGCCCACCCGCCGAGCGGCCAATGTCAAGTGCAAAGGTCTACGGCAAAAGTCGCGATATTTGATCTGTGTGAAGCTGCGTCAAACTGTTGCAGGCACAATAATACACTCAGCGAAAATTTCGAAAATCGCCTTGATAACTCGAATACATTTCGATAACTTCCATTTATACTAAAAAAATGAATTTAAATTAGAAAGAGTTTTTGAATAATTTTTTAGAAAAGTTGTTTTTAAAAATGTTGAAAAGAATATATGGAAAAAACCTATTTTTAACTAAATAAATATATACCATCAAATACTGAATAATAAACTGATCTTTTTTTTTACTGTAGGACTGCCATTGCTAGACTTGAGAGTGTATGTGGGGGCCTTCCTACCAGTACCTGTACCGGTATTGTTATGGTTCCGGACCGCCCAGTGTGTTCGAGGTAATTGTTTTTCTTTCTTTACATGATTTTTCTCGACTTCCAACTCCGACTCCGACTCCGACTTCAATTCGAACTTGCTGCTGCATTGTGCATCCTGTGTTCTGTGTCCTGTGTGTGTCCTGTGTGTGTCCTGGCGTCAATTCAATTACAAGTTATTTCACGTTTCACGCTGACGTTGACGGGACACGCACGAGGCAGCCACATATCGTCAGTTGGGAGATTACGTAAGGGGGAGGGAGTTCTATTCCCGGTTAGGAAATTCGTGCACAAATTGGGGAAATTGAAATTTGAATTGAAAACATGATTTGTTCAAATTATGATGATGGTTTTTGCGACAAAAAAGACAAAAGCCTAAGCAATGAAGCAAAGCTAAAATACAACAAGTAAGAGTGCTGTAGTCGAGAGAGCTCGACTACGATATACCCCGAAACCCAGCTGTTAAACATATTCTAGTCTTATTGGCAAACTTCTCTTGTACCCAAATGTGAGAAGGTCTTCAAGTGCAGGATTCTGCTTTATCGGAAATCGAATCGGAATTGGAATCGGAATTTCCAGAAACGGAGGCAATTATTAATAAAATATACGTAAATCTATATTCTCTGTGTTCATACAGACAGACGGACATGGCTATATCGACTCGGCTGTTGACTTTGATCAAGAATATATATTCTTTATGCGCTCGTAGATGCTGCCTCCTGCCTGTTACATACATTTGCACAAAACCAATACAGCCTTTTTAGCCATTTTGAATGGGTTTAGGGTATAAAAATTCCCAAAATCCTACATCCATTTCTCGTCCTGTAAATTTGTCCACCCCCCTTGGGAGAATCGAACTTGAGCCTGTCCCCCATTCATATGCGAAAACAATGGCAACTCTAATGATGGGAAACGAGCCCAGGCGTTTTTGGTAGGAGATGATTAAATCTGGGCACAACAAAGCATAAAATAGCATTCAAATTAGAAGTTCATTGTCGCTTGTGTTTTGTATAATGTTCTATTATGTTGTTGCCAAAGTAGCGCCCAATGTCAATTCTATGCAATAGCAGCAGCAGCAGCAGCAGCAGCAGCAGCAGCAGCAGCTTTGTGCCACATCAAACAATGGACACACAAATTATGGCAACAATCCCCAACTCTCCCCTAAGAAAACATATATAGATAGACTTGCACTTGTTTCCACTATCTGACTCCTTCTCCCTCTCCCTCTTTCTTACAAGTGTGTACATACACCCATAGACATAAAAATATGTTATTTCTATCATTTATGCTCCTCTTTCTTTGCCTTTATTTGTTATTATTTTATATTTCTACAAACAGAACTTACTAAACAAATAATAACTAAATAATATAATATATATATATATATAAGATATATATATATATATATATAAGATATATATATATATATATATAAGATATATATATATATATATATATAAGACATATATGAAGACACAGTAAAAAATGTTAAGAAAATTATACAAAATTGTTGCAAAATACAAAATCTATTTAAGAATTTAGCATTTGCAATTTTTAATTTCATTTCTCGGAGTGTAAGTATATGTTTTAAGCACGTGTGATTGTTCAGTTCTGTTCTCTTCTGTTCCGCTCTGTTCCGTCAATGATATGGATAATAACGATCATCAATAGACATCATCAATCTTCATCCATAACCTCGGGCACAACAATAAATGTCTAATCATTTTTGAATGGGACAGCGGTGGTTGGGCTGGGATTGGGATTGCTGGATTGCCGGATTGCTGGATTGTGGCTGGGTAGGTTTGGGTTTCAATTGTTACTTTTACTTTTGCCAGAAAACGGGGAAATTGGGGGGAATTGGGAAATGGGAACTCCAACTTGAGGCAGAAATCTGCCCTTTCTGGAATATTGTTGAACAGGTGCCACAACTGGCAACTTCCCAGCCTCCATGTCAAAATTAATTGCTTGGGAATTGTTTTTATTTTATTTATGGTTTTGGTTTTGGTTTTGTTTTTGTTGTTTTTTTTTTGTTTTTACTGTTACTTGACGATTTGGCCCCCAAATGTAATCCACGTATTTAAATTGTAATCTGTCAGCTGCGGCACACGACTAGAAACTGAACTTCAATTTTCTTTACACAGATTCATTATAATATTTACACACAGTCACACCCCCCCCCCCCCACCCCCGCCCATATCCACGACTCCCCTTCGATTTCCATGCGCGTGAGTCTGTCAGAATAATGTCACTATAAATATTGTTCATGTCTAAATATAACATTTATGATTTCCCCAAAAGAAATAATTTATAAAAACTAAACAGATATTTGACAAAATGCCGCCCAAAACCAAAAGAAGAAGAAAAGCCCAAGCAAAAATAAAATAAAAACCGATCCCCCCTCCCTTTCCCCCCTCCTAGCTAGACACCTCCTCGTCGACAACAATAAAAGCATCGCCATCTGATCTTTCATATGCACAGAGAACACACGTCACAAATTATATATACTGACATGACATACACTGAACAAAATAACGTGGTGAGTTTAGCAAGAGAGTTCTCATGCATATATATCAATTATGAATACGAGTGGGATTTCCCCCCAAGCAGATGGGGAAAGTGAAACCTGAGAAGAGTTTAACAAATTTCCATTTATTTTGCAATTTCGACTTTATTTCTAGAATGCATTCCAGAATGTGTTCTGGATTTATTAGTCTTATTTCGATTTGTATATATACATATATATTGCTCAGTAGTTAATTCCAGAACGTGTTTGATCTATTTATTTATGTTTTCATATTATTTATTTTCGATATAAAAAAATGCTTATCGATTTTTGGGACATGTGTGCCAGAAGACGTGCTGCAGTCGCATCAATCTCATGCCTCCTTTATTTCTTCTAATTATTCATATTTTTATATTATTTATATACAGTTGTCAGTCAATTGTCAGATTAACATTACTTCTACGTTTCTCTGCTCGGTGTGTACGGTGTGTAGCTAATGGGGGGATGACAAAATGTGTAGCCTATTTGCGGTTGCAAGTGCCGCATGCCATGTTGCACGTATGTACATAGATAAGTGCAGGCGAGTTACTCGATTTGCCACAGATTTATTTACCATTTTAGGAGTCATTAACTACGCACTCGCCATCGACTAACCCCTCTACCTCCACCCCTCCTCCCCTCACATCCCTTAACTACTAATACAAATTTTGACATTGCCGTTGGAAAATTACGACCAATTAAGGCAATGCCGCAAGGCTGGAGACGAGTTTCTCTTTCGGCCTGGTGCCGGAAGTGGCTTTTGCCATGGGTTGGATTGGGTTGAATTGGGTTGGTTTGGTGGATGGCAATTAACCGGCTATTGCCACACTGACACTGGCCACTTGCCACAGGCCACTTGCCACTTGCTACTTGCTACTTGCCACTTGCGGCATCTGAAGCATCACAGCCTTAATCCTTGTGGCGCTGACGCTCAGTAATCAAAACTTTTTGCATGCGTCGCATTATTCTGTGGCGCGCCTCTTTATAAATACACACGTCAATATATGTACACTCAGAAAAAAACTATCTGAATACTATAAGCTTGCTGGTTTTAACAAATATTTTCCAAATATACCCAATCAAATTTAAAGATTTATTATCTATTTACACAAATATTCACAGAAAACCATTTTTCAAAAGTAGAAATTCGAAAAAATACATTCCATTCGCTGAGTGTAGATACATAAATGTAATACAAGTTTTGTGGCAATCTAGTTATTATCCGGGGCTTTGAAAACCATTCGCTCATGATTGCAATTATGTATGTAATGTGCTGTGATGTAATGTAATGAATGAAGTAAGCACTGAAATAAGCACTGAATGCAAGTAGGTCGTTCGCAGGGAACGTGTGTCGGTACTCGGTACTTGGTACTTGGTACTTTGTGAAGATTACAGTTAACCCATATGTAAGCAGTTACAAATCACTCCCTCTTGATGGGGTGGAAATCAGGGGGTTGGGAATGCGTGTATTGTAATCAACAGGCGCGTTGCATGCTGCATGACCGTTGCATGGCATTAAGTGTCATCTATAAAACCAACTATCATCGCAGGCGCACATTCAAATCCTACACTTAAAAAAAAGAGCCCTTTAATCTAATATTATATATTTATTCATTTAAGATCTATTATTATAATACTTTTTTTGTTGTTTTGACTTCAATCAGAATCGGAATCACAATCAAAATTGATTCTATTAGTTGGGAGACAGACGTCGACGTCGTTGCACTCATGAATAATGTGCCACACTCAGTTCTCAGTTCTCCGTTCTCCGTTTCTGCAGTTCACTTTGATTTTGAAGATGTTTTGTTTTATTTCGTTTCGGTCTGTTTCTAATAATAGTTGGTCCAAGTTCTCCTCTGATCCGACCCGAACCCGGTCTCCTTTGCATTGACAGCAAGGCGAAGAATGCGACGAACGGGTTGAATGGATGAGTACACTTACATATATACATATATATGTATATATATGTATCACAAAAACATTTCTCACCTCATTAAGAAGCCTTATAAATATCAAATGGCTGTGTGCACTACAATGCCATTGTTGTTTATGGCTTTTCAGTTTTGGAGAAGTAGAGAAGTAGCCTGTGGAAAGTGGCCTGTCTCGTTGCACCCCATTCTTCGAATGGTTTAGTTTTATGTTCGGGTTTTAGGTTTAGTTTTGTAACTCTGCCCTATCCTGGCGCTGATAACGATGCTGATGATGATGCAGTGCGACAGGTTAATATTGATGTGCCAACGCAGCCAGAAAGAATTATACCTTTGGAACTTTCGCTAGTTCACGCCAGATATTACAACACCTGAAGCGCCATGTTTTCAATACTGCCAATATATTTATTTATCTATATTATACATATATTATACATATGTACATATATAATTACTATTTACATTTTGGAATCATTTTTAACAAATGATTTCAACGATTTTTACAAATAATTTCAATAATTATTACAATAACAGCAAATAAGTAAGTATAAGTATATAAGTATTGAAGAGCCTATCACAATATGCGTAATATCATACATACGATATGTGCGATTTGGTTTGGGAGTTAAGGATCAAAGATCAAGTTATCGAGACAGTAAAGATGTCAGTAAAGTATCGATATCTGATCGAATGTATATCTTTTAGCCAATCCATTTTAATACAATAAATAAATATATGGCATAATATCTACAAATAACCCGTCGGAACATTGTGCTTAATTTGACAAACAAAAATTGCAAATTATATTTTTTAATTTTATTTACTTTATTCTTTATTTATTTGCTAAATGAACTTATACTTTGTTAAATTAATTATTAATTATAATTGTTTATAAGTGCATAACTATAAATATTAGAAAATTAAAGTAAATAGGTCAAATTTATAAAATAACTGATAACCATATTAATTATGAATTACATTATAGATGATATAGATGATACATGGAAAGTAAAACAAGCTGAGGAAAATTTGTTCTTTTTCACGCATATTAACTTCTTACTTTCTTTATTGCTGACAATTTTACCATATCCATTATTTTTTTTTATTGAAATTGAATTATTTAGTTTTAGGTTTTTTTTTTAAATTTAATTTAAATTTAAATGTATTATTTAATATTTAAATGTGTATTTTATGAATCGGCATTAAAGATTCAACTTTGGAGGCTTTTCCAATATATTTATAAATATTTTACTGAGCTGCTAATATAAATTTCAAAAATATCTATGACAGTTTCTAATTTTATAATATACTGCTCTATATTTACACATATATAATGGCTGCCACAAGAAACATAACTCACACTTTTCGCAATGCATATATATATATATATATATATATATGAGTGATAAGCACGATTAGCATTATTTAAAATCGGTGAAATATTTCTCGATAGAAACACACAACCCACGATGATCGTCGATGTCTGTGTTTTATTACCCTGGAAATCGGCGCATTTCATTCCCCCCTCAGAACAAAAAACCGAAATAGAAACAATGATTTTAAAGAAGAATTTATGAATTTTATGACATTTATGGATGTGTTGAACATTTTGCCGGCTTGTCGTCCGTATAAAATATGAACCAGTCGGTCAATTTAGATGAGAGATGTTCAACGTTAGTAATTTCTCGGAGTCACCACCCACATCCCACATTCACACTCGCATTGACACTCATACAGTCATACACTCACATGCACACACTCACATCCAGAAACTATGAATCGCCCACATCCATCCAGAAGATCGCAGAGCATCGCATTCGGACGGATCATAAATTTTCTATACACACATATAGATCTATATACACAAAATATGTGTGCTTATAACTGTGTGTGTATATATCTGTTGTATCTGTGTATATCAAATATTAACACTACATTGATGATGATATATGTTTGTTTGCTTAGAACAGATCAACTCTCTTTCTGGAAGATACCCCTAGCATTATAACCATTACATTATTATATATTTGATTAATCGATAGCCACTTCATGATATCATACAAAATAACAGAGTTCATAGAGAAAATAAAAAGTTTTAAAGTGTAAAGTAGTGCAAGAGAAAAAAAATATTGTTTGAATTATTTTAGTATTTTTGGGTTCCTCAAATCTATTGCAAATTTCGTGAGCACCTTTTTTTTCGATCTGAATAGAGGACTTAAGCAAAATTGGCTTGTTTGCAGTTGCTATTGTGATTTTGACTGTGTAACTTTGACTCAACTCTCAAAATTGACAACAGCAACAAAAAGAAGTTATGGTTATAAGGCAAAGAAAATTCCCTATTTCATTTTCTTAACTCTATGCCCATTACAATATAGTATGTAATATATATAACATACATATTGCAATAATATGATCCTGCTTTCTCTTCCCCATGTTACGTTGGCAGAAACAACGCCTTGTCACTGCTGTCTCACAATAACGGTAAATGTAAATGTAACTGTAACTGTAACTGTAACTGTCGCTGTAACTGTAACCGTAACTGTAACCGTAAATGTAACTGTAACTGTAACCGTTACTCTGACTGCAAATGTAACTTTAACAGTGACTTCCACTGTAACTGTCACTGTGACTGCCACTGTCACTGTGACTGCTACTGTCACTGTGACTGCCACTGTCACTGTGACTGCACTTCTCAGCAACGACAACTGCAACAACTTCGCCTTTGCTTTACTCTTTCTCTTATTCTTCCTCTTCATCTTCGCCTCGCTCCCCGAACCGCTCCTCGTCATACTCTTCGTTCTTCGCCTTCGTTCTTCGTTTTTGTCAGCGTCGTCAGCGTCATACCCCAACACCAGCAGCGGCAGCAGCAACGTCATCCGTTTTCGTTTCGTTTCAATTTCTGGTTTCATTCATAAATTTCATGCATATAAATAGAATTCTTATACCCGAATGTAAGTACATGCATAAATGCTTACATATACACACATACACATATATGAAAGTAGTGTAGTTGTCATTTCGAAGCAGCAGCAGCAGCAAAGGCAAACCAAGGCAAGGTTAGCACAATTTGATTAATATTAGAATATTTGCAGGCAAATTTTTTAATGCATTTCCGGTGTGATTTTGCATTTGCACATGGACAGCGACTTGGATTCTAACATTGTGTATGTGTGTGTAGTATATATATATATTTATATATATATATATATATATATGTACATATATATATATAAATCTTTCTGCAGAGTTGGTTAGATATGGAGTAAGTGGGCACTTTGGGGCCGCAGGGTCGACAACCGTTCACAAATTTTGTATGCTGTCTGTTTTTCTGTGTATGTGTTTATAGGGGGATTTACGTATGTATTTTCTTTGTTGAATATAATAATAGAATAATAATAATAATTAATAATAATAATAGTAATAATTAATTATGATACCCACTAATAATTATAATTAAATTATCCCTTAAAAACCCCCATTTCTCCAGGGCCTAGAATGTTGAATTCTAAAGTGGTAACCAAGTGAAAGATAACTCCTATCGAGAAGAGATGTAAAGATTTTAAATATGGTGATGGTGACTATTATTATTATTCCAAATATTTAATAAATAAGCAGAGTTACAGTTAGTTGAACATAATTTAAGAGTTTATGTGTTGGTTTATATCTTTCAAGTTGAGCACTTCAGAAAATAGCTCTTAAGTTTTTCCTTTTAAAAAAAATAGTTTTTTTCTTTATTCCTTTATTTAGGTTTCCATTTTTTGGAATTAATTGTTTATTCATTTATTTATTTGTTAAATTATGGCTCCATTTAATTATTTATTAATTTACCTAATATATAACCAAAAATTGATAAACAAATTTTTTAAATTCAAATTAAATGCTATACATTTAAAAATAAATAATTAAGTGTAAACTTAAATTTAAATGTAAAATAAGGGAAAAAATTATTTATATTATATATATATATATTATAAGTATACATACATTTGTTATATCCTTCATATTATTAATTTCTTGCATTTTACATTTTGAATGCATTAAACCCCATTTATGATATTATACAAATATTTTTATTTAAATCTTTCCTCTATTTTGCCATAACTTTAATTGTTATTTTTATAATCTGAACAATTAGAAAATCAAATAAGTATACCTATCTTTCGTATCTTTCTTTTAGGTGCAAGTATTTCTCACACTCACACAAACAAAGGTCACATTTGAGTGAGATGGCTAACTGTATATGTTTTCTATTGGCAGACCTATGAGAACGCTTTCCACACACAACCAAACACATACACACACACACATTCAATGTGACTCATGTACATCTGTTAGCTAATAGCAGAGTAGGTGGCTAAGTACACACACACACATGCTCATATATATATATATATGTTTTGGTATCTCAAAGTTTTTGTTTCCTATGCTCTTATGCATAGGTACATTTAGGTACATATAGGTACATTTAGGCACATAGATAGGTACATATGTACCAGCTCAATCACGCTTGAGGCGGAGCAAAACAATGCAGACTATTCACTGAGTGAGAGTGAGGGACAGACGAGTACAGTTGACACTCTTGACGGCTAACTGTAGTAGTGATGCCCTGATGAAGAAGAAGAGGAATCGATTCTCGACTTTTATTATATCATATCTATTGATAACTCATTAATCGCCGCAGTCGGATCACAATAAAATACAACTTTGAGCAATCAAATAAATAAATAAACAAATAATAAAATAATAATAAAAAAAAATAATAATAAATAAATAATAAAAAGAAGTCATTTGCCCAATGACAAAGAAATATTATTTATAATTCATTTTATACTTTTTCATTCTTTACCGATCAAATGCTCAAAAGATTAACGACCCCTCGCACCCACAACCCACAATTCTAAGGGGTTATTTGAAGGGTAATTTTTATTGTCAGTTGGGAATTGCCTCTACATGCTTTTGAAATGTTTTTTTTTGATCACCCTTCCGTTGTTTTTTATAATCGTTTTACAATGCAGAAAATGTTGTAGAAATTGTATAATTGTTATATATATATATATATATATGCATAGGTATATGTATATGCATATGTATATGCATATGTGTTAATGTGTTTTTAATGAGAACCTTTGAACTACTTTGGGTGCCGATTTGTATCTCTTTGACACGAATGCTATCAATTGCGGCTGTCTTTTTTTTTTTAAATCACGGGGAAAGAACAACCCCTAAAGTAAATGCAGATTTTGCTCGAGCTAACCTTTGACCCATCAGTCTGCCTGTGTTCAGCGTATCGGGCAGATAAGCATCACATTAGCGTGATTTCAAGCCGATTAGCCCAGAGGGGTACACGGCATAAGTTGCCCACTCATCAACTAACATCCTTAAATCTGCTACCTCATTCTCAGTCTCATTCTCAGTCTCAGTTGACAGTTAACAGTTCCCATTTCCCAGATAGGAGTTGCATAACTCGGCCAGGAATACAATGAATTTTCTGACTGAGGAATGATTCTTTCCTTTTTTCATGAAAGTAAGCTCGTTTTCAACATTCTTGCCGAAGTAGGCAAAAAAAAGGGTGGTGATTGAGAGCAGAAATTGCTCATTTTAGAAACATTTTGGAAAATATTTTAACAAAGCTTAAAGAGAATTTTCATGAAGGGGTGAAGATTAATCGATTTCAACTACAAACTCCTTGACTAAAGTTGGTTGTTTTATATAAGCATAGCACAGGATATTATTTATAACGTTTATTATAATATAAACATAATATAAATATTATAAAAAAATAAATAAAAACTATTCAACACTAGAAGGATAAATCATTTGGGGATAGGTCAATAGATCTTCAATATTCAGACAAGGCTGAAAATCAGCTGAAAGGAGTTTTCAGTAAGAGAGTCGAAATACTAACCAGGCCATCATTTCCAGAGATTATATATAAAGAACTAGGATGGTATTCTTCTCCTTCTATAGCCACCCAACCTGTAGTAATCCCAAACATGTTTCTAAATTTTGGTAAAATATCAGCATGCTATCGATATCGACATATTATCGACGTGCTCTCTACCAATATTTCAACACTTGAATAGACATTTCAAATCGATAACTTTTCGAATGGAAACAAAACTAAACACACTTAATAAATCCTAGTCAGTCTTCCATAGTTTATTCATATCCAATATATATCTATATTCAAATTGATATCAAGGATTCCAAGTGCAAGTTGAGGCAAAAAAGGGAGAAAACAGAGGAAAATGGGAAAAGCTCTGTTCGACGGCGACGGCGACGGTCAGAGCCAAAAAAAAGAAGAAAGTCAGAAAAAAGAAAAGCAAAATACGGAAAATGTGAAAATGGAAAGAAAAGCTTATTGTTCAGAGCTTGAATGCCAAGTATAGCACAAAAGCGTTTCAAAAGAAAATTTAAGCATGGCAAAAAAAAAACAAAAAGCTGAAAGAGAATTCTGAGCAGCAGAATGGAATAGAACGCACATAGAGGCCACACTCACACACACACACACTCACACACAATGGAGATGAAAAAAACAGAAATAATAGAAAGTTGTGTGGCTGGCACAAAGCCAGGCAAATGCAAAATGAATGTAATGAATAGAAAACAGCAAAATAAAATATGTAATAAAAAGAACAGAAGAAAAGGCATTCATAAGCACACACACACACACACACACATACTCAAAGGACTCAGCCATATTCCTGTTTGTCCAATAGTGTACATAGCTTTGTTTATATCCTTTTTTAGCTTTTTTTGCATTACATTTGCATTTCTCTTGCAAAAACTTTGATCGTACTGCGATTTTTTCTTCAGTTACTTTAAATCCTACCTCAAATCGATAACACTTCGATATATTTCGAGCCAACAATCGATCAAATTAGACAGCACAAATTTGTATCTTTTCTCAATAACAGCTTAGACAACAGAACCGTCAAAATCGATAGCAGGTAAATCAGAGCTAAATATGGTGTCTCTCACTGTATATATATATATACCTTAAGTGTTCAATATATATTAAATGAATATAATTAAATATTTATCGGACTTCATTAGATATTTAATATATATATTGAATACATATAATTAATAATTTTATTTTGTTTAATTCAAGTATTTAATACGATGAAACGGTTGATTTTTGTTGAATCCTGTATTTTTCATACTTCCATCTACAAATATCGGAATCGGAATCTATATATTTTATAAAGAACTAAATATCATCAACTACTATTCTATTTCTGTAACATTTTAGTAGATTTTTATTTTTATTTTTATTTCTTTTATTTTTAAAGTTATTTTCAGCATTGAATGTATGATAAGAACCCAAATAAATATTCGGTTTTTTCGAAACAAATTCAGAAAATACAGAAACAAATTCTTAAAATAATAAAAACGTTTCTTCTTATCTTTAGAAATGTTTTCTATTATCAATATAAATATATCTAATAAGAAAAAATAAAGGAAAGGATTTTTTTGTTGCATTTATTAAAAAATGTTTACTGTTTTTTGTTGGGTTCTGAATGACAGGTGAGAACAATAAGGTACGTGACGAAAGTGATGAAATTGGGTGTATGATAACAATTTGTATTAGCTACAAAAGATTATCATTGTTTACGTGAGCTCTTACAGACATATATATTCATTTGTCTGTTTGTCATTGTTGGGAATGGAATCGAATGCGTGACTGGATGAGGAGCACTCAAAACTGAGGATATCTGGGTTTGTCTGGGCCGTAAAGCTAAAATTAAATATATACGCAGAGCTCAATTTAATTTACATATTATGCTGCATAAAAGACACCGACAATTGTCAGTCTCAAGGCATAAATAATAAATGTGCCCATTGGCCCTTTTTAGCCCTCTTCTCTGAGTTATTCAAATTTGTTAAGGGTCGTAATGTTGAATGATTGAATTGAATATTATTTCACTTACAGCAATTGATTAAGGTATACTTATTTACTTATTTACCTGGCTGATCAGACGACTTCGAATTAGTTGCAAATGTCGAATCATTTCAGAGACAGTTCGATCCTTTTCGAAGGTTCGCTGCGATTGTACAACTCCTCCTCCCTCGGTTGCCCTTAGGCTCTCTCTGTAATCAAGAACAAATCAGTCAGTCAACTATATATAATGAAACTATCTAAATATAGCGATAGTCACAAGCTATAAATGTCAATACCTATATCATTGTCTATCGACATGAAATGCATTTAATTGATTATTATTTATCATACGAAAATATTGCATATATAATATATTACAAAAAGAGATGTATAGTGAGTATATATACTTGATCAGTGTCTATATATGCCATTGATGACGCCAATTATCGATAATTCGCCTTTATTGAAGGGAGTCTCTACTCAACCAGTCTCCACTTAATCAGTCTCTCTTTAATGACATCTAAGTCCATTCAACCTGTGCTAGTTGAGCATTCTGAGCCTTCTTCTTCTTCTTCTAGCCAATAGGTGTATCAACGCTTCGGCGATTATGGCCATTACACTTGGCTTCCTGTTTGAAAATCGCAGAATCTAATTTCATTAAAAATGAACGCCGACCCAAAACTACCAAATAATTTTGTGCCGAAACTTGGCCGGCGCTAAATTCGTTGCACACTGGTTCAAAACATTCATATTTATTCCACAAATACATTCATTTCAAATTCAACTAAATAATAATTAGAAAATGCCCAAGCAAGTTTAGATATAAAATTCAAAATCATTTTGATTGAATTTGAATATTTTGAAATAAAATCTTTTATTTAAATTAATTTAATTTCATTTGTTGAAAGAAAATAAATAAATAAATTCCTGTCAATTTGACATGTTACATTTTTCAATAAAATTGAACCACTGTGCGCTATTGGCACGTCCGCTTTGCCAGCCACTTCGCCCCTCTTTTCGTCTGAGCGTCCCTCCGTCCCACCGTCCGACTGCTCAAATTTCAGTTTATGCTTTTAGACTGTTGCTGAATAATTCAATGCTACAAACGGAAATTGCGACTATAGTTTGAGAGCAACAAATTACGACCACAAAACTCCAAAATGAACCCAATCTGATTGGAGCCATCAACAACGCCCCCCACCCACAACCCTCAACCTCCAGCCCACGCCCATCGTAAATATTGAACTTTGAAAATTGGCAGAACTCAATCCAACCTTCTCCTCAATAGGCCATATTCGATTTGTCAAGGATTTGGTTTTGCGAAGTGCCGGCGAATTGTTAGTCCTTATGTTAGTCCTTAGGTGTTCTTCTCCTGGATTCAAAATAAACACCATAAACACCGACATTTGAATACCGATTTTATCGATTTCCAGCCACCTACTTGACGTAGCACTCCAATTTTTAGGCTTTTTCAGACCCGTATATGTTCCTTCGGTATCAAAGTATAAGTAAATATATATAGCCAAATATATATCCTTTGCAGCTATCCCAGAAGGGTCTTGTTCAAGGATTGGGTTATTAGTAAGTTTCTCACCTTATTTGCTTTCCCAAATCGCTCTCGGGCGCAATTAAAGTGGGCAACTCAGTGCGACTGAGTAAAAACTGTTCTCCGTCCGGCAAATTCTTATTGGCAACGGAATCTCGACAAGGTAGCTGCTGGAAAACACTGACATCTGGTTCCATCTGCTGATCCTCTGCGACAACAGTGCTCAGCCTTTCTGAGCCTTCAATCTGTTCCTCTTTTATCACTGTATTGCTGTACTGGCTATTGAGTGAGTGAAGTGAGTGAAGTGAGACCTCGACCGCGTCGACCTCTGAGCTCATCACGGGATACACTGCATCCACAGCATCCACTGAGTTTTGACCATGCGTCGTCATCTTCGAGTTGCCATTCACCAGACGAGACTTGGACGACTTTTTAATACGCTTCGTTTTCGTGGCCAAAAGCTGACAGGCTGACTGCAAAATACAATTCAAATAAACCAAATCAATTTTCAAATATTTAAATATAATACATAAAATAAATATATAAACACATATCTATATACTTACGGCATTATCGACATCCGATTCATTGGAACTGGCTAATTTAGGACTAATGCTCCTCGTGTCGATATCCAGATCGGTGTGTTCTCCATCGCTGGACGAAACTATGGACGGGCCCAGTCCCAGTCCCAGATCCATTCGCATACAGCTCTCCTCTCCCTCTGCCTCTGCCTCTGCCTCCCCGTCGCCCTCGCCATCGCCCTCTGCCTCTGCGTCCCCCTCTCCCTCGCTGTCAACTGTTGTGACTTGTGAATTACATATAAAGCCGCAATCGTTGCCACTTCTCACAGCATCGCTGTCATTATAATTATTGTTATTGGTGAGAAACTGTTGCTGCATTTTGGCAGCGGAGATTTCATTGAGATTGAACTGGAATTGGCGTCTCGATGTGGCAACCTCTAATCCTTCCGAGCTGTTCGAGTCGCCATCAAATTTATTGGGTGGCGATTTTCGTTTTGCCGACATCCTGAAAAATAAAATAAAAATGTTGTAAAATATATTTCGAATTATTTTTTTATTGCAATGATTGCTTCAGCCTATGATACCGAATGTAAATCGATAAATCTGCATATCTCCCACAATTTTAAAGATAGAGTCAGCAAACCTAGAAGATAACTTGGTGGTTACCTTCTCCATGTTTGAATGATTCCTTTTAAATTGAATAAATCGAAAATGCAGTTGATTTACCCTTGAATAAACATCTCAATCCAAGGACGAAATGGCAGCCGAATGCCTATTCGAGCGAAATTTCAAGGTTCATATGAGCAGCAAGAGGGAATGGACGACATTAGATGAAGTCCACCCTATGAAACCGCACACCATAAAATGGTATATCGACGGATCCCTCACCACACAGGGAACAGGTCTTGGAGTGGTGGGCCCTCGGTTATCATACCATGAGTCCAGCATATTTCAAGCTGAGGTGTGTGCGATAGGGAGATGTGCGGAGTTTAACCTGCAACGATACTATCGGAATGCGGATAGTCAAGCAGCAATAAATGCTTTAAATGGGTCGAAAATAACATCCAAAGTAGTCCACGAAGTAAGATCCAAGCTTGACCAACTCGGAAAACACAAAAGGCTTACTCTAAGATGGGTTCCGGAACATAGCGGGGAACGAAGAGGCTGACAAGCAAGCAAGAATGGGGGCAGAGAGACCCATGATATGCCCTGAACCGTATTGTGGCATAGGAAGACACACAATACGGCTACAAATCAGGGACGAAGAAAGACAGATGCGGGAACGGAGCTGGGCAGAGACACCAGGACTTCGACAAGCCAGAAGCCAGAAGAAGTCTCCTAGGTGGCTATAATCAAAAGCGATTTAAGCAATTGATATCCATGGGGAAGAATATACTCAGTCTACAATGTCCTGTCAATAGACCGGTGAGTATTCTAAGAAGTCACCTTACCAAATTAGGTATTTATAGTAGCGAAGTATGCAGGTTCGGTGAAAGCGAGGAGGAGTCCTCAATGCTCATCCTAGCAGACTGCGTCGCCTTAATCAGGAAAAGATGCAGCATCCTAGGGCAGCATGTCATGAGGCCCAGGGACATAGAAACCATCAACCCAACAAAGATCCTGGCATTCGTGCAGGAGCTGCGACTGATGGAAAGGCTGCAGGCTCAGTAAGGGGCACAATAGACCTTATAGGTCGCAATGCTAGCTTTTTCCCCCAATATTAATAATAGCATATTCAAATCGATATTTAATTAAAAATAAATTCAAATCCATGTTGATTTCCTCCGACTTATAATGTCATTTCAAAACCCAAAAAAAAACAAGTAGATTTCTTCCCGCAAAGAGACCAGAAGTAGATATTGCCTCCTTCCTTGTTTCGCTGTGTGCATTATCATAATAATGATGCCATATATGCCTATATCTTTTATTTTATTTTTAGCAAAAATCTTGTGGATCAACTTCCGTTCGCTTGGCAAAAACTCTTTTTGCGGTCGCCTATTTTGGCTGACTTCCACTTCGACATCCACTTCGACTTCGACTTCGGAGTATGAAACACTTTTTTCACTCTTATTTCTTCTACTAAATAAAATGACAAATTATTAAGAGCGAAACTGCACGCAGCATGAGCCCTCGCATTTATGCACATACTCCACACACACCACACACACACACCACACACCACACATACTTCAGCTCACCGCACTCCCTCAAAAAGTCGATTTATGTTTCAACTGGCTACGCATTTTACACGATGTGTGCCAAATGTTTCAATTCAAAAGAAGAACGACTATATAATACCCTACACTTAATATCAAATCAACCGATTGTTTCTATATATATATAATATATATGCTATATAAGCTGTACAAAATGACCAAATCCGCAAATTTCTTGCAGAATAAATTCCTATTTTTCTCGAACAATTTTTGGCACATAAATCAATAAATACCGTTAGTGATATGTAAATAAAATATAAATATTCGAATATAAAGATGTATTTTGAAAATAGAAATTAACATTGAAAATTGTCTTTGAAATAAAACAAAAGTATTTAAAAACTTGACAAAATGTCGAAAAATGATTAGATGAAAATGAACAAAATATTTTGGTGGAATTTTTAATTTTTAATTGTAATTTAAAGTACATAAATATTGTATATAATTTGTAATTTATTTGTAAATTAATTTAATATTCATTTAAAATGCATAAATATGGAATATTATTCCTAATTCATTTTTTTTTGAATAGATAATTCAAATATAAACTATAAAATGTAGTTAACCAATTGTTATCTATCTATATCTCTATATCTGCAGTGTGGCAGAGGGGAAGGAGAAGGTGGAGAGGTGGGCTGGAGGGTTGTTGTCTGTGTGGCAGGATGCGTCAGCGAGAGTGAGAGCCCATTTCGTGCCGCATTTTGTTTGTTGCCAGAGACAATTTGCGCTGCAAAAACAACAAAATGATTGTTTTTCCGATTTGCTTTGAACTGAACATTTTATTTATAATGATGACTTCCGTTACTCGGGCGACTCAAACAACACCCACAAAGCACACACACCACACACAGCACACACAGCACACACAGCACACACACACACTCATCAATTCAAATATTGACTTGTACATTTACAAATAGCTTCCGCAAAGTTTACTTCAATGGATTCGAAATGAATGCATCCCATAAAATATTATCCGGAAATAAGTAGCGGAAAGTGTCAGCATATATATATATGTAACATATATCATAATTCAGCTAGATCCACCTATGAAACCTTGAGCATAAGAATAATACGAATTTATTGTCAAGTAAATAATACAAATAGCCAATTTCCAAACCAATTTTGGTTTTTGATGGTTTTTGATACTTTGATACAAAGATGGCTAGGAAATCGATATAATCGATATTCGCAAATCGGTAAAGCCACATGTCGCCCAAAATTTAAAGGCTACAGTCCACAGATTTGGTTGCTACGTTGTTGGCGATGTCCTTCAAAGATCGGGATCCGCCGCCCAAGACATAGTGGTGGTAGTTGGGGGGTATCGAGCGCAGGATCCGATATCCCTGTTGTTAACATATATATAACATATTGATCTTTGACATATTTTCAACAAAATGAACAAATATTGAGTAAAATTGCACTTTTTACCTAATTGAACTTGCAACAACAGGAAAGTATAGGTCTTGGTACGGTCCGTCCGTTCGGTCCGTCGTCATGGTCTCTTGACGTGGTAATTTGCAAAGTGGTAATAGGGGGCTGTTCTCCACAAATAGAGTAGATTACCCACAACTCCCCCTCCCAGGATTCGCAGGATTAGAATCATTTCCATTGCCGGCGGCGTTGTTTTGGCTAACCAAATTCATTTTTAATGCCAGCACGTGCGCAAAGACATGAAGGCTTTTGCCGGCGGCAACTCGTAAACAAAGCAACTCTCCGATGGAATTGGGTACAGGATCAGTAACACAGGACCTCAGCCAGGACCTTTGTCCTGCGACGACGTGACGAGCGAGGATTTCAATTGAAAATTCATTATTGCGCCGGCCATTCTTTATTTCCTTCAATATATGCTTATTTTTTATGTGTTGTGTGTGTGTGTGTGTGTGTGTGTATTCATCTTGTTTGTTTGCCAATGTTGTTTTGCGTAGAATAATATTTATTTTATTTACCTTGGCCATCTAATCCTGCATTTGTATTTGCGAAACGACTTACAACATGCTATTTTTGCTACTTATTTGTTTGTATTTCTTGCTTACTTTTTTATTTAAGGGGGAGTTCACTTTTTAACCGCACACACACTCCCAACCCCAACACGTGGCAGAAACCCCTCTGCTCTCTTGGCATTGGCCTTTTAGGACTATTACGGACAAATTGCAGGCACTTCCACTTCGACATCTGATAATGATAAATGGCGCAAGAGCAAATGTACAATTTTGAGAATCATCTGCGAAGGCCAACTACTATATATATAGAAGACATATATATATATATATATATATCTATAGTTTTTCTTTAGTTCTTTAATTTGAACTAAAAACAATCCACAAATTTCAATAATTTCCAAAAATACTTAAGATGTCTTCTCTCTCTTTCTTTCTCTCTCTCTGACTGTATCTGATATATCTGCTATATATATATATATATATATCTTCTCTCCGTCTTCCCTTTCAATCCTTAAATCTGTACTTTTTGAAATGAAAATGCCTATTTTGAATCAAAACTACTTTCTGATAAACTCCAAGGAGAATATCTATATATTCTTAAGATATCCCTTCTATCTCTCTCTCCCTCTCTCTCTCTTCCTCTCTCTTTATATATAAACTGGGCATCTTTCATTGAGTTACATTGCAACCCATTAGAAATGTGTGTGTGTGTGGCAAAGTGTAATGCAAAAATGAACAAACATCAACAGGCATAAATAATGGACAAGTGCGGACAAATGGACGCAGGGACAGATGACAGAGGAAGTGACCCCCAGCTGGACGATGTCATCGGAGCGTGGCTGAGTCGACCTTTTGTTAGCGCCCTTTTGACCAAACAAGTGCAACCGCCAACAAAGAGACAAAGCACAACAACAGAAACAACAACAGCAACAACAACAGGCCACAACAATACAAAAAGGTCCTTTGAACTGCGATTTGCAAGTACCATAAAATATATATATATATATATATATATATATATACCCACAATAACACAATGTTAAAAGTAGAATGGGAGCTCATTTCAATGAATGTATACTGAAATATGAAAATGCAAATTAATAAATTCGTAATATGAATATATATATATATATATATATATATATATATGTACAGTAAGTTGTAAGTTGAATAACACCTAGCGAAGGCTTGTCGAATTCAGATTCAGAAAGCTTATAATTCAGTAAATATATTCGCAAAAATCAAGCTATATCATTTTAGAGCTGAGCTTCAGAGTCGTGTTCAGGTTCGGGTTCGGGGACTAACACTCAGGGAGATATGGCCTTAGGCAGATAGGCAGAAGAGGAAGAAAATGACTTGGTCATTGTGTATCCTTAAGCGGATTAGGCTTAAGCAAAAGACTTTTGCACGATTTCTTCCCCGCTCGTTGACTAAAACAAAAATCAATATGACAGGAACAGGAACTAAGATGACTGAGAACTGAGAACTGTGAGATGACAATGCGCAAAAATCAGCTTTCGTTCAACAATAAGTCGACGTCATAAAAATGCCCCAAAACACAATGGACACAATGGGGCGCGACAAGTGTAATAATCACACCAGCAAATGGGTTTTCCGCTCTGAAGAAGGGGCAGGTAGAAACCATGCCCACTCCCACTCCCACTGCCAAGAAAAAGTTGCCAAATTTTCGTTCGATTATGGGAAGCATTATGGTATTTAAGGACTACTCTTCAGTCCAGCTTAGATAATGTAAATTTGTATAGAGATGTAGAGAAAAAAGAATAAATGTGTATATAGACAGAGAGATATAGATGTAGATTAAGAGATCTATATACTGATAGAGACAGAGTTATATAAACAGATGATTCTGAATATTGATGTGGATAAGTAGAATGATAAAAAGGCATAAATAGATATCTAAACTTATAGATAGATAGATGAATGGAGAGAGAGAGTGCGTGAATATGTCGAAGAGGATGGGTGGATAAAGATATATATACAGATATACAGATTGATAAATATCAAATCCCGTTCTTGCATTTTTATTCATATATTTTGTATTTATTTGACTTTATGACTTAAGGAACTCTACCTCGTAAAGGACATTCACATGGACCACATTTGCGCCTCAGGGGCAGCGAGGTTTCTTCCTCTTCTCATCCTCTTTTTATGGGTCTTGAATTACTGGAAATGTGACTACTTGACCGACCAGTCAATGAATATTAAATGCGTCTCGAAGCGTCCCCAGCTAAATCAAACACACAAAAAACCAACCCCAACCCTAAAGACCAATCTAAAAATTATGCTCCCACTGCGTCGCATCACTTTTCTTTTCTTTTCCACTTCCTCTTCTTCAGGACACTGGACACTGGACACTGTACACTGGTCCTTTGAGTATCAGGTTTTAGGTGCTGCAAACACCCATTATCTGTGTAGATGACCATGAATAAATACATTGCTATTCATTGTCCAGCTGTGCCCCTTGCCTTGCCGCACAACTAAGGTCAGTATCGAGCCCCATTCTTATGCAGTTGCCACATTCCATGCCACAAATGCCACATTCCATCCCTTACCATCCCGCTCAATTATGCTTGATATTCATTTGTATTCACAATCAGCAAAAAAGAAACACAAATAAATAAATATTGGCCGGTTTTTTCTCTCAGTGTGCTATCCGCAAATGTTCTAGGCTTATTGTTTGAGTGTAGTTGATTGCTAAGAAGTTGCCTCAGTTTCCATTTGAGGCAATACAATTATGCCTATGTTATATTTGCATCATGATTATGTTTTTGAGCTGAGGCAAGTTGGAACTGAGTTGTTGCCGCTTATTGTTGGTATTGTGTTCGAAAATAAACTCTTTAAGGAGGAAGTGGCAAAGAGGCAAAGAGGCAAAAGACAAAAGATCCGACAAAACATCTTTGACAATGAGATAATGACACAACACATCTGAACCACATCTGGCCACCACATGCAGGCAGCAGCAACAGCAGCACCAGCAGCAATCGCGAACATTGCAACAAGCGTAGCAACAACCGTTGGTGGTGGCCCAGACCAAGTTCCTGTTCTATACCCTATTCCCTATTCCGTATTCCCCATTTGATTGCGACATTAGATTATAAACAAACACCTTCCATAAAATTACTAAACTAATAATAATAATAATAAAAGAAGAATTAATTTTATTACTCTGCTTCTTATTTGAAAACACAATTTACACACATTTAACACACACACAAACTTGCCTCCTCTTGCTCTTTCTCAACGGTCTGAGCCGTCTCGGCAGATAACAGAAACAGAGCTGCCACAAGAAGAGATGGGGCAAGGAAACATTGTGCCTGACTGGGATGTAGATCAGGATTGCGTATCTTTGTCTCTGTCTCTGTCTACTTATCTGTCCCTATCTCTGTCTCAGTACTGCTGTTATGCTGCAGTTGCAGACAGGTACATTTGGTAGGTGGCTGGGTTGCCTGCTTGCATGCATCAAAGGGGCATCCATACACTCAGAAAAACAAATTATACCCTAAACCTGGACAAAACTTTACGGATACTTAATATATAATATGAGAGTGCTTATTTCATAACTTTTTCGATTTTTCGAAATGTCAGAGCGATTTCTAAAATGTTGGGCGATTTTTTCTCTGCGTGTACGCAGCTTTGGCTCTGTGTTGAAGACACAACAAGCTCTAAAACATCTTATAACGATCACAACTAGATTGAAACAAGGACCGGGAATTGGGAATGGGAGCTGAGAACTGGGAACTGGGCATGGGGCATGCTGCGCAAAGTGGTTTTGCTGGCTTCGCGTTGTAGCTGTGGCAGTGGCAATGGCAATGCATCATGTTGCCTGTGTGGCAGGCTTGCCTTTGCAGCAGATGCAACTGAAAACTGAGCCGCGTCCGAGTCTGAGTTCGAGTCTGAATCCAAGTCGTTGACTTGCAGTTATTTCGTTTGTTTTATTTGCAACTATTCTTCTTGTTGTTGTTGTTGTTGTTGTTGGCTGCTCTGTCAATGTGATGTTTGTTTGTTTCTCTCCTCTCTCTCTCTCTATAAATATATATATGTATATTTACCCTGCACTCTTTATTATGTGAAGGTATATCATGCATCAAATAAAAACGATAAAATAAAATAAACTTGAAATCGAATTGAAGAATATATATAAAAAATATATATTATATATAACATATAAACACATGGAAGAATATACATATATAATTATAGATTTCTGCCACCTGTTACTTGATTGATTAGAAACCAATACACCCATTTTTACGAATTTTCAAAGGGTGTACAAGTGAAACCAATTCTCGGCGTACAGCGAAAAAAAGGGCGAATTCTATTGACGCTTATCAATTTGACAATTGACACAAGCTGATCTCTCTCTAGCTTCTCTCTCTCTCTCTCTCTCGCTCTTCCTCTTTCTGCTTTGGCAACAAACAGTTTGTCTGTAAAAACGACGGCAATCGGTGAATTCTTGGTGTTATTTAAATTAAACAATGAAGCTATTGTTCTTCTGCTGCGTCCTCTTCTTCTTCTTCCGCTTATTCTTCTGCTTCTTCTTCTACTTGCAAATTGAATGCAAAATTAAAATAAGTAGGGCAAACGACAAATAGAAAATCGCTTAGTAAAATAAAACAAAGTTAAATCTAAACAAAACAGACATCCTGTAAAATAATACTGATTTTTCATTGCTAATATAAAAATATACTAAAATATTATTTAAAATATGAAATATGAAATTAATGAAAGAAAGAAAAAGAAAACCACAATTAAATCGAAAGCGCAAAAGCAAAGAAAAAGAAAACGAATTAAAATCAAATTAAAATATATTTATTCTGTTTCAAGTTCATATTTTCATTTTGGTTTTGTTATTAATATTAATTTTTCGATTTTTATGATTAAATAAGTTTATATAAAATATAAATTAAGGGATAATATGCATTTATATCCATATTTATACATAATAATATATAAATCAAATAAAATAATCTTCAATATATTCAATAACTCGATGAATACTTATTCGCTTATGCTCGCGTATGCTAAACTTTGCTCAGCTAATTTCTTATTGGCTCTTGGATAAGCTTAAAAAAGAACTAAATGAATAAATTTCGCTTTATAAACTCTTTAAATGCGTGCGTGTGCGTGTGTGCACGGTCGTTGTCCTAGACTTTTTCCAGGGCTCAATGCTGCCAGGTCGCTCTTAACTAATCTGCATGGCTCTGATAAGAGAGAGGCGAACAACCATGACGAGTGGAAGGGGGGAGAGGAAGGGGGGTGCCAATGGAAGGTGAACGGTGGTCAATGATCGAGATGGGAATGAAGTGCGTGCTCAGCACAGGACTAACCGAGAGAGGAAGACGGGCAGAGAGCGCACAAGAGAGCGAACGCAGAGCAGAGCGAGAGCAGAGGAGAGCGAGCGCAGGAGAGAGAGTGGGTGGGTGAGAGAGCACACGAGAGAGAGCTTGCTGGCGACGTAGATGCTTAGATCGAAACAGAAGATGAAGCAGCATCAGCAGCTCAGGCGAACCAAAGGTGAAGAAGAAGCGGCAGCGGCAGATCGAGTTAGCACAAATGATAAACAGACAACGCAGGCACCTAAAGCTCCCTCCTTAACCACCACCACCCCCCCACCCAACCAGCAACTGCAGCACCTGTAGCCATCCAAGAAACAGGAAACAACAATGTTGTACGAGAAATTTGATTTCTTGTATTTTGCTCTTGCGTTTGCAATTCGCATTTCGCATTTCGCATTCGCATTCACCTGTTGTTATTTTTTTTTTCGAGTGTGTTTATTTTTGCGACAGGCAAACGGACAACAACAACAACAAAAACAACTAGTTTTCCATGTTTTCGCATCTTGCGCACATTCGCATTCCAAAGCTTTTCGATCTCAGGCGCAGTCGCTGTCGACGTCGCTGCCGACGTTGGCACCGGCGCCGCGTTTCAGATTCGGCTTTATCTATCTTATGGTAAGAAACAACAAAAAAAACAAGAAAAGCAAAACAAAAAACACGTTTTCGCTGCATTTTCTCAATAGACGACGAGACACGCTTTGCACGCAACATTTTTTTAGAGCCCAAATAAACGCACACACACGCACACACACACACACAGACTCACACAGAGAGACATATTTGATTTTTATACATTATGCGTAACAAGTGCTGCTTGTAGGCAGTGGGAGAGAGCCAGAGGGAGAGAGAGAGCTCGACTGGGAGATACCCTTGGCCATACATTTCAATACTCACATATGTAAAATAATTAATTAATAATACTAATTATAATTACAATTAAATTTATTGTTATTATTATTAACATTATTATTAAATTAAATTTGAATATCATTTCATTTGCAGTAAGTAATTTAAAATGCAGTAAGTAATAAAAAAGTCTACTTTAAATAAATAAATATTTAAAATTTGAATTTTATTATAATTATATTATTCAGTCTTAATGTAATAACAATTTTAGTTTTTAACTACTGTAGATTGAAAGAGTTTATTAAAAGATAATTTTGCATCGGTTTCAGCGAATAGAAACCAATCAAAAACTTCTATCGAAAGTTTACCGTTAATCTCTATTTTAGTTTTCTTCATTTCAATTTAATTGCTCAGGTTTAGTTTAATTTGCTCATTTTATTTATTATTATTTAATTTATTTTTTATTATTTTATTAATTATTATTTAATTTATTTTTTTATTTATTAACATTTAATTTGTTTTCTATTTAATTTTTTGAAGTTTTTATATTAATTTTTCAGTTTTAATTACTTGTCAGCTTGAATTGAATTTTAATTAGGACTGTTTTCAATTTGGATATTTTAGCGCTTAATTTGTATTTTAAATTTTAGGTTTACATTTAATTAAAATTAGAACTGTTCTTAACGCACATAAAAACAAATAAAAATGAATGCATATATTGAATATATTGAATTAAATCACCAAAAATTAAATTATTTTCAAATTTTATTTTAATTTTAATTCGTAACTTAAATTTTAAACTTCAATTTAATTCACATTGCGACAGTTTTCAATTTAAATTTCCTTTTTTATTATATTTTACTTTGTAATTTTCATTTTGGATTGAATTTTTTCTTGACTGATTTTAGTAGCCATAAAAATTAAAACATATTTTGAATGGATTCAAAAAAGCCTCCAATTCGATATTCGCACAACATATGTATATGTGTGTGTGTGTATGTGTATACAAAGAAACGATATTATTCTTTTATTTGTTGTTTTATTTGCTTTCCGCTGGCAGTTGTCCAGTTTTACCAGCTCCTCAGAACTGGATAAAAACCTGTCGTTGTATCCCCCTTATCCTCCTCCCGTTTCCCCAACACTCCTTCTATGGACCCCCTTTTCCCCTGGTTTCCTCTTAATGGCCGAAGCAGTTCTGTTTAGCTTAATGAGCATGCGTGCGCCAAGGTGTGACTGTGTGCGTGTGAATATGTGAATGTGTGTGTGTGTGTGTATTTGAGTGACTGCGTATGTTTGGCTTTGCGTTTACATGTTGCCAGCTTCCAGTTGCTTTCAATTGCATTTGACTAGGATTATAATTTACTTAACTTAAAAACTGAAATTAATATTCAATTCGGTATATACAAAATCTGGAAATAATAATTATGAATTAATTAAAACGCAAATAAAATCAAGCACAACAAAGCACAAATTGTACAAAGTGGCTGAAAAGGGAAGCAGCGAAGACAAAAAAAAACTATCTGCATCTCTTTTTATCGTCCAAGAGCTGCGCGAGACGTCGAATAACTATAAGCAAAAAAAAGTACTCGCAGTGACATTAATATATGGGGAGGGGGGAGTTCGATGTTCACACGAAGACACGGCAAAGACACGATCACAATTTCGGCTGATGTTGGATTGTGTGTGTGCGAAAGATTGCGTTGTGCGAATAACAATGCGTTACGCAGTGGAAGGGAAGGGGGTATCTGTGCACACACACAAACAAGCTCAGTTGCCTGATTATCGATAATCACTGTGTGTGACGTCAGCACCGCTAATTGTTGTACGCTTGGAAACACTGTTGACAAGAGTACGTACTGCTATTGTCAACATTGTTGACAAGCTTACTATTCTCATTGTTGCCAACTATTCGCACACACAAATTCAAATGTATGTTTGTGTATGTATGTATGCATATGTGTATATACATAATGTACACATCTATTTGCATTTTGTTGCTTGTCGCTGTCTGTCATTGTTTTAGTTGTGGACGCGTCTTTGGCTTTTTGCCGCCATTGACTAGAATATTGAAATTGGAAGAATAGCTGAAAAGGAAGGAGTCAAGCCTGCAACACACACACACAGACAGATATGCATGAATGCATATGCATGTCTGCAGCTACTCAAGTACACTGAGAAAAATAATTAGTAATTAATAAAAATGAACAATAAATGAATAATAAAAATTTCCTAAATTATTTCAAAATTTAATACCCAAAATCAAAATGCTTTTTTTTTATTTCATAGACATTTTGTCAATAATTATCAATAACTTTATGGAAACTCGATATGAAAAATAATAAATAAATAATAATTGATCAAAATTTCCCTACAATTATTCTTATTTTATAGATATATTTTCTATTAATAAGCAAAGAGATTACAGAAAATATAAATGAAAAATTATAAACAAAAATACTTCTTTTCTATATTTTGAAAATATTTTCTGTGATTAAGAATAAAATTGCTAAAAAGTAGGAATTAAAATCCTTATTTTTTGTCAACAATAATTTCTACATTTCAGTACTCGTTTGTTTTTCTCAGTGTAGTCAGAAGCTACCGCTTTAAGCATCTTGCGCAAAATTTGCCTCATTGTTTTTTTTCGCCTTGATTGTCTCTTTGAAGTTTCCCGTGTAAGCAATTCCACTATGGAATCATGGAATCATGGAACAACAAAATGTACAAATGTAAAAGTATACCTTTACAAGTAACTAGCTGCAAATGTACATATGTATGTACAGATGCCGGCAGCAGTGCAATTTATGGCGTTCTTAGATGACACTTCCCAGCAACGAACGACGAACAATCGGAAAACTACAAATAAGAACAACAAATGAAGGCAACTTTGACACATGTTCTCTGGGAATGTGCAGAGAAGAAGAGTTAGCTTTGGGCGGAATTTCAAATAATATTGCCAACAAAAATAATAAATTTTTTTTAAATATATACATTTAATATTCCAAAATGAAAAAAGTATATTATAATAATAATATTATAATAATAATAACAGTACTAAAAAAATAACAACAATAATTGCAGTAAAAATAATTATAATAATAAGTATAATATAATAATGAAATTTCATATTTTTAAGCTTTTTCTTTACACTGAATATTTTTTTGAATATTCCTTTAATTGTTTTTTTGTCCGCTCTTTTAATAATTAAAATACGTTTTTAATGAACTTGACACTGTAAAAAATATTTATTTATTTATTTGATGTTTTGATAAATTAATTATTTATTTAATTTAATAACGAAAAATAATATAAATGATAATAAAGAAAATAATAAACACATTGTCGATGATATGAAATTTGAATATTTAAAGCCTCTTCAAACCTTTTGAATATTTTTTATTTGATGAACCGTTTTTTAATTAAATGATGTTTTGACTGTTTCCAGGTCAAACAATTCGTTAAAACAGCAAACAAAATAAGTAAAAATATATATGGCAAATTTAAATATGATTTTTTTTACTGGAGTATATACTCTTTTATTTATTTTATATATAAAAAATATGAAAACTAAGCTGCATAAAGGAAGACGAAGAAAAAACAGATCACTCCTATTTGAATATCCAGCAGTGTGCTTATGTGTGTAACTTGAACGGGATCATTATTTTTGAACAGCAAGATCGAAATGAAATGGGAAATGAGAAATGGGAAATGGCAAATGTGAAATGTGTGCGTAATCAACGAAAATAAAAAAAATCAAGAAAAAAAGAGACAACTCAAAAAACGGGCAATCAAAAAGCAGACAACAACAACAACGGTTCAAAACACGAACACGAGCCACATACAAAAAACAGACAAAGCTAAGCGCATGGTTACAGTTATACACATACATACATGTGTATATATATGTGTGAATGTGTGCTTGCACGTAAAGTTACGCGTCGAGTCTTCGTGTCTGTCGTCTTGTTTCGTTTCGTCTCGCTTCGTGTCGTTCGTTCGTTCGCATTTACAATTACAGAAAACCAGTCACAGTTTTCCCATCCGACTGGAAGCCAAGCTCTGCTTCTTCTTCGTCTTCTTCTTCTTCTTCGGCTTTGCCTTGCAAAGAGCTGTCTGCGTGGCAAATGCACCTGTCGCACTCAATGCTTGTGCGCAGCAGCCAGTGGCTAGTTGCAAAGTTGCAAGTTACCAGGGAACAGGTCCCGAGGCTTTAATTTTCATAGATTTCTGCATAATAGCAAAAACTTTAATGCAAGCTATACACACATACAAACACATTTTACATGTGTATTTGTTTAACTCTAATTTTTATTTTGGTTTTGAATGTTTGAATTTTAGAATTCGCAACAGGTTCTACCGAGCTAAAGCTAAAGTAATAGAAGATTAATGATTGATTGAAATTGCGCATACACAATCGCACGAGCGTATTTATTAGTATATAGTATCTAGTTGTTATCCTTATCTCGAATAGAAGAGTGAAATCAAGGTCAACTTTATTGCAAGTATTATAAGCATTCGCATATCACTAATCCCTTACTACGAAAGTACCAATTTTGTTATTGCATTATTGCAACTTAGAGTTCCCAACAAGTATATCGAGCAGCTACTGAGTAGGAGAGTGAGATTTAACGTCGATCGAAGCGTGGCAAATATATAATAGGTCAACTTAAAAATAGTACTAGTATTCCAAATTGGCTTTACCGTACGGACTATGGCAACCCAGGAGTAAGAGACGGTCATACGGTCATATAGAAATTCGAGTTTGCATATTGAAATTCCCGAAGTTGTAGAAGATCAATGTGTATCATATGCATGATAGACAAACATTAATTCAACTATATGTATACAACTAGTATTAAATGTATAATACTATTCCTCGGTTTTATCTTTGCTCTTTTCCATTTTAAAATTCCCAACAGCCTGTTTTTTACACCCTAAGTTACCTCTAATCCTTTGCATTTTGATTTCCAACAGGTTCTATTGAGCAGCCAATATGGAGCGAGAGTCACATAAATAAAGCATAAGTCAATAGACAAGTGTAGCTAGTTCTTAATAGGTAGGATTTATTTCAATTCATGTCTATATACGTACATATATAGTTCAAATATTTTTGTACAACTCTAAATTAATAGATTTTGCAACGTAGAATCTACAACAGGTTCTAAGTAGAGACAAGTATGTATTTGTATAACTCTAGTCCTTTTTTCGAACCACATTTCAAACTTAATAATTTGAACTTTTTTGTATTTTCGAATTAGATAATGACATAATTGAATAGCAGATCAAAGTGTAGCAAACTTATAACAGGTAAATTTTAATTCGAGCTATGTATGAATGAAAAATCATTTTCTAGCATTTTATAGGTATAGCTATAGGTATATAATAGACGACCAAAGTATACCAAACACGTAAAATATTATGTAGGTAGGTTCGCATTCCCAAATAGTTTCTCGAGAGAGTGACATAAAGAAGATCAAGTGGAAGAAGTGGGGAGTTGATAAGAAACTCACCTTTGCTTTTGCTCGATCTGCTTGAAATGTGTTATTCCATATATATGTATACAATATATATATATACATATATAAATTGTTTGATTTGTTGTTACTTTGACTAGCGCCGCTTGCTGTTTTTTTTTTATTATTTTGTTATATAAATTTCCTAAACTTTATATATGGCACTGTTGAAATTTTAATTGTTTTCTGCCCAATTTTATGGGTCACATTTCACTTGTTTCTTTTTACAGAAGTTCCTTCATTTTTGGTGAGCTGCACTCACTTTGATTGAGCCTGTTGTTGTTTTTGTCTCATATTGATATAATTATCATTAAGAACATAATGATGATGATCAGCAGCAGCCACAGCAGCCGATTTGACAACATCGAAATAATGGTGCCGATTTACCGACGATAGTCGGCGGCTGCCCGCAACACATTTTACAGTTTGTGATAAGTGTCTGACCTTTTTCATTAACAGTTCAAATTTAGTTTTATGTCAAGCGACAAAATTTTGAACGAGAGTAGCAAACATATTCTATCTCTCGCTCTCTCTCCCTCTCTCTGTCACACTTGCTGATTGGGATCCTTTTGTTGTGGCTGCTAACGGTTAAAAAAGCTCACACGCGTCAAGCTGTAAAAACGGTCCGCCGACAACTGCAACGGTACCCAGAGCGACACACGAAAAAAGCACGATAAAGACGAAAAAAGCACGACAAAGACAAAAGCACGACAATAAACGACAGTCAGCGACAACTGCAACTGTAACTGTAACTGTAACAGCGACGCGCGACAAGCAGACAAATAGCCACCACCACCAAACACCACCACCACAGCGTGGCAATGTTCAATTGTCACTGATTTCAATTGGATTCCACTTCCACCTTTAGCTCTGCTCTGCTCGCTGCTGCTGCTCTGCATGCTGCTCTGCTTGCTGCTCTGCTTGCTGCTCTGCCTGCGCTGCCTTTGCAAGAGGGATGCTGCCAGCTGCTGCTCTTCGTATTTAAGAGTTGCTCTAATCTGTCGGCTTTTGCTCGTGTGCTTTCGGTTCGCTAAAGCGTCAGCAGCAACAGCGAACACACACGCATACAACTCTTTGATTTCCTGAAGAGAGCAGCTGCAGCAGAGAAAGATTGTTAGGGAGCGCGTATATCTAATTGTATGAAGCAGTTGAGCAGCCAATGACAGCCGCGCACAGACCATTGACGACCAATCGTTCATTTATAGAAAGCACATTGCAGCAACGCCCATTGCTTGTCTCTCTCTCTCTCTCTCTCTCTCTCTGTGTTTTTGTATACATTGCAATCCTTCTTTGCTGCTGCTCACCTCTTTCAATATTTATCCGTAAATTATTTGTGCACTTTAGCCACTGTCTCAAAAGCAACAACAACAATATCATCTTGTGTAAATATTTCATCACACATTTTCCAAAATCGTACACTCAATTCTATGACGTATTCTTGTTTTTTTATTTGTTTTTGTGTTGTAACTAGCAAATATTCAGCAGAAGCCAATCATATTTCCTTTCTTTCACTAATGGTAAAAGCTTTCGCTGATCCTAGCTACACTTGGAAAAACGAACGACTTGTAATTTAGAAATGTACCCTGAAAACTTCAAATAATTTTCTGATTCTAAGAAAAATTATAAATATAAATAAAAATATGTATAAAAAATATTGTTTAAATATAAATTAAATACAGATTTAAGAAATTAAAATTTAAAAATAATTTTTAACGTTAATACGTTTTAATATTCATCACACATAATAATAATAATAATTAACTTCTAACAATTTATAAACGAACTAATGTTTGTTAAAGTGAATTCTTACATTACTTATATTCAATGATAGTATAGAGCTAAACAAGAAGGCTAACATATAAAAATGTCCGTGGATATTAGAATAGTCGAACAAAATCGAAGTGGCAGTTTTATTTTTAAACCATCAACGCCACCTATCGGCAACGCTGCGCAATTATTAAATGCTTATCCCATACACAAACCCTATGATTTTAAAGTTTTACAATTAGATTTTAACTTTAGTTGTTACAAAAATGAAATAAGATAATAAATGAATGGTTGGCATATTTGATATATTTTGTATATGAAAACAAGTCGAAAATGTTGCACCCAACTCGAAAGAAACAATTTGAAGACACAAACCAAACACATTTTTGTTTGGTATAGATCTTTGATAAACTGCATACAACGAATTTATCAATTGTCCAAAGCTCTTCTAATAGGTGTAGATCTTGGAAAAGAAACAAAACTGTGTTTATGGCTGCGCATAAATTGATTTTCGAAAGCTGACAAAACTATGTTTGGTGTGGATCCTTGGTTAGGTGAAAAACCCGAATTGGGGCTGCAAATGTACAATTGGAATCGCTAACAAGCAGAAGCTTTTAAAGCAAAGCTTAGCACCATATGCAAATAAAATGCTGCTAGATTGCTATTGCAAAGCTCATATTTTATTTGCGCACATTTTGTGCTTGACGCTTAGCGTGCGAGAGAGAGAGAGATATAGCAAGACCAGAAGCTGACGACGTTGATTCAAATAACGTTCTCTCTCTCGAAAGCTGACAAAGTTGATTCATATAACGTTCTCTCTCTCGAAAGCAGACGACGTTGATTCAAATAACGTTCTCTCTCTCGCTTTCTCCCTTTATGTCTCACTGCCCCTTCTTTAACACTGCCTGGAATAATGGCGTAAATGAATTTCAGCCAAAGCTCAAGATCCTTGTTGCAAATGTTTTAATGAAATGCGAAAAAGTCAAAGTAAAATCGAAAAACCTAATTTATGTGTATATATAGATATATAATATGGGGTTTTTATTTATGGATACTAGTATAATATATATATATATATATATATTAATGCATAGCTATATGACAATTAGCTATTATTAACTATTTACTTTTATCATTCCAATTCTCAGTTGAGTTTTGTGTGTGTGTGTAATAATAATTCCAACATAACAATAATTAAAAACTTTATTTTTAAACAGATTATTTTGAAAACATACACAATTATTTATTATATTTACTCAATTTCACTGGACTTTTATTCATTTCCATATTTGGTTTTCAGGGTGGGCGCAGTGTTTAATCTCTCTATATAAATATACATATATATATAAGTGTGCTTAGGTACAGTTGTGCTCAAAATAATAGTAGCGCACTTTAAACAAGTCAAATAATGATTGAATTCCTTATCGCATTTTGAATTAGGTTTTTTTCCATACAATTCCATACAATTTCGACTCAGGAAATGTAATTCGCATTAAATTTGCAATAGATGATATTTAATTAATTAAAGTGTAAACTTGAAATGAGCAACTAAAATTTAAGGGAAATTCCTTTTTTTATAATAAATAAAAATTATAATAAACTTAGCAGTTTCTGTTGTTAATATACCCTGAACCCATTAAAAATGGTTTCGTGCAAATGTATGTAACAGGCAGAAAGAAGCATCTACGACTCCATAAAGTCTTATATATATTCTTGATCAGGGTCAACAGCGATATTGCGATATAGTCGATATAACTATGTTTGTATGTCCGTCGGATCTCAGAGACTATAAGAGATAGAGAATTCAATTTTAGAATATAGGTTCTCGTATATTAGGCGCATATCAAGTTTGCTTTATTTCATCGATAACTGCCTCTGTTTCTCGAACATCGATACATTTCGATTTCCGATAGTAATATATTTTTGAGGCAGAATCTTCTAATTATTACATAATATACATATGCATATTAGTGATCTAGATCTATATAAGAAACACCGAAGTTAAAGTCGGAAGTAGATTCACATATTGAACTCCTTTCTATCAGCAGCCGCAAGCATTTGATGTATGTATAAATGTGCGAGCGCATATGTGAGAAAGAGATGCGTGCGTTTTTGTGTGTATTCTGCAGAGCCCCGTTACCTACGATTGCGTGTATATACAGTGAGAGACAGCTCAAGTCGACCAGTGTCAAAGAAAAAACGTAACTGCCTGCCATAAGCTAAGGTACATGGCAGGTACATGTATTAACCACCAATATGAATGTATGACCCTAATAAACTGAGAGTTCCCCACCTGCACCAAGGTGTCCACAATGTACCTGGTCCAAATAAGTTGCAGGCAATTATTTTTTTTCTTTGACACTGGTCGACTTGAGCTGTCTCTCACTGTATGTATGCATCAGTTCGGGTCAGTTTGAGCTTGTGAATAACGGCTTAAATTTTGTTTACTCTGTAGTCCAACTGTTACAACTGGGTTCAGGATGCATTGTAGTCGATCTCACTCGACTTACTGGTTTATATAGTTCCAAATGAATTAAAGACAACAAAAAGAGGATTGAGTTATCTGGTTTTTTAATAAAGATATAATAAATCAAAAGTCGCGAGGATCAGAAGTACGATTCCATATACTATCCATTATCCATTATCCATATTCACAAATGAGCATCAAATAAATAAAAATTTATGAAATATTTCTAAAGAATCAAATAAAGTAGACTTATAATTAGTAGCACTATTATTATCATTATTGTTTTTGAAAACAGCAACAAAAAATTCCGGATAATATGGCTAATAGTGAGTAGTCAAATAATATTCTATATCTATTCTATTTGAACAAACAAATTTGAAGAAGTGTAGTACCTTCATCATTTTGAACGCAACTGTACATATTTATATATATATATACATAAATAATACATATATATATATATATATATATATATATGAGTATCTCATAGTAAGGTTTGCATATACATCGATAGCTAATGTCTGATTTTACGATTTATTAGGTAACAGTTCCGGCGGGGGAGTGGCAACCATCATCGTCGTCTTCGATTGGGCTCTCGCAGCTACCTCGAGGCTGGCTCTCCTCGCTGCCGCCGCCATATAACTGCCATAATAGCGACTGAGTATCTGTGGGTCGACGCCATTGAGTTCCACATACGAAATGGGCAAGGGGTGTACGGCAGAGGGTGTCAATAGGGTGTCAGCCGTACCGGCTGTGTTTAGCGGACACTCGTCCAGCGAATTGGAATCATTTGAGCTGCCCAACACTGGAGAGTAATTATGTAGATCTCGCTCCTCCAGTTCCACATCGGTGAGGTAAGCTGGCACTGCCGCACCCGGAACAGTACCGGGCGTATTGGGTGTACCAGGGGACTTACCGTGTGCAATTTGCTCCTCCTCGCAATCCTCGACATCAATTTCCGCCTCGGCATCCACGTCCAGAGCCGGATTAATATTATTATTATTATTATTATTATTATTATTATTGCTCGTTGGGTGCTGTTCCAGTACCATCATTTGTTGCTTCTTCACCTGCACCTTTGTGATGAGCGTATGCTGTGTCTGTGTGGCAACCTCTCCATCATCTGCCACTATGTCCACGATTTGCACATCGGGTGCCAGCAGCGAGGCAACATCGAATTGCCTCTTACGCGTCTGCGAATAAAGATTCGCAATTGTTGTCGTCGTCGTCGAATTGATGTAAGAGATATGCTGATGGGGCAGTGGATGTGCAAGTGAGTGCTGTGGATGATGTGGATGTTGGTGTGGATGCTGCGTATGTGGTTGCTGCTGCTGCTGCTGCTGCTGTGGCTGCTGATAATCCAATCGGGGTTGTGCCCCAACGATGCCCCTGCCAAAGAACTGCCCTATATAATGCTGCTGCTGCTGATGATGATAGGGATAATGTAGAGCCGACTGCAGCTGAGCTTGTGGCACTACCGGCGGCGGCGTAGTCAAATCCAGGGGCGGTGGACTCGGCGAATCTGTGCTGGCATCATCCACCGATAAACCCATATGTTTGCGCACCTTGCGCTGTGCTTTCCTACGCCGAAAATCCCCCTTGCGAAAGTCATCCATATTCGCCGGGTGAATGGCCCAATAATGTCCCTTGCCATTCGCACTGCGACCCGATTTGATGAAGCAATCGTTTAGCGATAAATTGTGACGTATGGAATTACGCCAGCCCGGGCCGCGACTTCGAAAATACGGATAGTTATCGAGTATGTACTGGTAGATATCCGACAACACCAGTTTCAATTCACTCGAACTCAAAATCGCCATCGCAATGAGTCCGATATAACTGTGCTGTGGCTTCGGCTCCTCCGGTTGAAAGATGCGCTGCGTTTGCGGAAATAAGGAGATCGTTGAGAGGGTCGCCAAACGATTGCCGCCGGAGTGTACGGCTCCGTAGGTTGCTGATGGCTGCAACCAGCTGGGCAGCAGCGAGCTACCCGTCACAGCTGTGGCTCCATATTGCGGACATCGCAGTCTCTCGATATTCAGCGCATAATTGTAGAGCTGCAGGCGATACTGCTCGAGGGCCATGTGTGTAGATGTGGCTTGTGGATGATTCTGACGTAACACTACTGGACTATTGGAATTGCTTCTGCTACCTCCGAGTGGGTAGTGCTCGCTTGCGAAGAGCGGCTTGAGCTGCTCCTGCTGCTGCTGACCAGCTGTGCCTGAGGTTGACGTTGATGTTGATGTTGAGGGTGTGGAGGGTCGCGTAGGGGACAAGTTGTGAGTGTTGGCCATCATCGTCGGGTAACGGGTACTGCTTGACTATCCGTCTGCTCTCTAAATAGCCAACATGGTACAGATCGGTTTGTCGGAGTTTGATAATAGAGCCATTCCCAAAACAACTCGCCAAATTAGCTGCAAATGAAATAGAAAAAAATCAGGAGTTCAATTAGAGAAGATATTGGTTAGGTTTGAGGAGAGCATGTCTATATTTATGTATATATTTATTTTTGATCTATTTATATATATAGCCACTACTACTACTATTTTAAGGGTATTTTAAAGTTAAGCTAGAGCAGCCCTCATAGATATATGCACATATAAATAATTCGAATATAAACTTTATTTATATATATATAAAGAGTCTAGAATCTAGTTAGAATCAAGTTGAGCACTATATATATTGTAATTATATTTAGATAATAAATAGTGTTCGAGTACGAACATGTGACGATGATAGCTCGCCCATACAAGCCAGCCTTGATCATCGTTGTGCCTGTCACTGATGTTGGATTCGCAACTGCAGTTGTTGCTGGCGACAAGTTGCCGGCAGCTAGCGTTCACAGTCGCCGTGATCCAGCCGCTGAGGCGCCGATGCGCCGATAACAGACAGTTCGATTCCGCGCGTCTGATTTCACACTATACGTGATTCAGACAATAGAATAATTTGAGTATCTAGAAACTAGTTAGGATTTGGGAGACACTACTTCATAGAGTCAACTTTGTCTTCTAGGATTGGAGAAATTATATACCAATGACGAACACTACCGGATCCTCTTTTGAATGTTTATTTAGAGTCTACACTTAATTAAGTTACATATATTTAGAAATGATCTATGCTTGGTGGGTAAGATCCAAAGAGAAAGGGTGAATTAATACCTAGTTGGGGCTAACCTTCAGCGATACCCTATATACAAAGAACCCTTCAACTAGAGCATCCCTCCTTTAAATGCTATACTATACATTTATACAGCTGTCAATGAGTCTTGCAGTACCTAAATAAACCCTATATGGCACTACCCTCTAACTGCAACTACCCACACAAAAAAAACCTGTTTATTTATTTTAATCGAATACTTTTTGTTTCCGTTTAGTTTCGCAATTCTCATTTGATGATTCCTGGATGAAACTGAGCCTCAGCCTAAGCTCAACTTGCTGTGGGGTCTGTCTGTCAGACAGAGATACAGACAGACAGCGAGACGGACAGAGAGCACAGTGATGTTTGGTATTTATGTTAATGAGAGCTGCACTCGATGTCACTTCCCAAGTGCTGGCCGTGTTTCTTCGTTTTCACGCTTGATATAATAAAAACACTCTTCACATCTCAAGTGCCTCCCCCCCCCCCCCACACACATACACAAACCCGATGACGATGCCTCGCTTTTGAGTGTAGTTCTTCAAGCGTATATCATATGTAGATACAACTCCAAAATAAATCGACGTCTGAGGTGCGGTTATTGTTTTCTCTTCTTCTTACTTCCTCCTTCTTTTTATGCTAATCTTGATACCCTTATAATGGGATAATAATAATAATAGATTCCCTTTCCTATGCATAGATATGCATTTAGAGTAACGAACCCAGGACTCCAACAAGGATTTATTAATTATAGCTTTCGACTAGAACAAAAATCAAACTGTAATCTTAAAAATTGCCCCAAAATTAAAATCGAACTTAAAACAAGAAAAATTATTTGGCTTTTGCATATAAACTCAGAAATAAACAAACAAATTTAAAAAAAAAAAATTAATTTTTTTTTGAATTATTTTCCATTATTAACAAATTTCTAAAAAGCCGAAAAGAAAACATTGATTTTTATAGGAATGTGGAATAAATCTGAAAAAAATTATAAAAATGCAGTAAAAAATTCATAAAAATTCTAAAAGAATGTAAACTTAAATATAAACATAAAAAATTAGAAAATCTTCTTTTCTACTTTTTAGAAATGTTTTCCATAATTAAAAGTAAACTTCCAAAGAGTACCAATGAAAAGGAATAATTTTATGAAAAATACGAACGAAAAAAGAATTCGAAATAAAATCTAAAATAAATATCTATAAAATATAAATGAAAACTATAATAATAATAATAATAGTAATAAATTAAAACTTTTATTTTTCCCAAGTTGCGGACAGAAGTGATCAAATTTACTCTCTCGATTTATCATCGCTATTTATCTATATATATATATATATATATATTTATATATTTATATATTTAATCTCAGCTAAGGTGAGTCGACTCAAAAAAAGTACAAAATATAAAAAAAATGGATTAAGTTTAACTATAAATAAAATTGAAAATTGTAATTAACAAAGCAAGAAATATTTAGAAGAGTTTTGGGTGCATTTATCTATATATTATGTATATATTTGTATCCAACTCCATAAACTATACATCAAGATAATAAACCTCATCAAACTCACCAGTTTTTCGTTTTATTAGGATCCTAATATTTTGATAATATTTGAAATGATCAACATCGGCTTACTAAGTTATATACCTGCCATATGGTAACATTTCAATGACGGCAATTTGACTTCGGGTTTTGGTTTATTTTGTTTTTGTTCATATTATAAATATATTATATTCATATATTAATCCATTTTTTCAGCACTTTTATGTAGAAAATTATTATTTTCATTTATTAATTACTAGTACTTGGAAGTTTAGTTTAGGCTTGGCATAAATCAATTAAGATGGCACAACTATTTATAATACAATTTACAATAGTATTTATAGCAGTACTTATAGTAATATATATCTATATATTTATATATACAGTTACTTTTTCTTTTTATTGTTGTTTAAACATGTTGTTTACAACATTTTACTACTACTATTTCATGATAGCAGGAGCCACTTTTGACTTTTGTTTTATATTTAAACCGGAACGCGAATTTTATAATAGTTTTATTTATATATATACATATTTTTCATTTTTGAATCGATCGATTTAAACTTGGAGATTGTTGAGCGCTCAAATCGTGCGTGCAGTCGTCGCTGAGTTTCAACTGGGTCTGGGTCTGGGTTAGTAAGCGATTGCTGTAAAATTGCTGTGCTCCTCTTCTCGAGTGCTGCTCAGTGTTGCTGTGCTGCTTGCGCAGAATGGAAAGCTAACTGGACTGGCCTGGCTGCCTGCCTGTGCCAGGGTTAACTGTAACGGCTGCAACAGCTATATAACTGTGCGCTCCGCCTCTGCTTGCGCTTGTGTTTGCCAGTGCTCGCTTCTGATTGGCGTGCGCGTCTTAAGGGCTGCTCGTTGAGCACGTCAGTTAGCCAATCAAATGCAAGCAGCCTGCATAGAAACGCATTATTTTGTTTTGAGCACCCTTGTTGTTGCTCTTGACAGTTATCTTACTTCCACTCATACACACACACACACACACACACACACATGTTAGATTAAAGAACAGGTTTCAAAGAAACGAAACAATCTTCGAGTGTTTTTAGTATTTTCAGTAATGTAACCAGCTAAGGAACAAAATCATCATTTTATAAGCAGTTTTGTATGTTTTTATTTAAATTGAAAAACGCAAGTATAAAATTTTATTTGCAATCTAAATTATTTATATTTAATGAATTAAATACACCTAAAATCATATCAGCATCATTTTATTTGTATAATTCAAATTTAAAAAGATTTATTTCAATAATTCTTATCTCAATTAAGTAGTAGTAATTTTTTTAATTTTATAATAATATGCTTAAATTATTTATTTTAATTAACATTTACAAGCATAAACATTAATTTTTATTCACTAGTATTATACCAAAGATATACTTTATTTTATTTAGTTTGTTTTATTAATAAAAAAGCTTTAAATAAATACAAATTTTAAATAAAATGTACAATTAAAATTATCAATTAAATAATATTAAATTCAAAATAAATAATTTAATTAAATTTCGATATAGACTTGTCGAGTTATAGCAAAACATAGATAATCTAGACTTCGAGACATCGATTTCAAGTGCATGCAGGAAGCACATTTGCAGCAGGACAATGGCGAAACGGGATTTGTAAATAGTACTCGACGAATGCGATTAACAATGCGATTTCGGGATTGATCCATTTGGCTTCGGACCCTATTGTTTTGCTATACCTTAAAGGATAGTAGCATCTTTTCGCATTAAGGCAAATTTTTGAGAAAACCAAGATAAATATCATTGTTATTATTATTTGTTTTCGTCACTTTCCCAAAGTGTTTATTTTTCTTTATTTTTCAAAAATATTTAGCGGGCTTAGATGATTATGCATTTGGTATGAATACAAGCCACCATATATATATATATATATATTGCCTAGAAGGCACACATCTGTCCTTTGTTTGTATTCAAGTGTTATTTTTGGGCGATTCTTAAAATTTCAATTCTGGTTTTATTTTAATAACTTATAAGTAGAGAATATGGAAATTCCATTTTATGTTTAACTTAATTTAATGTTTTATATTATTATTTTATTAATTTATTATTATATTATATTATATAAAGTTAGTTATTAGGTATTTGTAATCATTTGAATGAAACAAATTATACAGATTAGTGCTGAATAGGACTAACGTGAGTTTTAGTCACACGTTGATCAAAAACGGCACTCTGAAATTTCAGCTGATTCCTGATATACATTTCTTTTTGAAATTTTTGAATTTTTTGTATATAGTTTTTTTTTTATATTGCAACCAAATGCCACACACCTGCGGCTGAAAGCATCCCGGACTCGATTTCTTGAAGATTTCAATCGATTACCGTTTTCTACTTTTCACACATTTCTTTCAATTGTGGTCGACGAGTCAAATTAATAAACTAAAGTAGATCAAAGTGCCTCGATATGGCGCTCAAATTTGAGAAGTCATTCCAGGGGTGTGTGTGAGGGAGAGAATGAAAGAGAAAGAGAGACGATTGAGCATAGCCATCAATAACAACACAATACTCTGATCCTTATCCTCTCTCACTCTCCCTCTCTCACAGCATGAGTGAGAGAGCGACAGAAGACAGATGAGCAGTCGATGAGCTGCAATCAATAACAATAAGCTGCTGATCTCTCTCCCTCTCTCCCTCTCTCAACTTCACCTTTTTCTTTTGCTGCTTCCATTTATTGCGGTTTTAATATTTATACATTGGCCAGCTAAAGAAGCGAGCGAGCGAGCGAGCGAGCGAAGACAGAAATCTGTCAACCTTCTACTTAAAGCAGTTGAAATTGCTGTTTACTAATAAAGTAATAAAATGTATTATAAAATTGATTGAATAATGATAATTCTGTGAGAACTGCAAGGAATAGTAGAAATATAGGAAATACAAGTAGAATTAAAGTCAATAATAAAGATTCCTAATTTTGCAAAACATATGAAAATAAAAAGAAGAATTTGATGCATTGACTAAGTATTAAATTTTGTTATTAATTTATTTGAATTTTGGTTTTAATTAATTAAATACTACAGATACTAAAAATTAAAGTTGGTGAATTTCTTGCTGTATCAAAATACTTTGTTAACATAGTGTATATAACATAGGCCAGCTTAACGAGCGAGCGAACAGGAGAGAGCAACAGAGACAACAGCAACAACAGCTGCTGGTGCACTAATACAACTAAAGCTACAACTATACTGCCACTGTTGATTGTATGTACGTGTGTGTGTGTAAACGGGGATTAGAAGCGCACTCAACAACGCACATAAAGGCAATGAGAAATCATCATTCGCATGAACTGTAAATGAGGGGTGGGGGAGAAGCATGTTGACAACCGAATTGGCTTTAAAAGCTGAAAGCTGAAAGCTGAAAGCAGCTTCATTAATGTCGCAGCTTAGCGGGTTTCCCTGCGGCTTCTCTCAATTCCCCACTGTCTCCATTACTGTTATTATTTTTATTATCTATCTGAATAAACGGATTATTACATTGTATTGTGTTGTTGTATTTATATGGAAGCTGCCTGCTTTCACTCCTTTCAATTCAACTAAACAGAAAATGGAACTAAGCATCCTTCTTCTATTTATATAATATACACTCAAGAATACAATTCGAATTCTAATTAAAAAAAAAGCTCTCTAATTTTTATTAATTTGTAATAATTTGTATATGTACTCAACAAAAAATATTCTATTATTATGAAACATATTTCTGATAATCTTTATTTTTTACACTTTTACACTCAAAAGAACTGTCCCAAAACTTAGAAATACCATCGCCCTTTTAATACATTTAGAAAGAATTATTATTACTTTTTGCAATATTCTTAAATATAAATTTGAAATATACGAAATAGTCTTAAGCTAAACTATTTTTTCAAGATGTTAGACAAGTTTTCTACTATTATTTAAAATTAAAAAATCATTTAAGTGAAATTTTATTTTTTATTTATTATTATTATTTATTTATTATTTTATTTCTTCAATTTATTTAAATTTTATTTTTATTTTATTTAAAAAAGCACCAATATTAAATTAAATTTAATTTATTATTATTCTGCGTTGACTTTAAATAAACAATAATGAACAACAATAAATTAACAAATAATTACTTAGCTGCAGAAATGCAAAGAATATTCTATTAAAAAATAATACTATTAAATAAACAAAGATTAAAATTAAATAACAAATATATGAATAAAGTTTTATTGATCTATTTTACTCAATTTAATTAAATTAATGTATTACTTTTCTTAAACTAAATAAAAAATACATAAATAATAATAAAATTGAAACTCTCGATTGGAAACACAGGAAAAAAATTATTCCAAATTTGAGAAAACCTTCAGGAGAATGCCTGCTTTTTAGATATTTGCTTGCAGATTACAAATTTCTTTTTTCTGAGTGTATTTTTGTGTACTGTTTTCTCTATATTTATTCCATTAGAGTCTTACGTCCCTTTGCTGCTGCTGCTGCTGGTTGCTCTTGAAATAACAAATTTTTGTGGTTGCTTCCTGTTGTGTGCGTGCGCCTTGGGATTAGCCAGTCCCAGTTCCCCGTTCCTAGTTACCAGTTCCCTTTTCCCTATTCGTAGTTGCCAGTCCAAATCCTCTCGTGCTGCTTGTTCTGTTTAAATACCGTTTAACAATTTCCCGTCGGCGAGTTTTGTATTCGTTTACTTTTGATACCATTGGCAAATGAATAAAAAGGGGTATCATTAATATAGGCTCAAGTATGTAACAGTCCGAAAGAGAGGGAGAAAGTGAGAGAGAGAGAGAGAGAGAGAGAGAGAGAGAGCAGAGAGAGTTATTTTTTTTTTAATTCGAGAAACCTTGATTTTTATTATGCCTATTTAGCTTCAAATATTTACTTTAAGAAACCCATTTAAAACCCGATTTTCATATTTTCCAACTTCAACTAACTTTAGTTTTCCTATGTTTTGATTCCAGTTTATTATTATTAATTCCTTTTCATACCAATTAATTTTTATAGAGATGGCAATAGCTCTACCAACAGCAATACTAACAAATTGCAAAGTATTTTGAATATCTCTTGTTATATATGTATGTTATCATATTCAAATTAATGCTCTCTTCTCAGTCATTCTCAATAGCAATAGCACTTTTAATTATTATTCACATTTTTAAACACTGATCTCATTATTATTATTATCCTAGGGTATATCTTATTCCAGCTTTCTTTCGACTGAAGCGTTCTTATTTGTTTTCTTTCCTGTTTTTTGTATTTATTTTTTGCTCTGTTGTTCGGTCAAAGCAAATGAGCAAGCAAGAATGAACGAAGGAAAGCTACACTACCCTTGTGATCCCACACCCACTACCCACCCACACTTACATACCACACACACACACACAGACAAAACTTAAGCTCGTTATGAAAATCAATTCCTTGGGGATAGGTGATTTTCAAACAATTTGCACGCATTATATTTATATATATATACATACTTGAACTGCCATATTACAGAGAAGGCAAATATTTTGTGACTTGGCTGGTTGCCACCCCATGTAAATATTCAAAAAAAGCTATAATTAATTGAATATTTCATCTTTGATCAAACAACAAGTGTTGAGTTTATTTTAGAGTGTGATAAAATTATTGCGACAATTTGACGGAGTTTCTCTCTCCCTTCCCCCTCTCTCTCTAAGAGCTACCCCTGTTTCTGGGGTTGCGAAAATAACCAGCTCTATCAGATAATTCGCAGGTATCTGGTTACAGCTTCTGCTTCTATTGCTTCTACATCTGTCGATTTGAAGTGCTCATAATTCAATTATGGAATTCAATTTGTCAACACAATAAAAACGTTTTCAGAGTGTCAATGATATGATTCATTGCCCGGGCCCAAGAAAATACCAAATATGGATGCAATGCCACATAATAAATAGAGCTGGCCTAAATGCCTCTAATGAGTTACACAATAAGAAAAAATGTATTTATTTATTGTCAACAGTCAAACAGGCGAAAAAGTTGAAGTAGATAAAAATAAAATATTAAATTAAATTAAGAAATAAGAAAAATTTATGAAATTAACAAGATAATAAGTAAAAGGCTAATTTTAAGCACAATTCCGAGTCTTAAATTAAGTAGAAAGTAGAAAACAAAACCCACAATATGTATAATATTCAAAATAAAGTTACAAATTAAATGACATCAAATTAAAAATTACTAATCAAATGGAAAAATAAAATAAAATAATAAATACAACTATAAATTAAATAACAACAATAAATTAATTCCTTAATATAAAGATAGAATTAAAAAAAAAAACTAAAAATTAAAAATATTTCAAAATATTTAAACAATAAAATAAAAACAATAGTGTTACAGTCGGGCCTAACCGACTGCGAAATACTTTGACTTTAGCAATGAACAGGGTGGGTGTAGCTAAGAAATACTGGAATGTATAAGCTAGTTGTCTTCCCTCGAAGTCTGGGAACTGTAGCTGTTATATTATGGGAGATATGAGATTTTGGACATTTTGGGGGCTGGAGTGGGAGTGGGTACAAAATCCTAGTAAACTTCCTTCCAAACTCTAGCTTTCAAAATGTGTGAGACATATGGTCTTATCGATTTACACTAACAGGTGAATCGACTTAGGCAGCCGGAATGGGCCTTGCCATCCAATTTTTTTTTATCGATCTCTTGGGGGAGTTACCAGTAACATACTTTTAACATTTGGTGGCTCTAGCTTACAAATTGTGGAAGATATGCGGATTTCAGATTTCTAGGGCCGATGTTCCTGGCGTGGTCCTCCGTTCCTTGGAGGAGGTTACCAGCAAGTCACCTTCCAAGTTTCATTAATCTATCTTTAAAATGATGGGAGTTATACGGGCTTACACTTTTTGATATATCGGAATTGTCAATTATGGGCGCAGGTGTGGGCGTGGCCTTACCAATTATCGGGTTTTAAAAGGAGGCTACCAGTAATATACCTACCAAATTTGATGGCTCTAAATAAAAAACAGCGGAAGATAAATCTATTTAAAAATGTTATAGGCGGGGGGTCTGGGGAAGGCGGTAGTGGTCGTGCCATTTTTCAATCTTTGAAGGACATCTCCAACAACCTACCAACCAAATTTGGAGTGTTGCGAATATCGATTTTATCAATTTCCTAGCCACCTAGTGGACGTAGCACTCCAATTTTAACACTTTGTCTGACGCGGTCACTGACCAGCATGTGTTCCAAGTTTCAAGTCAGACGGACGAACGGGAAGACAGCATAACGGACACTGCACAAATCCAATATGCTACGTATAAAAATTAAGTGATATAAAATTAAAAGCTCAGACACAAATTATATTTAAGCAACGTTTTAGTGAATGCCAAACTGTGATTTCAAAAAATATTCTTCATAACTGGGCAACTGTTAATTTCTTTCTAATCCATGTACATATTTTAGTTACTGTCCATGCGCACACAGACGCACGCTTATGCATATATATGTGAGCTAAGAATCTACGCTTTAGTCACACATACACATTTATGTACATGAATGTGTGCATAACCTGAGCTATGAATCTACGCACACACACGCAAGCATATGCATATGCTCTCTTGTTTCTCTGTTCTCCTTTTTAAAGTGAATGCTGCTGCTGCTGTGTGCGTTGTATTTGTTGTATGATTTGACAGTTGAGTGGAAAAGGACAAAAGTCGTTAATTTGTTTATTGGATTGCGCAATGTATACAGTTCGCAAATGCACTCGAAAACGACCAAATAATAATAACAGTAACAGTAACACAACAAAAGGCGCGAACGTGTCACCATCACCAACACAAAAGCGACACGAACCATTGTGCATATTACCCCCCAACCCAACCCCTCACCCCTCTCCTTACTCAAGCAGTTTTCGCAACAGCCGCAGGCCAATGCCCAATGTAAAGTTGACGAAACCATTGAGCCGAAAATATTCAACTCGCTTTTCAATACACAATTGTATATATATATATATATATATTTGTCTGTATATGGTTTTTATATATATAAACAACAAGTGATTAGCAATGGAACTCTAAAATGTTACCAGCAAATTTCCAACTAGGCTGCTTGCATCCGGCATCACTTTCGCACACACAGCGCCATGCTGCTCACTCTTCACTGCATATGTATGTGAACAGCGCAAGCGCGAATGTGATATAAATAGGAAAGAGAGAGCGAGGTGAGGGGCGAGCCGCCTTCAGTTCGGGGTGTGGCTGCAAAATGCGGACGAAGCTTGCCTTGCCCAGCTCAGCTCACAACTGCCGACGCAACAAATGTGCCGTCGACCAAGTCGCCGACGGATGAAGCTAAGCTACATTTACAGCAAACTTGAATACAGCAAACGGAATATGTGCTTAAGTTTAACGGTATCCGTTATCTGTTTGTGTTTGTGCAACTCTTCCACTATTTTTATCATCTGTCATGTACGTTTCTATAAATTTTGAATTTTATATATGAAATTTACAGCTACAAATGAAATTATGTTATATTTTTTGCATTACTTTCAATTGAAATTTTAATTATAATATTTATTTGATATGTGCTTTATTAAATCTATTTATTTTTCCATGTCAATTTTTTACACTTTAGTGTTATGTATTTATTTATTATATGATTTTAATTTAATTTTAAATTTATTTTTATTTTGTCGTATTTATTCGTGATTATTATAGATGCAAATGATTGTTATAATTATTTATTATATTCTTTAATATATTGCTTTATTTTTCCAAATTAACTTTTAATTTTATTATTTTTTAAGTAATTTATTATTAAATTTATTTTATTTATTTCATATTCGATCATAATAAATGCAAAATCTGTTTGAAATGTCTATCGATTAACGATGTATGCGCTGCCCTCTCCCAGAAATCGAATTAAGAAAATTGAAATTTGTTTTTATTGTGTTGTTTTTATTTATAACAGATTTATAAGCACATCCAATTGTGACCTTCTTTCTGTGTCTCTTTCATATCAAATCAAATTCAAAACTATAACTAGCAATTTTCCGCCGGAAAATGGTCCGTGTAGAAGGTGTGGTTACGGCCCATCGACATAATCGCGACCACCGACATTAATGCGACCCTCGGCAGCAGTCACCGAGAAACCCAAAATTCGTGCATCCATTTTGGTCATCTTGTTTTTCTTGATTTTCTTTTGCTTGTTCTGCAAGGGGAAAAGTGATGTTTAATTAAGATAGCGAATATTAAGGGGAATACGAGTAAAAATTTACCTTATTTTCGGCATTGTCATTGCTGGAGGGTGTTATGGCAGGTGCCGGCTTACACATATCGTCATTGTGCGCATTTTGTGCGCGTTGCAAACTTTTGTATTTGCTGCGCCGCTCCAAGAATTGCTTGGCAAAGTCTGTCGACTCTTTGCCTTCGCCTGAAAGAGTATATTGAATTAAGAGTTCTAGATATATATTGTGATTTGACATACCCAGGTAGATGCGCACGTAATCCTTCACTTCGTAGGGTGCTTCCAGGTCTTGCAAGAAGGTCACAAATGTTGGAACTGCAAATTAAGAGTAGTAAAATAAATATATGTAATAAATTATATGTATGACAAATATACAGAATAAATATTTATATAACTAATAAGGTGGTATAAGTATCATTATTACAAATATACCCATCAAATATATATTCGTTATTATTGCTATTACAAATACAAAATACATAAATAATAATATAAATAATTGCAATACAGGGATATTTCTGGGTTATTATTCCGAGTATTGCAAATATACAGAATATATTTATTATATTAAATATATTAATAAAAATAATAATATTAACAGGACTTGCAGGAGGGCAACAACAAATGATGGAACTGCAATACTGTATGCATATATATATATATATATATAAGGAATAAATAATGTTTAAGTCATAATAAATACATAACTAATCAAATTACGCAGTGGTAATAGATTGCGAAATACTTTGATACCATACGTAATGCCAGCGGATAACAGATAGCAAAGAACAGGGTGGGTATAGCCAGGGAATACTGTCCTTCTTTCGAAGTTTGGTAACTATTGCTCTTAAATCATTTGGAGAGTAAATATACTTTTACAATTTGGTGAGCCTAGCTTTAAAATTGTATGAGATATATGGTCTTATCGATTTATACTAACAGGTGTATCGGATTAGGCGTTGCCATCTAATTTTTTATCGATCTCTTGGGGGAGTTAGCAGTAACATACTTTCAAAATTTGGTGAATCTAGCTTACAAATTGTGGAAGATGGGTATGGGCGTGGTACAAAAATGCTATCTTCTTGGTTTGGTGACGTTATCTTTAAAATTGTGGGACATATGCAGATTATCGATTTACGGAATTGTCGATTATGGGCGCATTGTTATCGATTGTTAAAGGCGACTACCAGTAAATTTGACCAAATTTGACGGCTCTAACTCAAAAACTGCGGAAGGACATCTCTCAGAACCCACCAACCACATTTTGGGGACTGTGGCCTTGAAATTGTGGGAGATATGTGGCTTTATCGATTTCCTTGCCACCCAGTGGACGTAGCCCTCTAATTCTAACGGGCACAGACCAGTATATGTTCAACTTAGAAGTCTCTATCTCTAAGGGCGTGGAATACAGACGGACAGACAGCATGACGGACATTGCCAGTTTGATTTGAGGACAGCTAATTGCATACGTAAATTATGAAAATGAAATAAAATTGATTGTTATTACAAAAATACATAAATTAAATATTAATAAATTATAATTACTACTACCATATGCTTTAAGTATGCATAATAAATTGAAAGGCTGATTTTTTGTTATTTTTGTTTTATCGTTTGAATGCAAACTATTCAAATTAAAGATAATAATTCCATAAATATTTATTATGAATATTTGTAAAAACATAAATAATAATAATAAATAAAAAATATTTATTTAAATATTTAATTAGCTGCCGATTGAAACTGGCTAAAAACAAAGCTAAACACGCATTTCAATTATTTATATTATTATTAAACATATATAATAAATATTTTTTGATAATATATACACTCGAATTGTGCAGTTAAACTCACCATCCACCTTGGCAGCCATGTTGTCCAAGCTCTTCATGCACCAAGTGGTAAACTCATTTTCATATTCGCTGACCTTGCTGCTTGATGAGGCAGCTGCAGCTTCGGTGTTGCTGTTGTTGCCAATTTGTTGCTGCTGCTGCTGTTTGCCACTCAGTTTGCCTGCTTTCTCCTCACCAGTAGCTGTGGCAAGTTTGACAGCGGTTTTAGTTGTGGTTATTTTAAGTTGCTGCTTCGAAGTGGAACTCTTAGCAACAGTTGCAGCTGTAGAACTTTGCATTGCTGGCAACGTTTGACTTTTGCGTAGATTGCGTGGCGACGGCAACACCGATTTGGCAGCAGCAGCAGCAGCAGCAGCAGCAGCTTGCAGCTTGTTGTTGCTGGGCAAACCTGCAGCCAAAACAGCAGCAACTGTTGTTGCTGGTTTAACAGTTGCTGGTGATGTTACTGCAACTGTTGTTGCTGGTTCATCCCAGAGGCAGGCAGCTGTTGCAGCAGAGCTCCAAGCAGCCTTGTTGGTGCTGTTCCCCCAAATATTGTTGGTGGCCACACTCAAGCTGGCAGCAAGTGTTGCTTGTTGCAAGTGTTGCTGTTGCTGCAACTGTTGCTGCTGCAACTGTTGCTGTTCGAGCAGTTCATTTGCTAGTCTCTTGGCTTCCTCCGCTTGAATGTCAGCGAGACTCATCACTAAAGTTGGACCTGGTGTTGCTTGCCACTTGAGCAAGGCATCGTTTGCCTCTGCTGCCGCTGCGGCTGTTGCACGCATCTGCTTGTCGAGCTGCTCCTGCTGACGCTGTTGATCAGCACGGCGTTCGCGTCGCTCGGCCTTTTGTATCTCCGCCAGCCCGGGGGCAATGTTGCCCACGTTGGGTGTCTGCAACGACCAAGGCGCTATCGATGATGCCGAAGAGCGCAGACTGCCAACAGATTGCAACATTTGCGGCTCACTCTTTGTGGCACCACTGCCAGAGGGAGGTGCAGGCAGCTTAGTGCCTGCCCCTCCATTTGCCACGCTTCCACTTGCAGTTGCAGCACCTGTTGAGCATCAAATTATACAGCTGTTAATCGCAATTAATTATAAATTATTTATAAATACTAATTCCGAAGTACTGTTAATCTAAAATATTATTATATAATATAAATAAATAAATCTTAAATATTTCTTCTTTTCTAAATTACAGTTAAGTATTTAATTTAATTTTGATTTATTTTTTTGTTGACATAGATGTCTGGCTATGTCAATCAATCAATGTACTTGATAGTATATTTTATTTTTTTTTGCTTTAAGCTGGATACTGGATATTGCTTCTGTTTGGCTGTTTGCTGCATCTATCAATCAATCAATTTGTTCTACTCATTTAATCAATCCACTGTGTGTTTTTTGACTTTATTCTGTTTTGTTCACTTAATCAATGAATTATCTTGTGATGAGTTTTGTTTCAGTTCTATTCGGCACTGTTCTGTTCAATCAATCAGTCAATCAGCCATTGCTCTACTCACCTGCTGTTGCTGCTTGTGTCACATTGCCAGCTCCAGTGCCAATTCCTCCTCCTCCTCCCCCACCGAGGAGTGCCTTGCGTCTCTGTGCTTGTATTTGTTGTTGTCTCTCGTTCTCCTCCTGCTGCTGCAGCTGACGCTCCTCCTCGGCGAGGATTGCCCTTCGTTTCTCCTCCTCCTGCTGCTGACGCTTACGTTCCTCTTTGAGGCGACGTTTCTCTTCGACCAGCTCACGTCGACGTTCCTCCTCGCTGACCTTCAGCTCCGCCTGCATTTTACCAGCTGCTTTGAGCAACTGTTGCTGTTTGCTGTTTGTCTTAGCAACTGCTGCTGGTTGCGAATGCTGTTGTTGCTGCTGCTTGTTGTTGTCAGCAACAGTTGTTGCTGGCTTGTCCACAACATCTACTTGCTGCTGCTGTTGTTGTAGCAATAATTGTTGACTTTGTTCTTCTTCTAGCGTTGCCACATCCCATAAAGTAACTTTGGCAATGGGCAAACCAGGCCAGCTAGCGGGCAACTGTTGCTGTTGCTGTGGTGGCAATTGTTGCTGCTGCTGTGGTAAATGTTGCTGTTGTTGTTGCTGCTGCTGCTGCCACATGGGCAACATTAATAGCTGTGTTTCATTCATAAAATCAATCACTGAATTGGGCTTGACCAAACCAGCAGCAACTGTTGTTGCTGCCTGACGCTGATGCTGCTGCTGTGTGTTGCTGGCGCCCCGAAGCATCATTCGCAAATTGTATTCACTTAATAAATCCAGCTCGCTGGATGTGTTTAAATCTGCTTCTGGCTCTGATTGTTGCTGTTCTGGTTGCTGTGAAGGCAACTGTTGCTGTTGTTGCTGTGGCAATTGTTGTTGTTGTTGCTGCTGCTGTTGTTGCTGCAATAGTTGTGCATTTAAAATAAAATCATTGGCATCCAAAAATTGAGCAGCCAAGCGCTGATCAAATTGCTGCTGTTGCTGTGGCAAATGTTGCTGTTGCTGCTGTTGTTCCTTTTTGGCCTGCAGTGCAATCGCATTATTTAGCTGATTCCCCGCAATGGGATTCAGGGCAGCCAAAGTGTTGCTCAGCCCACTAAAACTGCTCAGATATTCGGGTAACACCAAAAGTTGCACCTTACTGCGAACGTAGGCTTCTCTTTGAGCCACATCCATGCGTTGAAAGCATTCGTTTTTTGATAGCTCGGCGAGTATTTGATATTCCTGATGTTGTATGTACTGATCTTGCAACATTTGAAAGCGCATCGTCAGCATGTGTGAGGTGTCCAAGCGTTGCGTACTGTGCCCTAAATGATTTTTGACAGCAGCACTCAAAGAATCGGCTGCTGCTGTCACATTTTCTTTGAGCTGTTGCTGCTGCTGCTGTTGCAGCAACTGTTGCTGTTGTGGCAACGGTTGCAGTGGCAACTTTAATTGTTGCAACGTGTCTAGTTCGCTGGGCGTGGGAAGCAGATGGCTGTGTGTAAATGGCATATTGCCGTGGCACAATTTAATCAATTCGCCCAGCGGCCGAAAACAGCTGTCAGAGATGCGCCGCACGAAGAGCGCCTCATTAAAATAACCAGCACGATACCATTCTGTCATCTCTAAAGCACTAAACGGCCCCTGCACATTCGACTGTGGATCCCGATAGAACCACAAATCATTCAATTTGGCTGAGAGCACGTGAGGCGGTGGTGCCAAGACGGATAGATGGGTTGGCGGTAACTGTTGCTGCTGTGGCAACTGTTGCTGCTGCAAGTGAAGCTGTTGTTGGGGTAATTGTTGCTGTTGTTGAGGCATTTGTTGTGGCAACTGTTGAGGCAATTGTTGCTGGTGCTGCTGTGTTAGTTGCTGCTGCTGGGGTAATTGTTGAGGCAACTGTTGCTCAGACAATTGCTGTTGTTGTGGCAATTGTTGCTGTTGGGTCAATTGTTGCTGTTGGCTTAACTGTTGTTGCTGGCTTAATTGTTGCTGTGACAATTGCTGCTGCTGTTGTGGTAATGCTTGTTGCTGTCTCATATTTAATTCCTCCAATGTTGTTAAACAGCCCAAACCATATCGTCTAATTGTGGCATCAACTTCAGCTCCGCCTCCAGCTCCAATTCCCCCAGCAACTCCACCTACTGCTCCAGCTGAAACTCCTCCCTTAACTCCAGAACCAATTCCTATTCCTCCTCCTCCAATTCCAGCTCCTCTTGCAGCTCCCATTTGCTGCTGTTCCGTTTCATCATCCATAATTAATTTCACCACCTCATTGGCTACCTCCTTAAAGCGGTCCGATATATCGCCGCCAAGTGCTGCCAGCTTATCCGTAGCTGTTTCCTTTGCCTTCGTTGACTCCGGTGTATTATTATTATTGCCATTACTATTATTATTATTATTTTTATTAGATGACTTGGCGGCTGTTTTTGACTGCTCCAACTCGTTGCTTTTAACATCCTCCACCTTTGAGGCAATCTCTACTCGTTCCCTTTCCATCTCCACTTGCTCCTTCTTCAGCTGCTCGGCTGCCTCCAAAGTCTCGCCATGAAATGCGCCACTGGCATCAAAAGTGCCGCCCATTTCCGAGGGATTCTCTATTGCCCATTCGGGCAAATGTTCCTCGGCAGCTGCATCCAATCCTGGCCATTTGGATCGTCCACCGCTCGATTTGGAATTGTTGCGTTCCCGCTCCGTGCTCACAGTGCCAATCACTGAAATAGAACGCTGCATGCCACCAACAGTTGCTGTTGCATCCAAGTTGCCAACAGATGGTAGTTGTTCCTCATCTCGCCAGCTGGTGGAACGACCTGGAAAATTGGAAATCAATTAGGGATTGTAGATTAAAAGGTTTAAAGATTTAAAGCTCCTCCGCTTGGTTTACCCCAACGTTGATTGCCGCCACTACGCCAACCTGCCGCCTCGGGGCCAACAATTCCACCTCCTCCTCCACCAGCTCCTCCAGCTCCACCTCCCGTTCCATCACCAGCGCCATCGTCGTGTCGATTTCGTCGCCAATTTTCCAGATTGCGATTGTGACTGGAGAAATCTTTGCGTGGACTGGAGCTGGGCGTGCCACCATTCCAATCGACGCCAGCAGCAACAACATTTAGAGCTGTCGGCTCAGCCGAACCATTGCGCTCGCTCCAATTGCGATCGGGCTGAAGGGAAAATTATATGATGATAAGGCAAGAAAGAGAGAAGACAGGTGTTCAATTTGAGCATCAATCATTCATTAGAAATGAAGAGTAAGGTTAAATTCAAGCATCAATAACAAAGACAAATCAAGATCAAACATGATCAATCAAGCAATAATCTAACATCAATCAACAATTAATAAAGGGGAGTTCAAGAGAGTTATAATAAATTCAATCGTTAATCTCGCATCAATCAATAAAGAGATCATCACATTTAAGTATCAATCATTAAAATAGAGATCAAAAGAGGGAGAGAAAAGAGGTTAAAATTCAAATTATTTTATTATTTATTCAAATTAAAATTAAAAAAGCTGGGGATTAAATTCACACACCAATCATCCAAGAGGGAGCTTAAATTTCGGCAACAATCAATAACAATTAGAGTTCTAGAGAGGTGAATTGAATTCAAGAATCAATCAATAAATTAAAATTAAATTCTAGCATCAATCAAATATTTATCAAGCTTCAATCACACACCAATCAATCATCAATTAAACTTCAATCAAACATCAATCAATAACAAAGAGAGATCTAAAGGAGAGGGTGAATTAAATTCCATCAATAATCAATCAGCAATCACCTATCATTCAATAGAGAAATTTGCCACACTCACTTTCAGCGCAATGTTGGACAGACTATCGTCGTATATATTGCTCGCTCTCGGATAGATCGGATGATAAATGGACTTGCCACGCATGCGACCACGTTCCACATTGGCACCACCGCCACCCCGTCCGACGGAAGAGCCACGTGCGGACAAGCCAAAGGCGCCCGGCGAACGCTGCAGCCAAGCGGGACGAGACTGGAAGAGAAGGAAAAATAAATGAGAGAGATGAGCAGTTAGCCAACTTTTTTTTTAGCATGAACTTACGCTGCTGCCCAGCTGACTTTGGCTACTATTTAGATCATCCTCGGTGCTGGGTGTCAATGCCAATGGAAATTGCACCTTTTCCACAAATAATTTCTTAAACGATGGCAATATTTGTGGCAACAAACAATTTCGATCGAAAAGCGATAACATCTCCTCCCGCCCGTAGCGATATTCCGGAAACATATTACGGCAACTGGCGGCAACAAAGCTCCCAACTCCCCCGCCCCCTCCTCCACTTCCTCCACCGCTGCTGCTGCTATGTAGGGAGGGATTTGTGACGGAGCTATTAGCCAAATTATTGGCGGGCTCGGCGGACATATTGCGCAACCATTCGGGTCCAAATTTCATAGAATCTGTCATTTTTTATTTGCTGCTTTTTTACTTTTTTTGTTTAAATTTCTTTGCTGGCTGTAAAAAAATAAACAGCCAATTTTTTTTTTTAAACTTGTTATAAAAATATATATAGGAAAGTATACACACATAGAAAAATAAATATATATATATATATATAAGGAAGCAGAAAAAATAAATTAATAACAATAACAAGAAAATCAGCAAAAATAGCAAAGCAGAAGCAGTAGCAAATATAACCTCAAAATCAAATCAAAATGCATTGCTGCATACAGATTGCAGGCACATCAACACACAAACACAAATGCAAAAAAACATCGAATTAATTTCAAATATTTGCCAACGAAAACATACTTAAGTAAAATATATATGTATATATTAAAAAAGAACTGACTGCTGTTGCTGCTGCAGTTTTTACGTGTATGTGTGCTTTAGTGTTATTGCACGTTTTTGTGACGTTTTTTAGTTCATTTTAGTTAGTTTGCGTGAGTTGGCAGCACTCATTCCGCTGCGACACCGCTGCACACACACACATGCACACACCCAATTCTAAAAAAAAATGAAAAAAATCGCACTTAGCCTTATAAACGTGCTTAAGCTTCAATCTTTTTCTAGTATATTTTTGTAATTTACTTGCCAAGCTCAAATGTATGTGGGAAAAGGTCAAAATTTGTGTTTGATTGGTGGTAGTTTTCTGTAATTCTTTTTCCTTTTTTGTAAGACTATTCGTAGTGTTGGCACTCACATATAGTGTACGTATGCAAGTGGTAGTGTGTTAGTTAGCGGTGCGTGTTACTCGTGTAACACTTACTTGTCACATGTATCGCAGCGGAAATTAAATAAGCGATAGTATTGTGTAGAAAGGCGTTGCTAGTTGCAAAAATATTAATATTTTTTGTAATTACAATTATCGATAAGTGTGTAAAATAAAAAAAAATAGAATAATAATATATATAAATATGTTTAAATATATAATAAATAAATACATATTTATAAATTGAATACGTATATATACAAATAAATAATATTTCTAAAATAAAAATGAAATTAGTCTCTCACTTAATTTGGAAAATTAAATTTTAATAGTAATTTGAATTTTGCCTAACTAACTTGAGTAACCAAAACAAGTTTTGAGCAAAATTAAAAATCCGGCCACATTTTTCATTAATAGAATAGAATAATAGTTTATTTAAATGTCGGTCACTTCTGGAGTGGCCACTTTTAGTGTTGCTATATAGTTCTAGTCGTATAGCGAACGGGGCTGCCATGTGTTGCCGCTGCTATCGATTAGATGTTTTAGTGCACCGCGATGAGTCGAAATGGATTTGCACATCTCCATATCAGAAAATGGCGAATTGTGTTGAAAATTGTTAAAAAAAAGAGGAGTAGTTTAAACGACACGGCCTGTGCAAATACAAATAAAACGCAACAAGTGCGTTTGTCAACATCAGCAGCACTTTAATGTTATAATTGAAAGAAAATAATAATAACAATAAAGGTAATCAGAATCGGGCATGAATTGTGTGTGTGAACGCGTGTGAATGCAGCCAGCAGCAGCAGCAGCAGTTAAAAAGTGTGTGTTGAGTAAATTGTTGTAAATTTCGTTTATAAAAAGCAAATACAAATTAGCTAATTAATCAAAATCGAGTGTAGTAAAATAATATCACACAAGCTGCTTAAATAATATATATGTATATTTATATTTATATATATATTAAATATGTAAACTTCTAGTGTTGAACATGTACGCAAAGGACGCAAGCAAAAGCTGCTCTATATATGTTCAAATGTGTGTGTGTTTGAACAAGTTCTTTTTCTATTATGCAGCTCTCCATGCAAAGCGACAAAAACAACAACAACAATAACTGAGTGAAACGGTAACGGCAAAAAAGAGCAAAAATAAAAACAGCCTTGGGGGGTTTTCTTTGTTTTATATAAATGAACCAAAACCAAATCCAGCAATTGACCTCACAGCTATCGCAGGCGCTCGATCCAAACTATGATGTAAGTTCACACGAAACTAGTTCACTGTTTTTGTGGAGTCAATGTTAAGACAAATGTTAATTAACATTTACAGGTCATTAATATGGAGGTGGTACTCTCTGTTATTTGTGTACTGGAGGTCACAGCGATCACGAAGGAGCAATTGGAAGCCACCCGATTGGCAAAATATATTAACCATTTGCGTCGTCGCACCAAAAATGATAATTTGGCACGCCGGGCGAAATCCCTGCTGAAGAAATGGCGTGAAATGGTTGGCATTAATCAAACGTCAAGCGATTCACAGCCAGCGATAACAACAGCAGCGACGATTAGCAAGCCGATAAATGAGACGATTATTATCACAGACAGCGTGCTAAATACACAGCCTTCAGTATCAGCTTCTGCCTCAACCTCTTCATTCTCCTTTATGCCCGATGCCTCAAATTTATCCCTAAATCATCTAGATAACAGCGTAGATTTCTCCTCGTTCAAGCCGAAATCTGATATCGATAAATCAAATGAGCCACCGATTGTTATCGATATTGTGTCAGATTCGGATGAAAATGAGAATGAGACACGCATTCAATCGAATACAAATAGATCTTCATCTGCATCTGCCCCATCGCAACAACAACAACAAGCATTTCCCGCCTTCTATCCCAGGCCCAAGAAATTGAAAAAGGATAAAAAATCGCGCAAGGAGCGCGAAAAATTAGCAACAACAACAGCAACAAATTTATTAACTAATCTCAAGGAGGATTTGCCACAACAGATGCCCAGAGCTATTAATCGCAACACTTTGCCACAACAACAGCAGCAACAACAACCACAACATCTGGGCAGAAAAATGTATCCCACAGATTCGGGTAAGTAATTAAGAAAAAAGGAATATTAAATTGATTTACAGTGTCTCACAGCTTTATTGGACCAGTGTCAAGGAAAAAAAAAAATATATGTATATATATCCCAGAACTTCGAGTATTTAATTAGAAATAATAATTAAATTACAAAATATATTAATATATAACATCATACATATCTCTTGCCTTATTCTATATTAATCGATTATCTCTCCTTTCTTATTTTCTATATAGAAATCTTATCATTATCAAATAGTTCGATGAGCTCTATATTATCGGGCGATAATACGCTGAATAATAATCGTTATCGTTCCAATGCAGCGGACTTAACATTTGCCGGTCGATTCAAGTCGTTAACTCAATTCGAGGACAATAATAATCCGGCTCCGTTAAGCGTAAATGGACAAAAAAAGCCGGAGCCGGAACAACAACAACAACTCTACGAGGATTATATGCTCCACAATGATTCTAGTAATTCTGTGAGTCGTCTCTCTCCCTTCGAGGAGCAATCGATTCCCATTAGCCACGATGACGGTTGCAATATACAGATGCCAGCTGCAAGCAAGCCTCAAGATTACCAACGCAGCGAGAATATTCTTTCTCAAGTTCCTAAAAAGCGTGGTCGCAAAAAGGGCTCGAAAGGCGTGGATTCCCTCATTGCCAAGGAATCTTCCAGTTTGTCGCAGCAAATCTTTTTCAACTCTGGCGTGAAAAAAGTGAAAACCACCAAGGAACTCTTCAACGATATCCAAAGCCGCAAGCTGAGTATTTCCTTTCGAGGTGATTCTGCTTTGCTAGGTTCTCCATCAGTTTCAGCTGCTGCCAGCAAATTGAGCAATCGCGAAGCGAGACCAACTTCCTCCTGTTCAGGTGGGTTCTTCTACACATATATTTATGTATTATATTTATCATTATTATATTTATTAATATTTGTTTTTGTCTTTTTAGAGACGTCGTTGCATTCACCACACACTTTGGAGACCTTTTCGACGAATACTTCGCAAACGTGCAACGATAAGTTTTCCACAATACATGAAGGTGAGCTCTACAAAACTAAAAAAAAAAATTGATAACGGACTGTGAATGGGATATATATTCAGAAAAACAATGTAGAATGTGTATTTAAAACTCCCTTCAACATTTAAGGAGGCTGAATGAGCTTAGGATTCAATCTTCCTAGAAAATGTCCAGCGTTGCGAACATCGTCCGTCTCGCTCTCATTTTCCATTGGGATCAATGGCCGCGAGTTCAGCACTGCCTCTATGCGACATAGCAGCAGTAGAAAACTCTTCATAGGTGCAGCTATTGTTTCGAAGGATCCGCTTTGGACGATATTTCAACTCATCAACTCGAGGTTTCCATAATCCTCCCACGTGGAGACTCCCCGGGGGTATAAAGTGCCAGGCTCTGCACTCTTTTTGTAAATCCTGGGATGCATTGGCTCTCAGCAGTGCAGGGAGTGAAATTCTTCGCGCATGTTGCGTCAACTCTTTTGCAATTTCTTGAGCACATCCTGTGATTGCATTTTGCGCTTCTTCGATTGTGCCACTGCTTTTTGCAGCTTCTCTAAAGACTCGACTCGCTTGCACTCTCGTGTAGCTTGCTCCAGTTCCAGTAGCGACTCCAGCTCCTAGGTGCGCATCTCCAAACGCTTAGACATGACAGCCAAAGAGGGATCACCCATATTTTCCGCATTGTCCAGTCTATGCTGCAGCTTGGCCACCTGCTTGACAGTGGCGTTGTATTTATTCATCAACTTGCTTAGCCGCCCTTCGTTTTCTTTGATCTTCGCCCAAATGCAGTTCTTCGAGTAGGTACATCTGCCGATCCTTATCCTGTTGTTGCAGCTGTTCATTGCCGTCTTCTTCGATAAGATCCAGCTCCTCACATATATTGTGTGAAGTGTCCTCTTTTTTTCAAATCCCAGATCAGATTTTGACAGAGATTTTTCCTGTCTAGATGTAGTTGCTAGATTCGACAGTTTTATATTGATTCTTTCCAACAAAAGATCAACTTCCAATGTAAGATCCTCAAACGCCCATGATTCGTATTACCTATCGAATTGGATCGCCCTCAAACGAATTTTCAATGTACTCCTGCTAATCTGCAGCTCCTCTTTTAATGGATTATCCAAGCATCTCTCGGCTATTTCCGTTGCCTCACTGTCAACTTTTCTTTCTTTGCGTCCCTTTAGATTAGCCTCATCTTTGGCTAACTGCAAAATATCTGGTGATATAAGTGCACACCCAAAATATCTATTCCGTATTAGCTTTCCCAATTTGCATTCATATTCATGTGATTTCTGTACATCCAAAAAATCCAGAATTTGTGAGTTTAGTTGCTTTTCTTTGTGTATTCAACATTTTAGTAGATATGTCTCTATCTCCAAATATCCATATTGTTTTAGGGTCCCCATTAGTAATCATTTAAGTTCTGTTCCATTCCATATTCAATTAGGAATTATTCAAATTGATGTATATATATATATATATATATATATATATATATATGCCCTGAACCCATTACAAATGGGTAAAAAGAGTATAATGGTTTTGAGCAAACGTACAGTGGCTCAATGCTTATTTGGATCAGTGTCAAACCATAAAGCCATAAACTAATTATACATTATTTTTAAAAAATTCCAAAGACCGATGGAAGGTACATATATTAACCACCTAAATTAATATATGACCCCAATACACTGGGGTTTCCCCACCTGCTAGGTAGAGTTATGTAAAAAAGTAGCCTATTTTGAGGGGAAATTTTATTTGGAGCAGGTACATTGTGGACACCTGGGTGCTATAAAACCCGGATTTTTTTACCTAAAGTTGAGTATTTTCGGTATAAATAGACCAATCCTTTGTAGTCAGTTTAGATTTATCCTGCATCTCGGGTGCAATAAGCCAACAAGGACTATGGACAAACAGACTACCATTGAACTACGGAAACTCATCCTGGAACACCACAAAAACGGATATTCACATCGCCAAATAGCTAAAATGGTCAATCTGAGCAACTCAACTGTGTATAACATCATTCGGCTTATAGCAGGCAACTACATTTTTTCTTTGACACTGATCCAAATAAGCATTGAGCCACTGTATGTAATAGCCGAGTCGATTTAGACATTTCCGTCTGTCTGTATGAACACGCGGATCCCAGAGACTATAAGAGCTAGACACTTCAAATTTGAATAAAAATTACAAAATAACTTAGCATGCCAAAAACTTGTATTTAATTGACTATAATATATATATATATTTTTTTCAACTGATATAATATATATATCTAATATTTTTGTAGCCTCTGTTCATACGGATAGTGAGACGATAACATCGGCGGAACCATCTCGGAGGCATTCTTTGGACGATAGCAATAGCAACAATTCGCAGCAAACGATATCGGCGACATCAAGACTGATGAATACTGAATGCGATGCTGATGGAGAGACGACGACGCATTCACCTTTGCACCGGATGAGCTTGAACCACTCTGCAGGGGGCAATTATAGTGATGTCAGCAAACAGTTAAAGCAATTGATGCGCAGCCTAAATGCACCCCTGACTGTGAGCGAGACAGAGCGTTTATATCGATCACAAATTGTGCCCTGCACCTGCCTAATTCTCGAGGATGCCCCCAAATTGAGCCCAGCTAACGATGAAAATAGCAACAACAATAATAATAATAATGAACTAAATTCCGAGTCTGTTGAGGATCAGCGAGAAAGAAGGCAACAACAGCAAATAGAATCGATTAATCGAAATATCGATAGTCAGGAAAAAAAATTAACTACTGATGAGAAAACGATAACAACGATAACGCCTGCTTCGATTGCGCCAAGTAAACCAATGAAATCTATATTCGATTTGGATTTCGATGACGATGATGATCCAATGCAATCGATAATGCAAGCAATGCCCGATAGGAATGTGCCCAACACAAATGAACCAAATGAACTGAAATTGACAGCAACTAATGCCCAAAATGAAGTGAATAATTTGCATGCTGTTATCGATTCGCAAACGGAACCAGATCCAACTAATGATAATAATCAAACGGAATTAGTTCCTCTGTCGATATACACCGTGCACAAAGATCCCAATTGTTTGGCCCGTCAGCGTTTCGATATACAAACAAACGAAGTGACCAGCTTTCACATAAATGCCTTACACAATTATTATGTGCCCAACATCAATGGCAATTGGAACAACACTGGGAACGATAGGAATTGGAACAGCTGCATCAATGATCAAACTTATTCAGTTAGAGATGGTTCCGATGTGGTTCCCAAATATGGTTCACTCGAATACGAACTGATACGCAAGGATATGAGTGAATTGAAATTCAAACGGAATGTGAATGTGAAGAGGGATGGAAAAAAGTTGAAGAATTATTTGCCAACATTTTTGGGTGTCGCAAAATGTTTGCCAACGTGTCGAAGACGCGCGGCGAGGGAACGGAACGAAATGGCATTGAAAAGGGAAAAGAGTAGGCAGCAAATTAAGAGCAGTCCAAGTCCGTTGCATGTGCACATCGATAATGCGAACGATAACAATGTTATCGATGATCAAGTGGCTGCCTCAATTGGTTATAATTTGCTAAAACTGGCACAGGAAGCGGATGCAAAGCACAGCTATGTAGCCGATGATTTATCGATAACAAATCTAACAAGTAATCGTTGCAACAGCAACAGCGATTGCAGCAATTCTAGTTTACAGCAAACACAAAATTCTATTAATGCAAAGCTGAGAAATCAGCGTACAAGCGAACAAGCGACAGAACGACGTGTTATCGAACGGAATCGCAAGAAGCGACGAAAAGCGAACAGAAATGAACAACAGAAGCAGCAGTTATCGATAAATGAAAAGCCGCGCATCAAACGCATTAAAATTGCTATCAACGGACAATTGCCGCACATAAGCAATAACAGCAGCAGCAGCTGCAACAACAGCAGCGAGGAGCAGGAGGAACAAGACCAAAATGAGCAGCAACAGGAGAAGCAGAACGAGCAGCAACAGGATGAGCAGTATGAGCACCAAAATGAGAAACAGCAGCCGGAAGAAGAACACGAAACACGAAGCGAGCTAAGTGATGATTATCAAAGAATGCTGCTGGCTGCTGCTAGCGATGAGGAAGATGACGATGAGCACACCTCGCTTCGCAGTCGATCGACAACACTGGACGAGGATGCTGCCGTGCTAGACCACGAATACGATAACAACAACGATAATAACAACACTAGCAACGACAATGAATATGCAATTATTCGCTGTGGTGGCAACAATGGTAACAATCATTTGGTTTTAACTATTAAAAAAACGCCGAGTAAAATTAATTCGCCCGTCAACTCTATATCAACAAATATATCGCCCAATATTGTGGTACCTTCTGTTAAAACTCAAAACGATACGGATAACAGCGAAGGAGTGCAAGAAGAGCAGCAGCAAACGACGCAACCGCAACAAGCAACGCTGACGTCAACCCAGCCCAGCTGTTTGCATAATGTTGGGCGCTGTTATCGTTATCGACGACGTCATCATCGTCATCGTTATCGCCGTCCGCCCATCATAGACATAACACTAAAACATCTATTCAATAATAATAATAATAATAAAAGTGTGAAACAATTGCATCGCAAATTGTTTTTCACCAATGAGCTAAAATTCGAAAATGCCGCCGGACAAAAAGAGCGTATTTTGAATTACAGCAGCAGCAGCAGCGGTAGCAGCAGCGATGATAACAGCGAACTGGAAACGGAAATGGAACTGGAAGCAACTGCTGCACATAATTATAAATTAAATTATGAGACTGACCAAAGTGTGCGCATTGCAGCCAACAATCACACTGACTATGAGGACGATGAGCAGCTAAGCGTAAATACTGTGGAGGATGTTAGCGACGATAGCGAAGATGAAGTCGCAGTCGAAGCTGATGACGAATCGGCAGCAGCAGCCGAAGCTGAAAACGAAGACGAAGCGGAAGCAGAAGCAGCAGTAGCTGGCGAAAGCAGAGCAGCAACAGAAGTCGGCGCAGCTAACACCGTAAAAGAATACGTAAGCGACTACTCAACGACGCTTGCTGAATTGTCCATAGACAAAAATAATGGCATGTTGCCCACATTTAATGCTATTTATGCAAAACAAACACTACAACAACAACGGAGAAGCAATCAAACATGTGATGAGCATAATAATAATTTGAGTCCCAGCAAATGTGGCGTCATACAACAAACAACGTTAGCGACGACGACGTCGAATATTTTGGAAGCGAGGTGCCAACAACGGCTGCAGCCTGCACTGGAAAACATAACAGGCATGCGCACAGTGCTGCTCGACGTCGAAGAAGAAGCAGAAGCAGAGCAACTGAAACCAGATAAAAAGCAATTGCAGCAGCAGTTTAAAGAGTGGCATCAGGTGCTGCAGCTGCAATCCTATAATAATGAACCGTTAATTGTATTGCCATACGTTGTGCTTGAATGAACATGTATACGCACGATCATTTTTGCTGCTGTTTGTGATAGGAATTAAAATTAATCAAGAAGATGAAGAGGAAGTAGAAGAAGCAGCAACAGCAGCAGTGGAAGTCAAGTGGAATTGTAATTCAATTATGGTCACCCTTCCAATGTCCTGGAATATGTTCTTATTTCCAGTGCGAGTCACTCTTTAAAACTTCTTTAATTTTTTGTTTTTCTTTCTTAAGTTTCATTTTCTTTAGCCTTTTCGTTTCGATTAGCTGAAAGTTTTTTGACTTTAATTTAAGTGAACCACATTGTTAGTTTCTATATCGTTGATAATTTTTCGCATCTTTATCTCTATATATAAATATATATATATACTTTATATATTATGTATATCTTATACGTTTTTTAAATGTAATAAAAACTGAAATGTACATGGAATGTAAATAAATTTAGTCATACGCCGATATATATTATTTTGCACATTATTTTACTTGACTTCAAAAATATGAAACTTCATTAAACGTGAATGGAAACCAAACTGTTGGGAGAGGGGAGAGGTAGAGACCGGCCAACAAATTGAAGGAGCGATGTATGAAGAGAAATTGCAGTAGATATAAATTAGTTACCTTACTCTGAAGTTTGGTAACTGTAGCTCTTAAATTGTGTGAAGTATGCAATTTTGAAAGTTTTGGGGGCGGAAGTAGACGTGGCTGAAAATATTTATTTTGGGGACCGTAACCTTAAAATTGTGGGAGATATGTGGCTTTATTGATCTGTGATTTTATCGATTTTCTAGCCACCTCCGGAATGTAGCACTCAAATTTTTACACTGTGTCTGACGCTAGTTTCAAGTCTCTGTCTCTAAGGATGTCTAAAAAAGTTGCGTTCATCCAGATGGACAGACAGCATGACGGACATCGCACAAAACCAATATACTTCGGTATCAAAGTATAAAAAGGAAAACATTTTTTGATTGCATTTCGTAATTAATTTATTTGAATTTCGTTATTAAATGTATATAGTTTAAATGTCATGTATTTTTTGGGTCAATAACCGCTAAGGCGCCACAAAAAAAACATTTTACGGCAGAAAACTAACGAAAAACGAGCCTACTTTTCTGACTTTTGATTGGTGTTTTGGTGTTGTTGAGGATGCCAGCGCAAGTCAGAAAAGTGGTTCGTGTATTCGGTTTGGTTAGCGTCTTCGGTGTATATCGTTGTGTTTGAGTTTATCGTCGTATTTAAAGAATGTAATACATAAAAGCGTTAACAAATTAGAAAAATTATAGTAAAACAGAAATTAAAAATTGTACATATCGCTTATGTGTAGTATTTTGTTTGTTTTGGCAATATTATTTCGTTTAACTCTAAAGTACAAATAATAGGTATTTAATTTACACATACAAACACAAGAGTACCACTAATCGTCTCTCCCTCTCTCATTTTCTCTTATGCGTGTGTCTGTCAGCTGTGAGTAGAATGAAATACTTATAAAATGATACACACATGTACACATATACACATGTATACATGTATGTGTGTGTGCGTGCGTGTGTTTGTATGAGCAGTCTAATTACACATAAATATTTATATGCCAAAAATGTTAAATCAAGTTTGTAATAGTTGTTTTTAATTAGGCTTCAGCGCTGAGCACATTCACTGAGAACGCGCAGAGGCTTTCACCCTTTTTGGCAACGGCCTTTGCCTGATATTGGCCGACATCGTCTAGGGCGCATTTAGTGACGGCAAACGTGTAACGATTACCATCCTTGGTGAATGAGTAACGATTGCGTGATTCATCGATTGGTTTGCCATCCTTAAGCCATGCCAAAGTGAGCAGCTCCCCATCCAGTTCACATTCAAATGTCGCATTCTCACCCGCGGCAACAGAAACGGAAATGGGGAATTTAACAAATGACGGCTGTTTGGGTTCATCGCCAGGCACTGACACATTAATTGTGCACGTGCTAAACGATTCTCCGGCATCGTTGAATGCTTCACAGGTGTAGGTGCCGCCATCTTCTGGGAATATTTCAGCGATTTGCAGGCGATAAATGTTCGCTTCGTTCGTGTATTGGAAGTCCTTGCTGGGCTTGATTTCCTTGTTGTTGTGCAGCCAGACGACATCGAACTTTTTGGCGCCGATAATGCGACAAGCCAGTGTGACCGCATCGCCATCTTTCACAAAACGCGACTCCAAGTGACTCACAATTTTTGGTGGCTGATCATTGCCAGTGGCTTGACGCTTGCTAGACTGTTTATCTAAAGCTATGAAATAAATAAAGAAAATAACAATGGAATTGTATGTATATATATTTTAAGTGATACCCTTAGATTTGAGCTGACTTGCTTTGTACTCGATGCGTAGAATGAGGTAGAAAGCCGACAACTTCAAATTGACAGGTCTGACGACCTTCACTTACGTTTAACGCTCAGCTTGCATTTAGTTTCCACCGCGCTAATTGAATTGGTCGCTGTGCAGGTGAAAATGCCTTCGTCTTCCGGGAAAACTTCATGAATTGTGAGCGTCGCGATACCATTCTTATATTTCAAATCCATAATCTCCGATGAGGAAATCGATTTCCCATTTTTAGACCAGGTGATTTGCGGCTCGGGATCACCCTTAACGTGACACGTCAAAATCAGCTGTTCGCCATCGCGAATTGTCAGATCGTGCAGCGGTTTCGTGAATTCCGGTTTGCACATTAAGGAATCGTCGGGTGGAACTGCACACGATTAAAAAACATATATAGAAAATATATATAAAATAAATATTATATTTAATAGACATACGTATTAGCTCTTTGGTGGCACTACGAGATCGTGATGGGCTGCCAGGCGTCTGCAGCGAGGAGGAACTGCCCGCATATTTCTTCTTGCCTGAAATGCTATTCTGTGTCGTTGAGGAACTTGTGCTGCTTATGTTGGTGCTGGTAGTCTGAAAAATGCACACACATTATTCGATATTAGAACTGTCAATTATTATCGATGTATCGCTGATTAATCGCTTACCCTGCCATCCGCTGACGTTCTGGTGTTCGATGTCTGCTGCGATTGGCTGGACGATGTGAACTGTCTTGTGGTTATTATTGGCGGTGGAGCTGGCTTTATGGGCTGCTCGATATATTTGCGATCTGTTATCGGGAATAGTAGAGACACATAAATATATACCGATATATATATGAATATTTATATTTACAAAATACACAATAATAGTTTCAACACTTGTACATGCTAAATAACAGGTTTTCATTTCGAATATACATATAATATTTAAAATTTATAATTTATAATTATTTTCTTTTTTTTTGTATTATGATAGTCAACAATAAGGTGTTATAAAATATCTTTGTTAGCTGGGCTTGCTTCGTCGGTTTTATTTTTTGAGGTTAGAGTTTTTAAATGGTCTCCCAAGAAAACAAAAACAACTTTATTAATAATTTATTACAATTACGTGGGATAAGTGGGACGTTCAATTCAAAATTAACTGTAATACTAAAATGCAGAGTAGCTTGGAATAGGGATTTAATTTAACTGGGTAATCAAGATTAAAAACAGATCACATCATACTTTTCTTTACAGATATAGCTGAATTGTCTGTCTATTTTGGCAGATACTTAAATTAGTCATTATATTTAGGATTTTGGTTGTTTTTTAATATTATTTATTTAATTTAAAAACAAGAGCATCTGCCCTATATTATCATTCATAACTTGTAGTTATATATATATAATATATATATATATATATATATGCATGCTTGGAAGAGAGAAGTAAACAAAAGTAACGATAGTTTTAGATTCGATAATTGTGAATTACCTCCTGAGTAAAGGAAATTGTGTGCTAGTTCTGCCTGCTCAGGCGTTACCCATTCACCTGAAGAAAGTTAGTAATTTATAGTTGAGACAGATAGTCAGGATATATATTTAAGAATTTGTATTAATTATTGCTTGATAAGCTCTAGATCAATTCTGTAGTTTTATAATTGCCTGGATGCTGCTTTTGACAAACAACCATTAACATTACAAATCAAGTCGAGTTTGACCGACTAAAATAATATCTGAGCAGTCCCAAAAATATATTTAAGAAAGTGAAAATATAAAAAATTTAAAAAGAAACGACAATTGTATTTCTGATCAGTCCGTGTGTACTCATTTTTTATAAGTTTCAATTGTTCAGTTATAAGTCAGATATATTTCCTTGAGCTCTCTATAAAGCGTATTATAAAATTTATTTGTTCAAAGATATTTTGAATAGGCAAATTAATAATAAATAATCAATTATAATCGGACCACTTTTTGAACATATTATATACATATATATATATCCCTTATGAATAGACTACCATATATACAATTATATATATACTATAATAGTATATGTACAAATACAAATGGTAGTCTATCCATAAGGGATCCAAATATATATAGATATATTTAATTGCCTGTGGTTTATTTGTATATACATATATTTGTTTTAATTATATTCTATATAATAGATATGGTATATACATTTGTATCCTAGTCTAATATGATAGATTACCTTCGACAATGACGACACACTCTGTCTCATCGGTTCCATGACAATTTGTGGCCTTGCAGGTGTATTTGCCCGAATCGGATGGCTTGCAATCGATGATCTCCATGGTGACAACACCATCCGAATGGGTCATCGCGTACTCATATTTGCTGAGTTCCCGACCATCCTTGAACCACTTCACACTTGGCACAGGTTTGCCACTGAGGCAGCAGAGGAGTTTGCAGGTGTCGCGGGCCTGCATGACACGTGGACGCAATAGGAATGTAAAGCTGGGCGCCGATTCCGACTCCTCCTGCCAGAAGGTGTAGGGCAATGGTTCCCTTCGACGCACCGGTGTCGATTCGGTGCGATATCTCGGCTGTTCCTTGGGCAACGGATGCACATTGAGGAAAACGACCTCCTCCCGGGAACCATAATGATTCTCAGCCCTGATTATATACTCCCCGCGATCATCCATTTTCACGCGATTTATAATGAAATAATAATCATCTCCGGCATATCGTTTCATAAATTTAACGCTCTGCCTCAACTCGATATTGTTGTGCGACCAGGTCAAAGTTGGCGTTGCAATTGCTATGCAACGGCAATAGAACTTGACACTTTGACCCTCGTAACAGAACTGGGACGAGGGTCGTATAACAAATCGTGGAGCTGCCTGCCTTCGATCAAAGACCGCATCGTGTATCTTGTATTTCTCCATCAACAGTTTACGCAGCGCAGAATATTCCGAAAGTCTTCCAATGGGCAGTAAATATTTTTCGAAATCGGCGTACTTCTTACGCAACTTTTCGCGATATGCCAAATAACGATCACGTGCAATTTTCTGTGTCAAATTGCTATGATCTCCAGTCAGCCACGGGTGCAACAGGCACTCGTGTGCAGTCATCCGTTTCTCCTTGTTGGCCAGGAGCAGTTTACGTATAAAGTCCTTGCCCTCATCAGATATATGCCTAAAGGCATCCAAATCAAAGTCCCAGTCACAGGCCTTCACGTTCTTCAGGGTCTGCACATCATTATCCCCAGCAAATGGCGATAGTCCACTCAATCTACAAAAAAAAAAACACATTTTAATTAATAAATTCTTATTTCTCAGCTCAGCTAAAAAATGTAATAAAATAAATATAATAAGACTAATATCTCAGTGAAATCTTAAAACATCAAATCTTAAATTAAAACAAAAAATAATCATTATTCAAAATGTTCAAATATTTAAAGCATTGATATACAAAAAATAAGTTAGTGGAATTAATTTTAGTGGAATTTTGAAAATACTTACAGAACATAGGCGAGCACACCCGTTGCCCACATATCCGTGTAGAATCCGACTGGTTCCCGATTCACAATTTCTGGTGCAGCAAATTCCGCCGTACCCGTTGTAATTTTAACGACCTCATTGGGATCCAAACGGGTGGCGAGTCCAAAATCGATCAGTTTCACATTTGTACTGGTTCGTGTCTGGCACATGATATTTTCCGGTTTGATGTCCAAGTGGATGATGTTCTTCTCGTGCATATGGCGTATTCCCTCACAGATCTGGCGCATATAGTTAATGACTTCCGCCTCGGTCATCACATAGCCCTCGGCCGTAATGCGCTCAAACAGTTCGCCACCGGACAAGCTGCGGAAGGAGAGAACAAAATAATCAAATAATACAGGAAATGTAAATAAGTAAACTAGAATCAGAGTCTGAGTTGGAGTATATATCTTGCATGTTGTCAAATCAGTTGGCCCAATTCTAGTTTGCCCTTTCTAAAAATCAAGCTACCAATACGTACACCAATACCGTAAATAATTTTTGGACAATACTGGTGAATTTAGCGGAATTTTTATAGAGTCACAATGGAAATTGCTACCTAAACTTACATGTATATATTTTGTCAATATTCTACTCCCAATTACAGTGAATACAGAATACGGAATACCGTAAAAAAAAACGCATGAAAAAATACCAAAATCCTTACCAGTTTTTCATACAACGTTTATACTATAGTGAATACTGAATATCGAATATCGTAAAAAAGTACGGAAAATGCCTGAACCCTTATGGACACTTTCATACTCCTTTTTTTTTAATAATACTACTATTTTAATATCCAATCCTAATTCCAGGGTATACCGAATACTGGAATTTACTGGAATTTTATTAGATGGGAACCTAAAGTCATATCGCTCTTTTGACACCCTGCTAATCGATAGACCGAGAACATAAATTCTAATTCCAGTGAATACTGAATACCGTAAAAGAGTTTGAGAAAATATTGTAAGCCCCACCAGTTTCTTTGATGGAATACGAAATGGAAATCGCAACGTAAGTCAAAGAAATCTGATTTTCATAAACAATTCAAGTAAATACCAAGTACCGAATAGGATAAAAAGATCGTACGAATACTTGGTATATTTATATATATATATATGTATATGATCTGATTTCCAGTTATTGTACTTACAATTCGAGAATAAGGACCATTTCATCGTCGTCCTCGAAGGCGTCGTGCAGATTAATTAGTTTCTGGTGATGCAGCTGATTCATGATATCGATTTCCCGCCGGATCAGATCCTTTTCAACCGTATGCGAAACGGGTATAAATTTAGCGGCAAATGTATTTCCCGTGCTGCGTTCGCGACAACGATGAACGACCCCAAAAGCGCCGGTGCCGATTTCCTCGAGTATATCGTATCTATCGTAGACGCTCTGTTGCGATATTTCCACGGGTTGCGGCACGAATTTCGAATAGATATCAAAGACATACGAATCGTAATCCTTGATGGGTCCATCAGCCTTGCCCCTGATACGCTTGCCATTCTCATCCAGCTCCCATTTGCGTTCGGTTGGTTTTTTCTTAATCGATTCCTTGGTTTTGATCAGTGTGCTAATCTCGGAGGAATCGGAACGACCGTAAACATTATCCGCAAATATGCGGAAATCGTATTCCTTGCCAGGCGTCAAACCGCTGACAGCCATTGAGGTGAAACGCGTATTCCCAACACGTATCCAAGAGGATAGGGGATGTTCTCGGCGCTCGACGAGGTAATTGGTAATATCACTACCACCATCCCAGATGGGCGCCTTCCAGCTTAGCGAGAGCGAATCGGTGCCGATGCTCTCAATCAGAGGGAATCTCGGGGGATCCGGTCGATCACTGATCTGCACTTGAATTATAGCCGTATCGGAGCCCAGTTCATTCTCTGCCGTAATACGATACGGCCCAGAATCGAGGCGTGAACCATCACGGATGGTGAGCACGGCGTGTCTTTCCTTCACTTCCACGTTATAATGTCCGCCGGATTCGATATTTTCACCCTCGCGCACCCAGTGTATGCGTGGCTTGGGGAAACCGGTAAACGGTATTTTAACGATCACATTTTCGCCCTTATCAAAGTACGCCGTATCACGGAAACGAGGCGGCACATTCAACTTCGGAGCGGTCATTATAGCAAGAGCAGCCCGTGTGGATTTTGCGCCGGCTTTGTTTACGGCACGGCAAACATATTCATCGGCATCCTCGCCAAACACATCGTTGATGTGCAGGAAATGATTATCGCCCTCGGAGTAGATATGATAGCGTGCTCCATTCGATATTTCACGGGCGCCCTTATACCAACTGATTACTGGTCTGGGTACTCCCGTAATTGTGCACGTAAACTGCGCATTGTGATTCTGTATGCAGTTCTCATCGCGCAAGGGCTTCACTATTTGTGGTGGCGTTGCCGCCTTTGGATCGATAATCTTTACGGCTTGCGAGGCGGAGGATTCCTTCGAGAGTCCTGCTATATTTTGAGCAAAAACCCGGAATTCATATTGTCTACCCTCTATGAGATTGGGGCAATTGATTTGATTGGTTGCCGTGATAATATTATTGATTCTCTGCCAAGTATCGCTGCCCACCTCACGTTTGTCTACCCAATAGCCCTGGACATGAGCACCGCCATCCGATTCGGGCTTGGCCCACTCGAGATGAGCAAAGTCTCCGCCGATTTCTGTGATTTGTGGTACGCCTGGCGGAGAGGGGGGGTCAATGGGCGCCTTGGCACGTATCGGATTCAGACCCTCCAATGGGGGACCCATGCCATTCTCATTCACTGCCATCACACGGAATATATATTCCTGATTTTCGATTAGTCCTTGCACATTGAAATTGGTATCCTTGCAGGTGCTTGATACTGTTATCCAGTGTGGAGATGATATATCCTTGCGCTCCACAACATAATGCGAGATTCTTAGGCCGCCGTCGTAGCTGGGTGGACGCCATGTTAACGTGCAAGAATGCTTATTGATGTGGGAGATGCCCATAGGGCCAACTGGCGCCGAGGGCAGACCCGTAATCCGCACATCAATCGGAGCCGTAGCTGTGCCCGATTCATTGCTTAGCTCCACTTGATAATTGCCCGCATCGGTTTTCACAATATCCCTAATAAAGATGGCAATATAATCATCGAAGACGGTATACTTCAAATGCGACTCATTTGCCGCATCGGAGACGAGCTCATTGTTACGGGTGATGCGCACGGAGAGTGGCTGATCACCGGAATAGTAGACTTTAATTTTGGTATTATCGCCCTCCGGCAAATAGAGTTCGCTCGGACAGCGATTGATGATGGGCGGTGCACCGATCTTCAGGTAGCCGGAGGTGTGCACAAATCCGAGCGAATTGATGGCTTCACATGTATAATCGCCATCATCGCCGGACTGCACGTTAGTGATGTGCAGCCGGAACACGCCATCACGACTATCGCACATGAATCGGCCACCGGCGGGCATCTGAATCTCTTTGCCATTTTTGAGCCAGCGGGCGGAGGGACTTGGCTTACCGGATGCGGAGCACTGCAGCGTATAATCCTTGCCACAGGGCGCTACCCTATCCTGGAGTCGGGAAATCCATTCCGGTTTCACCCCACCCAGCACCTCACATACCTTAATGGGCATGGTACAGAGACTCGGCTCCGAGCGTCCAGCGGCATTTACCGCAAATATACGGAATTCATAGTCACCCATTTCGATGAGATTAATTACGGTAAATTCGGTATCCAGGACATTATAATCATTGCACTTGACCCACACAGCGCCGCCAATATCACGTCGCTCAATAACATAACCCGTAATGCGAGAACCGCCATCACTAGTGGGTTTTTCCCACTTCAGATCGACGTAGTTCTTGCCCACTTTGGTGACTTGGGGTGTGCCCGGCGGCGAGGGTACGTTGAATTTACCCTTCAGCTTAAATCTCATCGAGGGCGGCGAAGGTTTACTAAATCCGGCGGCATTTTTAGCCTTAATCCGGAACTCATACTCACTGCCATTGGTCAGATTATATAGCTGATATTTGGTGTCCTTAATGAGATACTCGTAAGTATTCCAAGCGGAATCGTTGACCACATCCCGGTACTCTATCTGATAGCCCTGTATGCGGGAACCGCCATCGTTGACGGGTCGTGTCCAGATCAGGGTCACATTACCCGAATCCCAATCGATGACCTTGGGCTGCCCCGGCTCATCGGGCACCGTAAATTGATGCTTAGCCGTAATAGGCTCCGGCATTTCCAGGGGATCAGATAAGCCGTATTGATTCTCCGCACGTATACGGAAATGATATTTGTGATTGGGTTCCAGACCCATCACATCATAATGCGTATTCCGCACAAAGCTGCTGACCTTAACCCAGGTGCCACTGGTGTCGAGTTTCTCCACAACATAATTGGTAATCGGGGATCCGCCATCATCGAGTGGCGTTTTCCATGCCAAGGTGCAAGTATCCGGCGTAATGTCGTAGGCATTGAGTGGTCCCTGGGGCGGGCCGGGTCTGTCCACGACGGTCACGTGGCACGACGCAGTATCTGAACCCTTCGCATTTGTCAATGTAATTGTATAGGAGCCGGTTTCCGTGCGTTTGGCGCATTTGTTGTGGTATACGGAACTATAATCATCCGTCTCGAAGCGTATCCGTTCATCCGGATTGACATCTACTCCATTGATATTCCAATTTGGTGTAGGCCTGGGATTGGCCTGATAAGGCACTGTTATGTGGAATTCCTCGCCGGCAATCACCACCATGTCCCGTATAGATAAATCTGATGTAATCTTGGGCGCATGCGGCGGACGACGGCAGGGGATTAAATCACTGGAGGCACTAAATGGAGATTGACCCGCTGCATTCACAGCTGCCACACGGAATTCGTACTCAGCATTTTCGATAAGACTGGGTATTTTGCAGCTGAGATCAGGACAGAGAGCATGCACGGCCTTCGTCCACTTATCCTCGCTGAGCAGTCGCTTCTCGATGACATAGCCCGTAATCGGTGAACCGCCATCATGCTTGGGCTTGGTCCAGGCTATAGTAATGCTATCTTCAGTGGAATCGATGCCTCTTGGGATACCCGGTGCGTTGGGCACATCGAAGGGATGGCGGGCACGGATCGGTTCACTTGTCTCCGCCGGCTCCGATTGTCCATATTTATTCTCCGCAATTACTCGGAAATCGTACTCCCTGCCAATGGTCAGATTTCGAACCCTCACAAAAGGCACCGTGCAATAACTGCTCACCTTGCTCCAAGTCGAGGATCGCGCCTCCTTCTTCTCCACTATGTAATTCTGTACTGGTGAACCGCCATCGTCGCGTGGTGGATTCCAGTAAAGAGTCAATGAATCACCGGCGAATTCGTCGGCACGCAAATTTGTGGGCGGACCCGGTCGATCCAGGACCTTAACATTTATGGTAGCCGTATCAAAGCCATGTGGATTCTTGAGCTGCAATCTATATTGACCGGAATCGGTCCGCTTGGAGTTCTTCACAACAAACGAGGCAGCTTCGTCCGTCAAATGCTGATGCATACGTGGATCCAGATCATCCAGGACCCTATCATTGGAGTACCAAAAGGCCGTAGGTTTTGGGAAGGCAACATAGGGCACATGTATGCTGAAATCGTCGCCGGCACGGCACACAATGTCCCGAACACCGCCCAGATCCATGCATGGCTTATTTGGCTGCTCCTCAATCCTAATCGGTGGTGATGGCTTAGAGGGATCGGAGCGACCCACATCGTTCTCCGCTATAATGCGGAAGGAGTACTCCTCGCCTTCTTTCAGATTGGGCACGGTGTAAACGGTACCGTTGATGGGTAGCTCGTTGACGGGTTGCCAATCCTTGGAGTTCTTGGGTCGCATCTCCAGATGGTAGCCCTTGATTTTGGATTTGCCATCGTTGCGTGGAGGTCTCCACGAGAGTGTGACACTATCCTTGGTGATGCGATCTGGTTTGGGTGGCTCTGGTGCATCGGGTCGATACCGTTGCAGCTCGGCTGTCATGGGCTCCGAGGGCTTTGAGGGACTGCCCGGACCCGCTTCATTTACTGCTATTACCCGGAACTCATAACGAGCACCCTCTCGCAGATCGGGTACTGTATAACTCGTATTTGGCGTTGGGTAATTATTGCACTTGATCCATTCGCCACCGCGTTCACGTCGCTCCACAATATAGCCGGAGATGGGTTTGCCGCCGCAATAATCCGGCGGATGCCATTCGAGGGAGGCGGAGCTGGGTGTATAGGCGACGACCTGGGGTTGGCTGGGCGCACCGGGTGGATCAAAGGGTGATTTGGCGATAACAGGCTTGCCCTCGAGTGGCTCAGATACGCCGTAAATATTCTCCGCCCGCACGCGGAACACATATTTCTTGCCCTCCGTTAGACCCTTAACCGTATAATTAGTTTTCGGGCAATAGCCAGGCACGGGTTTCCAATCATCCACGCCGAATTCACTAAATTCAATAATATAACCCGTAATTTCGCTGCCGCCATCATCTTTGGGTGGCAACCACTGCAGCGAGATGTGATCGGGTGCGGTTTCCGTGTACGTCAAAGGACCTTCCGGCGGCGTGGGCTTATCTACCACTATGATCTCTATGTCCGCGGTATCCTTGCCAAATTCATTGCTTGCAGTCACCTTATATATGCCGGAATCTTGTCTCGTTGAGTCATCAATACGGAAAATCGTACGCTCTGAATTCGTTTCGTAGGAGATCTTTTTGGACTCCGGCAATTTGAGATCGCCACGTTTCCATTCTACGGTCGGCGTTGGGGCACCCGATATGGGTATATTCACATTAACTGGTTCTCCGGCGCGCACTTTAATCCTTCTGCCCAGTAGGGCATCCAAGTGTAGCCTGGGTTTCTCACGCATGGGGCGAGCGCTGAGTATTGTGGAAGGTTCGGATGGTTTGCTGTTGCCCGCCGCATTAACGGCGGAGACGCGATACTCGTACTGATGATTTGGCGTGACACGATCATCTCGGTATTCCGTTGTGGGCACGGGTTCACCGTTCAACTTAAGCCAACGACCCGTATTCACATCCCTGCGCTCAATATCGTAACCGAGTATGGGGGAGCCACCATTGCTAATCGGTTGCTTCCATTTGATCGTAATGTGATCCTTGTCGCTATCGGATAACTCCGGCTTGCTGGGTGCACCCGGCACCGTATACTGATTCTTAGCCACAACGGGCTGCTCGGAAGTAAGGGGATCCGAGCGACCCTGCAGATTCTCAGCCATCACGCGGAATTCGTATTTGGTACCCTCTAGCAGACGCGGCACTACTGCGTGATTATACTTGGCATTCACATAATTTACGGCCGGCACCCAGCCCCCGCCGTGTGTCAAATCCCGCTTCTCAATGACATACGCAGAGATTTCGGAGCCACCGTTATCCTTGGGTGGTTTCCACGAAACTGTCACCGAGTTAGCCGTAATTTCCTCGTACTCCAAAGGACCCTCCGGTGCACCGGGACGATCCAACACGATCAGCTCAAAACTGCCCTCATCAATGCCGGAATCGTTGCGCAAAAGTAAATGATAAATCCCGGAATCGCCACGCTGGCAATTGACGGTGTGCACCACAGTATGATGGCCAATTGTGGTGATGGTGGAGCGCTCATTGGACGTCAGTGGATTACTCTTATGTGTCCAGATCGCTTCCGGCGCTGGTTCACCTATGAAATCAATATCGATGTGGAAGATAAGGCCCGCCTTAATGCGCACCTCGTGGAGGGGTGTGATTATTTTGGGCGCCAGGTAACGTGGCTTGGCCATAATCATGTCGGAGGGTTCAGAGGGTTCCGACTGACCAGCCTGATTCACAGCAATAATACGAAACTCATATTCCTGACCCTCAACGAGTTCCGGTACGGTTGCTGTGGTCTTATTGGGAGGAGCGTGCACCACATTGACCCAATAGGGACTGCCCTTCTCCTTCTTCTGGATAATATACTCAGTTAGAGGTGCTCCTCCATCCGACTTAGGTGCCGCCCACTGCAGATCGACGTGGTCGCGATCCCAATCGGTTATGTTGGGTTTGCCGGGCGAATCGGGTTCATCGAACTCGTTCTTGGCCACGATGCTCTTGGCGGCCTCGAGTGGTTCCGATTCCCCAATGGCATTCACTGCTTTCACACGGAAGAGGTACTCCTTGCGGTGCACCAGCCTGGTCACATCATGCACCGGATGTGTACTCATGCCCGCATCCGACCAGGTGCCGCGTGACAAATCCATTTTCTCGATGATGTAGTGTAGGATAGGGGAGCCACCATCATCCTCGGGCACATGCCAAGCCAAGTGGCAGCCATCTCTGGTTATCTTGCTTATGTCCAGCGGGCCCTTGGGCACCGATGGGCGATCCAAGACGGTGGCATGTGCGGAGGCATCAAAGGAGCCGTGTTCGTTCTTAAGGATCAGCGTGTAGCGACCTTCATCGCTTCGCAGTGCCGAGGGTATCTCAAAGCTGAGCTCATTCTGGAACAGATTCGATTGGATGCGCGACTGCTCAGCAAGGGGTATTTCCTGGCCATTGTACAACCACTTAATACTGGGACGCGGAGAGGCTTCGATGGGCAGAGTCCAACCCAGTCGCTTGCCGGCATGAACCGTAATATCATTGAGTAGGGATTTGTCAAAGTGAGGCGCTAAGAAGCGGGGCTTGCAGATGACTGTGGCCGAGGGATCCGAGGGATCCGATTGACCTGCCTTGTTCACGGCTATCACACGGAACTCGTACTCCCCGCCATCTGTTAGATCTGGTATGTGCGCCTTCCGCTCCTCCCCGGGTATAGTTGCCGCCCTCTCCCATTGTCCAAATTTGGGTCGTTTCTCGACTATATAACCCGTAATTGGTGCACCACCATCTTTTTTGGGCGCCGCCCATTCCAGATCCACAAAGTCCTTGCCCCAATCGACAGCCTGCGGCTGGCCTGGCTTATCCGGATGCGCATAGGGATCTTTGGCAGTGATGGCCTGACTTGTGGTCAGTGGTTGCGATTGACCCTGTTTATTCACCGCACGCACTCTAAAGTTGTAGTCATGATTCTCGATGAGGTTGTCCGCACGGATTTCACAGGCAGCAGACTCTCCCACGGGTACCCAACGCATTGCCTCATTGTCCATTTTCTCCACCACATAGTGAGTAATCTCGGAGCCACCATCATCGCGTGGTGGTCGCCAGCGAAGCGTCAACGAGTTCTTGGTTATGTCATCGCCGCGTAGCGGTGCCTCCGGCGGAGTGGGCACATCCAACACGGTCACCTTCACCGTATGCCTGTCCACCCCATTCACATTACGTGCTACTAGAGTATATAGACCCGTATCCGCTCTCTTGGCGTCGAGTATGCGCAGCTTCGTGCGTTCGTCGTTGTTGCTGATCTTTACCCGATCCGTATTGATGACCATGTTGTCCTCATGCGTCCACTCCTTGCTGGGTATCGGTTCACCCGTCACCGGCACATCAAATTCGAAAACATTTCCGGCCCGTATCTTGATGTCCAACATGAAATTTCTATCGATTTTGGGCGCCAGGTTTTTGGGTCTAGCCACATGGGGTTCCGTTGGGTCACTGGGTACGCCCGGACCCGCTTTATTTACTGCCCGTATACGGAACTCGTATTTGACGCCTTCAATTAAGTCGGGCACGTGTCCACTGGTCACATTTCCCTCAATCTCGGCGCACTTTTCCCAATCCGGCGCGTACTTATCGCGTTTCTCGATGACGTAACCACTTATGGGGGATCCACCATCGCTCTCCGGTTTAGTCCATTCCAAATCCACGAAATCCTTGTCGAAATCTTTTATTGCAGGTGTACCCGGTTTGCTGGGTTCATCGTAGGGATTCTTGGCCTCGGTGGCATGTGGTGTTGTCAATGGATCGGATAAGCCCTGACGATTCTTGGCGCGCACACGGAATTTGTATTTGTGACCCGGAGTGAGACCTTTGATCTGCAGATTGGTCGTGGGTCCATCGGTCTCCCCGGCGGGCACCCAACGACCCGATACCTCATCCAGTTTCTCCACAACATAGCTGTCAATGGGCTGACCACCATCATCATCAGGTGGACTCCACTTCAGAGTGCAACCCTCCGCATGAACATCCTCTACTTTGAGAGGACCATTTGGTGGCGATGGCTTATCGATAACCGTAACCTTAACATCCGCACTATCCTCGCCGTTGGCATTCTCCGCGTACACCGTATAAAGACCTGTATCAGATCGGGTTGCATGGCTTACCTTCAGCTTGGTATTGTAATCCACATGGTTGACTTTAATGTTATCCTTGGTGTACAGTTCCTTTTTCTTGAGCAGCCATTTTGTTTTGGGCGCCGGTTCACCGGACACCTTGCAATCGAAGCTGAATGCCTGTCCGGCCTTGATGCGCACCTCTATTAAATTAGAGCGGTCGATGACTGGTGGCATATTCCTCGCCTTGGCTACAATTGGCGCTGTCGCATCGGAGGGTTCTCCCGGACCTGCTGCATTGATGGCACTAACCCGGAACTCATATGTCTGACCCTCTGTTAAGTCCGGCACGGTTGCTTTGCACTGATCCGCCGGCACTTCCAACGCCTTCTCCCAGTGCCCGTATTTATCCTTCTTCTCCACCAGATAACCAGTGATGGGTGAACCACCATCGTTGAGTGGTGGTGTCCATGCCAAATCGATGTGATCCTTATCCCAATCGGTTGGCCGTAGATTCTCCGGCTTACCCGGCTCATCAAACGGATTCTTGGCTATAATCGATTCCTCCCCGACGAGTGGGGCAGATTCACCCTCTGCATTTATGGCGGAGACACGGAATTTATATTCATTTCCGGGCGTTAGACCCGTAACATCAGCCTGTGGTTCCGTCGAACGTGCGCAGGGCAACCAACAACCCGTCTCCGGGTCGAGTTTATCGATCTGGAAGTATTCAATTGGTGTGCCACCATCATCCGTGGGTCGCTTCCACTTTAGGTGACAGCCCTCCTTGTGCACATCTGCAATCTGCAGTGGGCCATTTGGTGGCGTTGGTTTATCCGTTATATTTACATTAATCAGCACGCTATCTTTGCCGGAACTATTTACGGCCGTAACTAAATATTCCCCAGAATCGCCACGCTGTGTTGGACGTATAACCAGCTTCGTATAATAATCGGGTGTTTCTATCGTAGCATTCTTGCCCGTTTGCAGCGGATAATTGGAGAATTTCCAGTCCACTTTCGGTGCGGGCTCACCAGTAATTACGGCATCTAATTTGAGAGCCGTACCCGCTGAAATTGTCACATCGCGCAAATTGCGACGATCGATTTTGGGAGCCAAATATCGAGGCTTGGCTATGAATGTCTTGCTGGCCTCCGAAGGTTCCGACTGTCCACCCTTGTTTAAGGCAATCACCCGGAACTGATATTCATTGCCCTCGATCAGACCATTTACAGTGGCCAACGGACTTGGTGTATCCGTTTCGAGTGCCTTCTCCCACAGTGGACTGTATTTGTCCTTGATCTCGATAATGTAACCCGTGATGGGCGAACCACCATCCGAGGCGGGTTCCGGCCAGGCGAGTTCCACTTTGTTCGCTGTCCAATCGGTGGGTTCAGGTGCGCCAGGTTTCGAGGGTGCAGCTAAAAATAATAATAATAATAAAAATTACGCAATTATTTTAATGAAATAATTTTCTCTATTTACTAAATGGATCCTTGGCTATAATCGAGCCGAGTGTTTCCAGCGGCTCGGATTCGCCTTCCTTGTTCAGGGCCTTAACACGGAATTTGTACTCGTGTCCGGGTATTAAGCCATCCACATTCATTTCAGGCACATCACTTTTGCCGACGGGCAACCAAATGCCCGTATCCGGATCGAATTTTTCCACTAAATAACTATCGATCGGCTCGCCGCCATCATCCTTGGGCTTCTTCCATTTCAATTTGCAGCCATCCTTGTGAACATCGGAAACCTCCAAAGGACCCTCCGGTTTGCCAGGCTTAGCTGTAAATTTGTTCAAATTAATTAAAATTATTATTATATATTATTTAATTATTCATTGTTGATCCACTTACTGATTATATTAACTTGGAATTCGACTTGATCCTGGCCGTACAGATTGTGTGCCACAATCTTGTAGAGACCCGTATCCTTGCGTTCCGGATTATTGTTAATATATTTGGTGTTGTATGGTACATTCTCGATCCGACTGCCGGATGTGGGATGTACGGATTTGCCATTTTGGGTCCAGGTAATGTCGGGAGCGGGCTCACCGCTCACATTAATGTCGAGGAATATCGGCTCGCCTGCCTTGAAGTTATAGGTTCGTATATTCTTGCGATCGATCTTGGGGGCGACTGTTTTAAATAATGGATAAAGATGTACAAAATTGTTTATTTTATTAATTTCAATTATTTACATATATATTTATTGTTCAAAAATGAACACTGGTATATATGTAATACATGTTCAACACTAGTTTGAACACCGCTTGAGTACATTATAAGTAAAAATAGATGGATTGGAACAAAACAATCTTTGCATGGGTTAGAAATGGTCTCCTGCGTTGTCTGTACAGCAGGTAGAAACTAAGTATGCATTGTTATCTATAAAGCTACGATTTTAAGAAATAAAGATCAGTACAAAGTTACAACTCTACTCAACCGGAGTACGAACTTACAACTCGTCTCAACATTTATGTTATTAATTTAGAATATTTACTCATTTAATGAAAAAAAAAATATTTCATTTAAATTAAATTCAAATGTAATAATTAAATTGAAATTCAAAATTAACTGCTTAAAACAATCTATAAGATAAGATATAGAAATTTAATTATTTATTTATTTATTTATTTAATGTCAACTAAAGTAAGTCGACACAAAAAAAAAAAGAAGAAATTTAATTTAATTTAAAATAAAATTAAAATAATGAATAAATTGAAAAATAAGAAATATTTAAATGATTTCTGGGGGTATTTAAATGCAAAATGGTCCAACATTTGTGGCATGAATTGGGGAAAACCCAGAAGAAACACGATCAGACCAAAGATAATTAGTAAGAATTAGTTAATTAAGTTATTTCCGAGATAGGACATTTTAAATTGAGTTTTTAATTATATAAATGCAGGACTCTGAATTGATTACATTGTATAGTTTGTTGTAATCATTACAGAGTACTCGAAACGGTTCATGCAAGGAATAATTAGTAGTACAGCGATTAAGGGAGAGTGGGAAGAAATAACGAGAAGGTCTAAAGGGAATAGAAAAATGTATTTGGCTCATCAACGCTGCTGAATCGATTTCATCTTTAAGTAATTTAACTACAAACATTACTCCTAGCATAACACGACGGTTAATTTGGGAGGCAAGGTTAATAAGAAGCAGCCTATTGGTGTATGGAGGAAGTACACCCCAGTCAAACGGACGAAGAGCGTAAAGTAAGAAGCTCTTCTGTACAGATTCCAATCAACTTTGATGAATATGATATTGTGGAGACCGCACACAAGATCCATATTCCAGAATTGGACGTACAAGAGAAGTGAAAAGTATCTTGGTCGTATAAGGGTCATCAAATTCCTTAGACGAACGCTTTATAAAACCAAGAACTTGAAAAGCTTTGTTGACAGTCAATTTAATATGGTTATCGAATTTTAACCTGTGATCAAGAAGTAAACCTAAATCATTTATTTCATTCAGTCTATCAAGTGGCACCCCATCAAGCGTGTAACTAACAACATGCGGAGTGATACGATAAAATGACATGACCTTACATTTAGAGCAGTTCAAGTTGAGCAGATTCATTTTACAACGAGAGGTCATATCATTATACGTCAGGCACAGCTTGACGTCATCAGCATACATTAGTACGTTAGAAAACAATATTACAAAAGGAAGGTCATTAATGAATAGGTTAAAAAGCACTGGACCCAGGTGACTACCCTGGAGTAAACAAGAGGTGACTACGATAGGTTTAGAAAGTACAGATTCAAATTAAATTTTTTGAGATCTGTTACTCAGATACTCCGAAATCCAGTTAAGAAGGTTAGTAGGAAATCCTATAAGGTTTAGTTTGTGAAGAAGGAGACAATGGTTAACAGAATCAAAGGCCTTACTGAAGTCTGTATAAACGACAGATGAACAGACAGCATGACGGACATCGCACAAAACCAATATACTCTGATACCTTAATATCACCAAATATAAGTCGGCACAGAAAATTGCAAACAATTGAAAAATGAATTCTATTAACGGAAAATCCAATTTAGTTTTGAATTTAAGTTAAAAATAAGAAAGGAAATATTTATGGATGGGGGAAAACCGACAAAAGATCCCAAGATCGACCATAAATACAAAATAATTAGTACGAATTAAATTTAACTAAAAAAATTTAAAATTAAATTTAAATTTTCTTCAACATACGTTTTCTGGGCTTGGTGATGACAGATTTGCTGGCGTCGGAGGCTTCCCCGGGTCCGGCAGCATTGATCGCCTTCACACGGAACTCGTACTCGCAGTTCTCATCCAGATTGGGCACTGTCGCCTTGCACTCCTCACCCAAAGTAGGTGCTGAGATCTCCGCACCCTTAATCCACTTG